>JAYEPQ010000015.1:1355081-1757581 GCA_036321105.1 Dracaena cambodiana
TACATTGTATGCACAATCCTAAAGAATCTTGGGGCCACCAGTCGGATGGGTGGCCACGGAGGAAGCCGGCATCGCCACCACAATCGGTGCCGGGCCGGTGCCAACAGTGTGATAGTTATGGCCGCCGCCGCCGCTTGCAACCCCGCCGGCACCCGCAGCGTGGGCCTGGGCCTTGGCTCGGTGCTCGGCCTTCTCATCGTGCAGCTGGGCCTTGGCGTCGGTGATCTTGGCCACACACTTTTCATGGGCCAGCTCTTTCTCCAGGTGGGTGTGGGCCGATCTCATCTCGCTCTTCTCCTCGGCCTTGGCCTTATGCTCCTTCACCTTCTCCTTGGCCGTGCTCACCATGTCCTTCACCTTCACCTTAGCTGCCTGCATTTTCCTTTATTTATTTATTTATTTTTTAATTTTATTTTTATAATAAATTCTATGTGAATTGCAATTGTTAGGGGATTTAAAAGGGAGTTTGAGTTGATTTTTGTCTTAGTTTTTTGTGGATTTGAGCAAATTAAGGGAGAGGAACAAATAAAACTCATAGACATCTTAATGGCTTGCCACCTTTTGTGGGAGTAATTTTAGGATAGATATTGTTAATTTTAAATTAAAGATAGTAATTTCAAATGAGATTTATTATAATAGGTTCTCTGATCTGATCTACCATACGATTTGTTATATAAAATAGGTAAATATTATTTTTCTATTATTTCTTTCTCCACCTTTTCAATTTTCTCAATAAATAATTATCTACAAAAAGTTCAATAAAATATCTCGATCTAAGTACGGAGATATGAATAAATATAATGGTTAATTACATTCAGACCCCCTTTAGTATGGGACATGTAACACTTAGACCCCCTGAAGTTTAAAACTCTCACTTATACCCCCTGAAATATCTAAATCACCGTGTTTTAATTACATTCAGACCCCCTGGTTCAGGGGGTCTAAGTGAGAGTTTTAAACTTCAGGTGGTCTAAGTGTTACATGTCCCATACTACAGAGAGCCTGAATGTAATTAACCCTAAATATAATAACGAAAATCTTTTAACTGGATAAGAGGCGGGCAGGTGTAGCCAAGTGGATTAAGACAGCAACTAACACTGGCCATCCATGAATGTCGAGTTACAATAGCATAATTTCTATGCCCATTAAGATCCAAGCATAGTACGCTACTTTATCAAATTCATTGATACAAATTAATCAGATTTATGCTATTTTAACTGAATGTTCATAAATGACCATGAGAATTAATACTGATATCAGTATTTAGACATAGTTAATTAATTTGTTAACTCCTAGCTAAGATAAAAAGCCCTTTCGACATATACTTTTGATTAATCTAAACTCTCTTCATGGATGGATCCCAGTGGATAATCAGAATCCGCAGCATCATCCACAGAGAGCTTGAAGATGACGACAACGACGACGACGTTGTAGGCGCAGCCACCATTGCCGGTGTCCCGAAGCCTCTCATCTCTATCAAGCCCGAAGCCTACGTCCCTCAACTCATTGCACTTGGCCCGTACCACCACAGCCGCGGAGAGCTGCATCATCAGATGGAGAGATACAAACTCTCCGCAGCTAAAAAGATCGGCACTCGATTGCCCCCCGATACAGGTTTCGAATATATTGTGAACATGTTCAGCAAGGTTGAGTACAGGATCCGTGCCCATTACGAGAGGTTGGTAATTTATTGTCCAGAAGCAAAATTTCTCTCGCTTATGATATGCACCGTCTATCTTGTATCAGGTACATCCCTTACGATGGAGAGAGCTTGGCTTGGGTGATGGCCGTCGATGCATCGTTTCTTCTCGAGTTCCTTCAGATCTTCTCTATTGTAAGTACCCAGAACGTACCGAGGATGATCCCCTCCAGACTTAACGGATGGAGGATGAACTCTGCTCGAAGGACTACATCAACCCATGACATGCTCGTCCGCGACATAATAATGCTAGAAAACCAAATCCCCCTCTTCCTTCTCCACAAAATCGTAGAAGCCCAAGTATCATCATCAACGCAACCGGCACAAGAAACTACCTTGAACACGGCACTAACCGCCTTCTTGAAGGAACTGACACCTTTCAAGAGTAGGGCGGCTACAAACTTCCAACCCGTCGAAATTGCATTGCAGTGCTCTCACTTGCTTGAACTCCTCTACCATTCAATTGTACCTAATTTATATGATGAAGAAGGAACTGATCTCGATCCCAACGAAGCAATAGCTGATCATCGCAGCAGTGATCACTTCCCTCACAAATGCAAATACGTCGCTGTCAGAGCTAAGGAGCAAGTGTTGGCCCGAAGCAAGTCCCTCGTGTCTCTGCTGCTCAAGTTCTTGTTGATACGCATCCCATGGGCGCAACCCGTCGCCGAGAGTATGATCTCAAATACCAATCCGGACTGCAGTCAAATTGCTGATCAGGGTCTTTCATTCGACGAGATTGCAATTCCCTCGGTAACTGAGCTAGCCAACGTGGGCGTTCGGTTTGAACCAACGCACGGAGACATGTCGAGCGTAGCATTTGATGCTAAGGCCGCGACGCTAAGCCTGCCAGAGATCAGCCTGGACGTAAACTCTGAGGTGGTGTTGAGGAACCTGGTGGCGTACGAGGCGACGACTGTGACCGGGCCGCTGGCACTGACCCGTTACGTAGAGCTGATGAATGGGATAATCGACACCGAGGAGGACGCCAAGTTGCTGAGGGAGAAGGGGGTGCTGGTGAATCGGTTGAAGAGCGACGAGGAGGTGGCGGAGCTGTGGAACGGGATGAGCCGATCCGTGAGGCTGACGAAGGTGAAGGGTTTGGATGAGGCGATAGAGGAGGTGAACAAGTACTACAATGGGAGGTGGAAGGTGAAGTTTCAGAGGTTTGTGAGGAGATACATGGTGAGCTCGTGGGAGTCTTTGGTAGTGGTGGCCTTTGTGTTCTTGCTGTTACTCGTTGTGGGCTTACAGGCGTTTAGTACTGGTTTTGGTTTCGTATTTGGGAGCTGGGTACGACGTAGAAGAGGAAGAGCATGAGGTTTTTAATTTTCTTAACCAAATATATACGGTGGGTATATATATATATATCTTGTGTTTCATTAAATAGAAACAACATGTGTACGCTCGAAATTTCTTTTAACCAAAAACTAACCTAAATATCGTTAATTTGTATATAAAAAATAATCATTAATTGAAATTTATATTTTCCAAAAAAAAAAAAAAGAAGAAGAAGAAGAAGAAAAAGAAAATGAATAGCTTAAATAAATAACAAAATATTTACCATTTGATTTAATCCTCACCGTTGATCCAACACACCCTCAACTTCATCATCTCTCTCCCCATCTCACTACCCTCACTCTCTCTCCTCTCTCCATTTTCCCTCGGCGAGGAAAATTTCTGGCGAGTCCCTCACCGTCGCCAAACTGCCTCTCCGTCCCTGCCACCACAAGAAATGGGCTGCGGCGTGAAAGAAAAATCTCTCCGGCAAGCCCGCAAGCACCGCCACTCCTCCACCGCCAAGCCCCCTCCCTCCGACCCCGATCCCAACCCTAACCCTAACCCTAGCTTCCAATTCTCTAACCCTAACCCTAACAGCCCCTTCGACAATGCCGCCGGGTGGGGCTACTGCACCGAGGAGGAGCTGGAGGAACTCCTAATGAAGAACCTCGACTTCGTCTACAAGGAGGCCCTCTCCCGCCTGATCTTGCTCGGTTACGACGAAACCGTAGCCGCCCGCGCGATCCTCACCGCCGGCCACTGCTACGGCTCAATGGACGTCCTTTCCAACATCCTCCACAACACGCTCGCCCACCTCAACTCCGGCGCCGCCGCCGGAGGAGGCGGCCCCGCCTCTGCCACCCCCTTCACCGACCTCCGCAACCTCCAGGAGTACTCCCTCGCCGGCCTCGTCTGTCTGCTGCAGCAGGTCCGCCCCCGCCTCACCCGCGGGGACGCCCTCTGGTGCCTCCTCATGAGCGAGCTCCACGTCGGCCGCGCCACCGCCATCGAGATCCCCTCCGCCACCGCCCCCGCCGGCCCTTTGCCGTGCAAGCTTCACGATCCGAGGCGGAGGGTTTCGATTCCGTCGAGGCTGAGATCCGGCGGATTGGATCAGGAGAGTAAGGAGAAGGAATCGGCCATAGAGGTGGCTGCGGATGTGGTTGAATCAGTACTGAAGAGTCTGGAGAGCATGAACATCGACGACGAGAAGCCAGAGGATCAGATGATGAAGGAGAAGAAGGAGCGGATCTTGGGCACGATTCAGAAGATCCGGGATTTGGAAGGGCAGGTCAGGGAGAGGAAGGAGTGGGCCCAGCAGAAGGCGATGCAGGCTGCAAAGAGGCTGAGCAATGATCTGACGGAGCTGAAGGTCTTGAGGATGGAGAGGGAGGAGAATCAAAGGGTGAAGAAGGGGAAGCAGGCGCTGGAGGACACAACAATGAAGAGGCTGTCGGAGATGGAGACGGCGCTGAAGAAGGCGAGCGGGCAGGTGGACAGGGCGAATGCGGTGGTGGCGAGGCTGAAGGCAGACAATGCGGAGATAAGGGCGGAGATGGAGGCGTCAAAGCTCAGCGCGTCAGAGTCGGCGAACACGTGCTTGGAGGTGGCTAAGAGGGAGAAGAGGTGCTTGAAGAGGATGGTAGCTTGGGAGAAGCAGAGGGAGAAGCTGCAGGAGGAGATTGCAGAGGAGAGGAAGAAGATCGAGGAGGCGGAGCAGCAGTTGGGCGAAGTGAGGAATGCACAGAAACTGGCTGAGGTGAGTCGAACTAGACTTCTGACATTACGTTTGGTAGTTAGTTTTTCCTGCAACTGTTCTGTTTTAGTTTAGAGAAAAACTTGCGGCTTGACAATTCTTAAATACAAAGGTTATATTATTTTATTCTGTTAGAATTCTTGATCTATAATAGCATTAGTCATTAGTGGGACTGCAGGAATTTTCTACGTTCCCTTGATAGGATATACATCCTGCAACAATAAGTTGTTTTGTTCTGATGCTAATATTTTTTGGGCTGTGAATGCTTCAATGGGCATGGAGGTCACAAACACAGCTTTTTTTTAAAGTTCATGCTTTTGCTGGGGGCTTACATTACATGCATATTGTTGCATTTGGATGTTGTTTATGTTGGACTTGGGATCAAGCTTTGGTGACTTTTTTGAAGGTTTCATGGGACTCTTGAAGAGTCATAGAGTGACATAGTTCAGTGGTCAACACTACATAGCATATTCATCAAGTTGGCTAGGATCAATAAAGTTCAGAAAAGTTGATGGCTTGTGTGGAATCATAAATGCATGTGTGTGTATACGTGCATGCATGTGTGCGTGCTTGTCTGCGTGTGCATGCATGGGTGAGTTGCGCATGCACGTGCATGGGTGCGTTGCATGTGCATGTGTGCGTGAGCGTGCATGCATGTGCGTGCGTGTGAGGGTGCATGTCTATATATATCTATATATGTAAGGAATTTTAGCAACTTGTAAGAACCTGGTACACTAGATGTTTTCTTGACGAATAATGAATGTACTTACCTTGAGAAGCCATGATAAGTCTTTTGGATCGTGTTATTACATTCTAATATTGGTAGGTGTATAGTTATTAATTGTTTGAAGGTTTTCCCTAAGTTGAATTGTGTTTGTGAAGAGGTCAAGAGTAGAGAAAGTTAGCCACACTGCAACTGAGATGAGGATGAAAAAAGTGTTGTAATTCAATGCAAATCAAACATTCCTTTTTATTAGACTCATATGTTTATATTGAAATTTGCAGGCATATAGGTTTTCCCCATTACTTGGTATAGTTTTGTATTCTCTCTTTTTTTTAATTGTAATATTGCGCTAGCTATTGTAATCAGTTTTATAGAGCAAGCAAAGTGTAGCCCTAAAACAGAACTAATGGTAGTTAGGAATTTTCATTTTTCTTATTAGTCACTTGCCTTATTTTTGTAGAGAATATAAATAACAGTTGGCATAGCCGCATAGCTAAATGTTGTTTATGAGAAAATGCAAAGAGAAACTACCTATTGATACTATAAGATTTTTAGCTATATTAATTGAATTTGCAAACCAATTAAATCGTCTTCTTGGAAACGAACAATTTTCCAAAATAGGTATAAAAAAATTTCCATAAACCGACTTGGAGGGAAAGTATTTCTTGATCAAGACTAATCCAGACTTAGCAATGCCAGATGCATCATCTAAAAGAATCCGGACTTGCCATGTCCGGACACACCAACTGATGAATCCAGCTTAGTAAGTCTGGATTTTAGGCTATTAATTATTATCCTTTTTGATTCTCATTGACTAATGTATACTTAATGATAATCAAGTATATGAAGGTGACTAAAAGAAATAAAGCATTTTTCTCAAAAGGGAAATGAATAAATAAAACTATGAGATTAAAAGTGAAAATTGTTAAATTTTCTTGAATAAGGAAAATGATATTCTCAGGCATTAATTGTTATTGTTTTGTGTTAATTGATTAATATAGGCTATGATGACAATTAACTAATATGCAAAAAAAAAAAAAAATCGTTTCATGTTAATTTTTTTTTTTTTTAGTGAAACATGAGTATTTTTGAAATAAATGGTTATAATCTATTGACTTGTTGATTTTATAATATTAACAATTTAAACAATGAGCTAGAGTGATTTAATAACACATTCTACTGATAATGGGATTAAATTGAATGGTAAGTTTTTTAAAAAAACTAACAAATTATGGGTATTATTAATAATGAACCAATGAATCCGGACTTGCCAAGTCCGGATTTAGCATTTAGATGATTCCGGATATGGCAAGTCCAGATTTCTCAAAATGCCAATTCCAGACCTGGTAAGTCCGGATTGGTCGTGATTAGGAATTATTTTCCCTCAAGGTCGATTTATGAAATTTTTAATGTTTATAGATATTTTGGAAAAATTCTTCTTGGAAACCAACAAGAATCTACCTTGATAATAGTAATTTGTATCTTATGTCTCTAGTGTCAATATGATTCATTTCATAATGATGTATTCTACAATTATATCGTGATAGCATTTTTAATAAATTAATAATAACTTAATAACTCTGACCAACTAAGAGATGCTTATTTGGTTAGAAGAGAAGCAATTGGTGTGAACCTTCACCCACCCCAAACGCATGCACGTGCACATAAATAGTTCCACGTCCACCACAACAATAATGTTTTATTTGGGTTTTATTTTGTGGTATATTAAAATAGTAATCTCAAACAAATCACAAGATTGTCGTGATTAGTGTTTACGTAACACTTTTAACTCTCTCTTTTCACTTGGGGTCTCAATCATGTAATATACGTTATTTTACCTTTATTATTAAAGATAACGGTACAAAGGATATTGAAAAATAAATATCTATGTGAAGTGGGACAATAGTTTAGAAAATCTATAATTATTTGAATATTTTAGAATTTTTGGCTTGCTTTCTTGAATGCACATTGCACAATCGACCGTACCTTCTCTCACATATAATAATTGTAAATCATGTAAAATTTTGTATGTAACCTTGTATCATGAGATATTAGAGTGAACCAATGTTTGACTTTGAATTGTGTCCTTAGCATGAATTTAACTAATTTAATACGAATTTTATCTCTATTGATTGTGCTTTAAAATTACCAGAGCAATTACCATAAAAGATAAAATTAATATCACTGTTGGAGTTCCACTGAGAACACTATACTGAGAGACAAGAGGATATGATAAAATATCTTGAGCAGTTTGACCGGTGCCATTGGAAGAGAAAAAAAAAACTTGGAAAGCAACAAGGACTCAAGGAGTTGTACTTCAAATAAATAAATAAATTGGAAACTACTTTTTAACTTTTTTATTTGAAAAAAAAATCAGATTTCCTTGAAAAAAACAAACGATGGGAAAATATTAAACACTTGAAAAAAATTGAATTGTAAAGGATATCTGAAATCATCATAATCAGTGATTTTAATTATGGTTTTTCCTCATATTTCTTTAATGCTAATGGGGTTTAAGAAAAATTTTTAAATAACAATATGTTACCAACAATTAGTATTCTATATAATGGTGTGTAATAAATATGAATAAGGGTTTATACAAAATACTTTACGTGCAACAAACTCCCATTTCATCCTCATCATTTACCCACTATGCCCTCCATTCTTCTGTACTTTCTTTATGCTATAGTGAGTACTCTCTCACCCCTCCTCTCTCACCTCTCTCTTTCATTTTTCTTCCAACAGTAAACTTCGAAGTATTCATAGGGATACTTATGAAGTTAAATGCATTACAATCTGTCTTTAAATTGTAAAAAATCTATTGAAACACAGATTACATGGTCATTGTGTCATTCTGTTTCCTTAGAAACTAGATCCTGTGATTGACCTCTGATGAGTTCTATGTACATGTGGATTGTGGGCTTTACAAGGCTTGATTAGTTCAGTTTTTCATAAGGAACCTGATATTTCCATTCCAGAGTATTTACTGTCCCCACGTTTCCAATGCAAAACTAATAGTAGCTTGAGAAATGAAATGTGACAGAACTCTATTCATGGTGAGTGGAAACAAGTTAGCAGACCTCTGGACATTTCTACTTAGAATTGTTCTGGTTACTAGGCCAACTTTGAACTCTATTTGACTTAGCATAAGTTTGTGATCCACCTAATTTCGCTCGTTTAATATTGTTGTGGTCTGTCTACTTTGGTAGTCTGTCATGAAGATGGACCGCTCAAGTCACCTGAAGTATATTAATCTTGAGTAGTGGGATGTAAATTATTTGTGGTGGGTGAACTAACATTCCTTTACAGAAATGGTGAAATACTCCTGGTGATTATCATGCCGATCTAATGTTTTTGATGTATTATAATGACCTAATAACTACTGGATTTTGAATTGATCCCCTAGAGTTAGTTTGATATTATCTTATCAGTGCTTGGTAACAATGTAACATTCTGAGGCCTCAATTTGTGAATGACTTCTAATCAAGTTTCTACTAAACACCTGGCTAAAGATGGACTCTTTCTTCTTGTGTTGTGTAGTAAGTCAATCCTTTTTCGGGGATGACATTCTTCAGATTCTTTAAAAAAAGTGGTCCTGACATATTTGAGCCATTTCATTGCCAATTTTATGTCTTTCTCACAAATGTCACATGTATTGAATAATATTCGATCATCATTTAATGTATGTTCTAATCTTTGTCGTCTTCGCATTGTGATGAAAATTGAATTTTTCCCCTTTAACACTGTGGGAGGTCTGAATGTGTCGTGACTTTGTCATGAAAAGTGGGAACGTTAAGCTGCAAGTTAGAAATAATGGTTATTAAAATGCGTATCTCTATCTTGAAAAGGTGAGCTTTTTTCTTTTCTGCCCTTTTACTATAGTCTTGTGAGGAGGTAGTCTGTATGAGCTCCTTTTGTAAATTGAGTGCCAATTCTGAGATTTTCTAGTTAATTAAGTGGATCTCTTCATGAGGTTCATATCAAGTCTTAGTATGGCGAAAAGAGCCATCATTTACTTGAGGCGTCTGAGAAGTTTGAGATAACAGAACCAAGTCTCTCTGCAGGACAAATTACTGCTTTAGGTGGGTAAATTAAGAGTTCATTGTTGATGTATATGCAAAATGCTGGAAGATATAGATGCCTCAAACAAGTATCTTTCTTGTGGTTATGTCAATGTCGATACACTCTACTTCTATCATCATTGTGCATTTCATCAGGAATTCATCTGAGCTTTATGGTTTTATATGTTTTGAATGGGAGTCTTTAGGTGGGAATCTTTCGTGTATAGTGCGAATTGTCACTGGTGAGAGTTAGCTTCCAAGATGTGTCCGTTAGATTTTCGTTAGATTTTCGTTCACTCCTGAGAACTTGTTGGACTTCTAATTTAGTGTATGGAACAAATAATATCTAAATTGAACTTTCCTGCCGCATTTTGAATAGAGTTAAAGTGAGTGGAGAGTTCAGTCTGTCTCGGTGGGATTTTTTGAATGTTATGTATATCATACCTTGCAATTGTTTACTTGAACTTGGAATATGTCTTCTAATGCTTTTTTTATCTTGAAAATGTTGGATTATTTAAGTTCTTCTTTATGATGACTTTCTGAGCAGGAAAAAAAGAAGCAGCATTCAGATCACATTGTTTATCAAGTAGTATTCTGGAGTTCTGTTCACTTGATCTGTATATTTCATTCATGTATTATTTGCCTTTGTTACCTCTCGTACTTCATGTTTTGAGCCAAAGCATTGATATTGCTTGCTGACTTAAGTTTCTGTACTTTGTATTTTTGTATATATTCCCAGAGGTGTAGGACAAGAATTCAAACTGTTAATAAGCTTATCCACAAATTAACGCTCATAGGTTAACCATTCGCTAAGAATAAATTAAACAATTTTCGACGTTGCACACTAATACCCTAAATTTTCACCTAAAACCCTTGAATTGAATTTTTCAACAGATAAATACCTTGAATTTGTTAACTATGACTTGCTACCTTGGACATTTTCGCCATGCAGTCTTTTATCCTCTTTGTTACTCCAGGTTCATCTTTTTTTTTTTCCCTACCTAAACTCTAAAGCTACAAAAATAAACTCCCTCTCTACTAACTCTGCCATCATCACTGCTCTTTTGCCTCCAGTTTTTATGTTCTCTTTTTCCCTATTAACTTCTTTTTGCTTCTTCTATTTTTACCAAGTTTTATCCTTAATGTAATTGCACCTGTTGATCACATGATCAATAAAATGCAGCCCATTAATTCCACAACTTCATCATCTCCTTGTTATTCACTACCTTTATTTTTTATTTTTACTTTTTCTTCTCTAATTTTTTAACTTCTATATATGTTAAACTAGCCCTAAACTTATTGAACCAATTTCCTCTCCCTTCTCCATTACCACTCCCACCATAATTTTATCTTCCTTGTCTATTTCCCCTCCTTATTTGTGATTTTCCTATTAATTTAAACCAAATGGTGCACATTTCGGGAATTTTAGTTTATATGTAGGAAAATAAACTTTAAGATACTTATCTATAGAAAAATTAGAATTAAGTATATATGAGTAAAGTATGTGAACTTTAGGTTATCTATATGGTTAATTTAGCTGGAATAGTAAAATTTCTATGTTTATGTGTAAAGAATAACATGAGTGACTGCTGATGAGTTTTGTATAAAAGTCTAATGTTAGTGGATACAGTTTAAGTTGAAGTGAATATTCAGTAATTAGCTTTCCCCGGCTTTACAATTTGAATCAATTGTTAAGAAAACTGGTATCCATGTATCTGTTTATTGGCTGATTCTGCATGCATCACTGCTATGAGGTACTTGAAAAGGGAAGAAAGATACTTTGGAGATAAATGTTCTGATCATATCTGCACCTTTGGGGAGGTTACGTTTGAAGAATTAATGGCGACATGGAGTAATTTAAACTGCAATTACTAATTTATGATGAGTGAAGTTTTGAGTTGGTCCAAGTATAACCAGTGATATTAGTTTAGCTCCTGCAGAGGGGTGAAAAAAGATCCACTGAGACCTTGCATTTGACTAGAAAAGAAAGCACTGCTTTCTAAGTGCATTGTTTATGTTGTTTTGAAACATGACCACCCTGTTATTACTAAACACTTGCAATTTTATACTGAGTACCTGTTTTTTTGCTAATAGATAATACCAAATACTTGATGCCAGCCAGATTCTCCTAGGTTCAAACAGGTTGAGTCTAACTTTAATTTTGACATGCACTTGCAAAATGCAACCGTAGTGGTCCAGGGATGAGATGCCCGTTTAGTTCTATTGGGCTGAGACATGATGATCTTTAATAGAAGAAGCCTGCCCGGAATATTTAGGCCAGCACTTGCTGCACTGATCTCAATATACTTTGATTGAATTGGCTGTGGAATTCCTTCTTTTTTGCATACTTTATGTTCTTAGTTATTTAGAAATACAGGTATACAGATATAAGACCTAGCTTTACCTCGATATCCAACATTGTAAGACTTAAAATCTTTCTTATTGTCTACCTGCATTTTGCTGAAGCAAGCTATATTATTTCTTCGAATGGCAGTACCAATTATTTTATCTTTATTTTTGTTTCTATAAATCCATAACATGTTAATATATACCCACATTTTGCGGAAGCAATCTATATTATTTCTTGGAAGCGTAGTACAAATTATTATTATTATTATTATTATTATTATTATTTTTGTTTCTATATACAACAACAACAACCACAACTAAGCCTTTTATCCCAAGTATTTGCGGAAGCAATCTATTTTTTGTTTCTATATCCAGGACATATTAGTATATCGTTTTTTGGGAATATGTCCAGCCCTTTTATGGAGCATCAGAACCGGGTCATGCATTGTCACTTGTGAACGACATTTTGAGGCATGGTTAATAACCTGAAAGAACTAACCGACTGATCCCGTATATATAGCACTTAACTGCCCTGCCACCTAATAGATAAAGATTCAATAACAACTCTTACCTCTGAAGTTTCTGCTCATTATTCCAATTTCTCTTACACTTGTAGGTGAAATGGAGACAGGAAATAAAGGCGAAAGAGGAAGCCATTGCCCTGGTCGAGGAGGAACGTAGAGCTAAGGAAGCAGCTGGCACCACCATCAAGAGAAATCATGAAGAACTGCTAAGGAAGATAGAAGTAGATTTCCAGCGCCACAAGGACGACATTCATAGGCTCGAGGAAGAGCTCTCCCGTGTCGGAGCCAGTGCAGTCGTTGTCCAGCCTGCGAAACCATTCTCAAATTTTCCGAGCTCAGGTTACTCAGACATGCCAAAACCGGTCAAAGAGGGCAATTTAAAGATCCTTCAAGGGTCCAATAAACCCCAGCATTACAGGGAATGTTACATCTGCTCGAAGGAAGATGTTAACGTGATTCTCCTGCCTTGTGCTCATCAGGTTCTCTGTGACGGCTGCAGCGATGATCAGGAGAGGAGGGGGGAGTCTAATTGCCCTTGTTGCAATGCCCAAGTCGAGCAGAGAGTCCATGTCTACGGTGCAAACTACTGATGCTATAATGAGAGTTCAAAGCATATAACTGATCTTCTGCAGTGAATATCAATTCTCCTTAATGACAGATAATTCATACATTGTCGTTTTTTTTTTTTTTTTTTCAATTGATGGCATAGGAAAGAAAAAAATGGTGACAAAAACTTTGTTTTGGAATAATTTTTGCAGGCACCTCGGCTGAAATGGTGTTGTTCGGTTCTTTTTTAAAAAGATCAATCACAGGCCCATCATAGGAGGTGAATCTTCCTTCTACTACGCACCTGCAACTAGAGATGAAAATGAACATGCACATCTACTACGCACCTGCAACTAGAGATGAAAATGAACATGCACATCGCCTGCATTGTGCTCTCAAGTTCCTGCATCCTTTTCTCAATTATAACTGTTTTTCCCTGCTAAATTCTTGTTATAGATGGTTATTTAGTTTCACGAGATTTTTCTTAACTTCTAGCATTGAAGTCAAGGTTTAGTGACCATTCATTGACTATTAAATAACCTTCAACCTAAAAACTTAGGAAGAAGAGATGAACGAGAAAGTAGTTAAAACAACCATCATCAATGTTACACATCCAGTAGTCTTAAGTACAAGAACAATCTCGTTCTATTTACTGCTATAAACAAAAATAGGTTTGAAGAACAGATGCTCACAAGCAAAGCTCACATCGTTACTCACATGCAGAAAACCTACTTATGTTGGAGACGAGAGCAAAGAGTGTTTGCTCTGATGAGGCAAGAAATCCAACTTAACTCCAGCCCTTCACCGTAAATACACAATAGCTTCACCCACAGTAATTTAAAGCTGAATAAAACCCATCTACTATCGAACAGACTTAGAACTGACCAGCCCTGATGTCTCTATCCAGACGATCTGCATTCAACGTACCAGGAAGTTCCCTGAAGTCTTCATTGAATATTGAATATGCACTGTGCAACACGAAGAAAATAAATTTCATATGATCGGAGTAGGCAATAGAAGAAAGAACGCAAAAGGATACGACAATGAACTGCTTGAGTAATTAGGACAACAAGCTCATTTACATCCTCAATGGGAAGTGAAAAGCAAGAACAAAGAGGCTGTTAAAGCTTGTGAGAATGTTACTGAAGAAGGAAAGAACTGCTGGAGGTAATTAGAAACATCTCCATAAAATTCGCGTACAGGAGCATACATACAGGTCGACAAATCCATCAAAAGCGAGTTTAACTACAAAATGCCTGCTAAACGATATTGATGTGTTTTTTTTTTTCCCCCTCACAGGGACATAGTATTGCCTGTAGAGAAACTTATTTTTTTTTTCCTTGGAAAGGTTGCTTATCGGCAGACTATCAATTGAATTACCAAACTAATGAACAATATGGACTATTTAATAGTTAATAGTGAGACAAGTCAATTGAATTATCATAATAATAAATAATATGGTACTGGTCAGAGCCCAAATTATTGTGTTTTAAAGCAATTGTCAGCTGTGCGCTCAAGAGATCAGGTATAGAGTTTGGAAACATGTCGTCATATACTATATATTGGACCATGTATTGAAAAATATTTACCCTTCTTTATTTCAAAACAGGGATAGCTATAGATACTATCAAACATGCAACAGTCTACATGTTTATGATTAAAATGGCACATTTCCATTATTATGAGACATAGCACATTTCAAAACCTTTACTGTTCCCACAACAAGACTGAGATCTTTCCACCTATCAAACTGCATGGGGACTGGGGAGGCATACAAATGGCCAGGTTTTCCAAGACTAAAAGAAGCCAGACATAATATATTCAGATTGGCCATGCGAATTTTTCTTCTCATTTTCTTATATTATTAAAGTGACAATCCAAGTAGACCGTCCATTTGGGTATCAAGTGCAAGTCATCAAAGAAAAAAAGAACAGAATACGGAATACCTAACATCGCCTTGCTGTCGCTTTCCCAGATTTAAAAGTATGATCAAGAACCCTGTCCCAAGTATCTGAAATCACAACAGCAGAACCAATACACGAAACCCGTTAGCTTATTTCTGCCTCATTCTTCCCTACCTCAATAACAAAAAACCTTTTACCAGTATGTATTACATCTCATAACTCATTAATATTTAAAACATTTGCTAGTGCTAAAGGCTCCAAGATCTCGATCCGACTGCAAATGTTCTTAAAAGTTTGATATGGGAAAATTCATATACACCCCCCTAATAGTCTCAGAAAAAAAGAGAACTTACATAAAGGGGGCCTAAATCCCATCTGTGAGCTACAGGCGCCAATGAAAACCATAGGAATATGCACGCCCATGCCTTGAGACTGATAGAGAAAATCGCAATCAACAGGACATCTACCGAAATTGACAAGAAAGTTAAACCATCTGATCAGAATAAAATCCAAGTTACTTGAATTAAAAAAAAAAGCATACCAGGCACTCTCAATTTTTCGCGGAGAAAAAAAATAATTCTCCTCTTCCATCGGCTTGATGACTGCGGAATTTTAAACCTCTGAACATCCAAAACACAAAATGTAATGCCTGGAAGTAAAACTTGTTTTAAATGACACAAGTAAATGTTGATAAAGGTATATCACAAAAGGTTTATTCTAACCAGGTCTTCATCTTCATCATCATCCTCCTGAAGATGTTTAGCAGGTGGTTTTGGCATGACAGCTACCACAAGAGAATCTGCCGAAATAATTGAACAATCTTCATTTAGCATTACTGGTTCCCAGAAGAGTCACTTTGTCTTGATAGCAATGCAGTAAAAAGTAGCAAATGAGCTTTACAGGCTTTACTCAGAAGAAAAAGCGCAGTAGCACAAGTTTCAGCATAATCATTCAATACCATTATGCCATATGAATATAGGAACCATCCATGGCCCATAGATAGAAAATATTTAACAAACGACTGCAAAGAAAGTGTCACTGCAAGAATCTGGAACTGGCATGTTCCAAGCCCAATTCAGAAGACCCTTAAACCCATCGGCCAATATACATTGGGAAAAATAAATGATCCACAAGAGAGCCCAATAAACATGTCAAAATAAAGACCCAAGAGATCTTCCAAGCATGACCCGGCTAACACCCATTCAAAAGCATGGGTTCTACCATAAATGACCCTCCACTATTCTACAAACAGACTCAAAATATAATCATTCAACAAATAATCTCTCTCTCTCTCTCTCTCTCTCTCATTTTAGCTACTGCAATATTATTT
The DNA here is from genome assembly GCA_036321105.1 of Dracaena cambodiana. Classification (NCBI taxonomy): domain Eukaryota; kingdom Viridiplantae; phylum Streptophyta; class Magnoliopsida; order Asparagales; family Asparagaceae; genus Dracaena; species Dracaena cambodiana. Next base: position 1,371,256 of record JAYEPQ010000015.1, read on the forward strand.
TTAGCTAGTTCTACCTCTAACCGTCATTGAATTGGACGTTGGAGCATCGTGCTCTCGAGGATAGTATGGGAGAACACCATCAGTTCATATCTTTCAACATCTATCTAGTCTATTTCCGTATCTTCGGTTTTTTATAGAAATATTAATTATGAAAAATCCTAGATCGTAGTCTCCTAAGATGGCTCACACTCGAGCGCAAGCAGACCAAACCACCACTGTTAAGGTGGAATGAGGGGGTTGGCCAACCTACTAGGCCAACAGATTTTGAACAGCTCGTCAACTATCGCCCAAAGGCTTTATCACTCTCAAGTAATTCCAATAATTTACTCAACAGTTCATGATTCAGATTGCAACCTAAGTCATAGCCTGACTTGGATGTCATGATCCTCAAGGGACGTACAACCAGAGATCCCCATTTAACCCGTCCCTGAAGGGCATCCAACTCATGAGCCTACTCCTCACCCACGCAGAGTACAAACAATTGATACCTTGCGTCAACTAGGTACGAGAGGATGGGCCGAGGTGGGAGCTTAAGCCGCCCCGCCATGCACAACTAGCACAATGGAATGAATGATTCATTTAGCAAGTCAGAAAAGAGTCAAGGTATCTTATGATATGATATGCAATACGATATATAAGGATGACAACGCACTACAAATATCTCGATTTGACAACTTGCTCAATGCACACATCCCAACAACCATCACAACAGCACAACAATCTATCAAGGGCCAATGCGAAAAAAGCATCCAACTTGCTTGACAAAGATAAAAACAAGCCTCCTCCACTAAAGGATTCTCAGGATAGGGGTAAAAGCAAGTATTGCAACTATAATCAGAACCATGAGTATAACACCTATGAGTGTCGGCGACTTCGAAGAGATATCGAAGCACTCAGTAAGAAATACTATCTTAATAAGTTTGTTGTCTATGACATTTTTGGAAATCAAATCAAGGAAATGCCTAACGTATAGACATCCCTCCTTCAAGAGCCAACAAATTTTTCTTTGTTTGTAAGGTTACAAGGAACAAGAATAACATGCTCTCGAGTTAAATAACCAATGAAACTTCTCGCAAGCATGCAACATGCAAAGAGCTCCCACTCCAAGGCCCTTGTGCCCACGTTATTCTTGCCACCCAAGCGAGACGTAGGATACAAGACTCATTGCCGAGTAAACTCTCGCGAATGCCAACCTAGCAAGTAGGATGTATGTCTTCTTGTCTAGTAAGGCTCCTGTGTCAACTGCATTCGTGCCACCCAAGTAAGAAGTAGGATGCAAGTCTCCTCACCCGACAAAGCCCTCATGCCCAAGGCATTCGTATCCATCCCCAGAAGGATGGAAATATGTTTGCCTAGTAAGGCCCTCGTGTCAAAGGCGTTCACGTGCATTCTACGACTCTCGTGCCCAAGACATTCGTGTGCACTATATAGCCCTCGTGTTCAAGACATTCGTGCCTACTCTAAGACCATCATGCCCAAGGGCATCCACACTCGCTTTAAGGCCTCGTGCCTAAGACGTCCTCATACATCCTAATGCCCTCGCACTCCAGGGTGTTTGCGCCCATTCTAAGGCCCTCACGCCAAAGACGTTTTCATCCATCAGAAGGCTCATGTACCCACTCTAACTGTGGAGGATGCCAACTCCCATTATGCCACGAACGCCACTCATGCCTGTACCAACGACAAAAAAAAAACAATGCAAGTCCTATTGCTCCATGAAGGCTAACTACGCACTAGGCGAATGAAGACTTGCCTATGTACCAAGCAAAATAAATCTTAGCTATGCGCTAAGCAAACAAAAACCAAGATACAAGTTCGGTAAAAGAAATCTAGATGATGGTTCCTAATGAAATGTTAGGAGCTCACAAAAGGCTAACCCATTATGATAAATAGCTACAAAACACTTCACATGAATCATCAAGGCTTGGGGCCTCAAGAAATTGCTTTCACAAAATTGGAGTTCTATGATAAAACTTTTAGAAAACGCTCACAATAGAAGTGTCATCATGTGCCCAAGATACGTGTTATGTGCTTGCTCGAGAGGTGCACAATGCATGCCACCCACATAAAAAGATGCTTCAACAGGTGCATTTGCACGCACCTAAGAGGTACGACACGCACGCCCTAAAGGTCTGTCACACAGACCTCAGGAGAGGCATGTCACCCACATAAAATAGGTGCTTCACATGCGTATCCAAAAAATGGATTGCACACGCCTCCAAGACGTGCATCATGCGCGTGCCTAAAAGGCACATGATGAGCGCACTCGAGGGATGCATCACGAATGCCCCTACTGTACAACAACTAAATCTTTTATCCCAAGTATTTAGGGTACATGAACAAAAATAACTAAGCCATTTATCCTAAGTATCGTGAATGTCCCCAATGTAAAAATAACAACTAAGCCTTTTAACCAGTAGGCTACATGAACCAAAAAAAAAAAGAATTATATTGGATCGAACACATGGAATCATCCTCCTCCACTCATTCCTATCAAACAATATATCTTCATTAAGACCTTTAACATCCATATATTTTCGTATTACCTTCATCTATTTTTTCAGTCCCTTCGCTCTTTTAATTTGCACTATATTGATAAAGTTTATTTGTCGAACTGCTACATTGTAGGTGATTTCTCGCGTTTTATGTAGAGACTACGTCTGCCTTAGTAAGAATATCCTTATTTCTCACCTTATCTATCCTAGTATCACCATACATCCAACGAATTATACATATCTCCGCTACACTCATATTCTGCCTATATCTTTTTATAGCCTGGTGTTCCGTGCTATATAACAAAATTAACCTAATAGTAGTATGATAAATCCATCCAAAGCATGCCCCCGTTATAGGTAGTAGAAAGGTGGTGTGCATAAAGAAACTCTAAGGCCAAGGAAAAAGTCAAAACGAGAATTGGACAGAGTCCATAGAAGAAAATAGGGCAAATAAGCCAAGGGGCATCGGTGCCCCATCAACAACACCGGTGCCTTAACCGATTTTCCGAAAGGTAAAGCTTCTGGACATGATACCAATACTCATGGGTGGGCAAGGGTGGACCCACCCTTATACTAAGGTGGGCAACCGCTCCCCCCTCAAATTTGTTTAAACTTAGCGTCTATAATGTTTATAAGTTTGCCCCCCTCTGAACCCCTCAAATCCATAAAGTTGACTAAACCTTGTTTTTGGTCTTTCGATATTATCCTTTTCTAAATCACTCACAACTAAGACTTCAGAAACTCTCTCTAATCTACTGGCAAAAATTGAGCCTTCATCTCTTATTTTTTAGACAGCAGACAATTATTTCCATAATTTGCAGGTACTTTCTCTTGTTATTTTTAAAAATTTTAAAAATATATTAGTCAATATCAAGGCTCTGAAAAAATTTACTAAATTGTATCTTGATCATATATTGGCTTGCAAAATTATAATTTTATCGTCGAATTCATATTGCTATAATATAATTTTTTTTGGATTGGAGGCTCCATCCTACACCCAGCAAGGTACTTTGCCTCCTGCACTACCGACAAATTGTCTGGACAGTTCGATCCCAAATAACTCCATTTTCAATTCAAATGCCCAGGTCTGTCGTTATGGGTGGGGCACCTGTTCCTACACTGGTGCCTTGACCTTTCTAGAGAGCCAAAGTCCATTTTTTCATATGGCATCAGTGTCCAAAGTTGAGGCACCAATACAAACACCAATGCCCGAGCTATTTTTCAAAGACTGAAATCCTCTTCTTTAGAGAACATTGGTGCCCCTTAGCTTAAAAAGTCAGATTTTTTTAGGGAGATGCCGGTGCTCCATAATGTGGCACCGGTGCCCACACACTAGTGCATTCGGCACAAATCTGAATTTCAACAGGATTTGGACCTAAACTAGTCGTTCATTCGTTTAACCTGATGATCTCTTAATTGGGATTAATCCTTCTGTATTTGACCTACGGAAGACTATAAAGTCATGTCCAACACCTTGCTCATGCTCTTAGAGTGCACACATAGATATTCCATTTTTCAACCTTTATTTTCTTCACTGTGACTCAAGATTATATGAGATTAGTTGATCCCATTAATACACCTGATAGCAAAATTATTACACACATGTAACACTTGAAATGCTTGACGAATTTCATGGACTCTTTTCCAAACTACTATCTGAAAATTAACTCCACACAAAACTCTAGTATAATGTTCAATCACTCTTATCCCCATGAAATTGGCTTCAATTGAATGAACTCGTAAAGTAATCAAACTTAAAATTTGGGGAAAAAAATGAAAAGAGAGATCGAGAAATCACCGCCACTCTCTAATCTGATGGTGAGAAAATCGCCGTCATCCTCGATCCGATCCTGCAGTATCTTCCCTTTCAAGATAAGCTTCAATCGTTCCTTGGGAAGGCCACGATTCAACGATACCAGCGACCTGAGATCCGAGACCTGAAAAAAGATGCAATTTTTATTGAGAATCACGAATGAAATTCGCCAAATTAGGGTTAGGTTAGGGTTTCGATTGGAGACTAACCTTGATGAGAGAGGGGATTCGAAGCGTAGAGGGAGGAGAAGGGCCGATCGCCTTGAGAGTGATCTCCACCTCTCGCTCGTCGCCGGTGGCCATCGCCATGGCTCTGCACTCGAGCTCGCCGGGTCGAATTTGGATCCGATTAAAACCTGGACCCGCTCTTTTGTTCGTTTTGTAAACGCACGGGCGCCTAATGGGAGTTTCCAAAGAAGCACACCACTTTTCCGGGAGTTTCTAAATGAGTTTTTCTAGGGAGCCCACTTTATAACTTTTCGGCTTCCAAAATAAAGTCGGCTTACTACGAAAAATGGTGTGCTCCTTTGGAAACTACCACTTTTCCTGGGGAGCCCCGTGCGGGCTAGGAAAAATGGTGTGCTCCTTTAGAAACTCCCTCGCCTAATTGGGAGACAGCAAGTTTGACTCCAAATGAGAACTCAGCAAACTGACACCTAAGGGCTCACCCCACAATTATACTTCGACCATTTTAGCTTACCATTATAATATGGTTGTAAAATTATTTTTTTTATTTTTCAAATGGTAAAAATATTATCTTAAAATATTATAATGTGATAGAGATTAAATCATTCTATTAAAATATATATATATATAATGGTAAACTATAAGAAGAATTATACAGTTCGGATCTCTTAAGTCCTAATCTAAATTAAATTATAATAGTAACTAAACAATTAAAACTTTTATTCAAAGTACCTACATAAACTAAAAGATAATTACGCTGATTCAATCACATGAATGATTTTTCTCCACTCATACCTATCGAGTAATATGAGTTCATTTAAACATTTAGCATCCATATATCTCGCCTCCATCTATGTTATTTTTTATCGTCCCTTTACTTTTTTAACTCATCTTTAACTTATCATACGTCGTTTTTTTAACTTATCTTTAACTCATCATACGTTGGTAAGTTCCACTTATCGAACCGGTGCATCTGTACATCCATGTCGCACATAACCAAACTGGTTTAGATGATTTTCTCGCAACTGTTGTCCTGTAGGACTACACCTAACATAGCAAGGATATAATCATTTCTCAATGAAGATATTGGTGAAAGAAATAAAGGGAGGTTTCATTTTAAGGATGAGGCTCTCAATATCCTCCAACCATCCACAAGCAACAATCACCAGACATTTCAAGCAAAATCTCTCTCTGCCCAGTCCTAACAAAAACAAAGTTTAGAGAGAGAGAGAGAGACAGAGAGAGAGAGAGAGAGACAATGGCTCTCAAGCTATGGGCTTCTTCAACAGCAAATGCACTCAAAGTCTCCTGCAATGCCTCCAAGGCTCCCCCTCTCTATGCCTTCTCCATCTCCAGATGCTTCTCATCAGGTACATAAACCAATGCTGCAACCTTGTTTTCTTAGATTTTTTTTCTTGTTTTTTTTCTCATAACATGTTGATTCTTGCAGTTCTGGATGGCTTGAAGTACAGCTCTTCTCATGAGTGGGTGAAGCATGAGGGCCCTGTTGCTACCATTGGCATCACTGACCATGCTCAGGTAATTTTTATTTTTTTTGAAAGTTAACGGCGAGCACAGCCCTCTACGTTCCATTAAAAAAAGTTTAACAGCACATAGTACTTACAGATAGCCAGGTCCAAGGACTCTAGAGTTTACTAAAAACATCAAAAGTACAAAGAAAAAAAATTTATAACAAACATTCCAACTAGTACACAATAGATAAACAGTACACTCAGTGAGCTTGCTCAAGCACCAGATAAATTTAGTATCTACCCCTTCAAACTGAAACTATTTCAACCAGTGATGCAGATATCAGAATAAATTTTAGTAGAAAGTATACTGTTTCTGAGATAAATTGCAGTTATTGGTAAATATCAACTGCAACTGATAAAGAAACAAAGAGTAAATTTCCTTCTATGACTACTGACCTCCGATTCTGTATTTTTTTGACTTAAAATGGCAGTCTAAAGTCCTTTGTGTTCCATTAATACGATATAACAAACCACTTATATAGTTCAAAGTAGTACAAAGAATGATTTACAACAAAGGTCTCTGATTCTTTATTGTTATATAGCTGGCCACTTTATCATTTCAAATGGTTTGAATTCATCAAAGTTTCTAAGCTATGAATATGACATGCTATGAGTTCAGAGCCATCTAGGAGAGGTGGTGTATATCGAGTTGCCAGAATCAGGCACCGCAGTCACAAAGGGAACGGGCTTCGGATCAGTGGAGAGTGTGAAGGCAACAAGTGATGTGAACTCCCCAGTCTCTGGTGAAGTTGTTGAGATCAATACTAAGCTCACTGAGACCCCTGGCCTGGTACGTGCACACATGCACGAAAACTGTAAACTGTTCAGTATTTGTTTTTCCATGACTTGTTCGCTAGTAACTAAAACAGTTGTATTGTTCATCAGATCAACTCGAGCCCTTATGAGGCAGGATGGATGATCAAGGTCAAACCGAGCAGCCCACACGAGCTTGAATCGTTGATGGGTCCGAAGGAATACACAAAATTTTGTGAGGAAGAAGATGCTCACTAGATAGTTTCTTCATTGTTCGGTTTCTTACCTTGTGTCTATTCCACTTCAGCTTCAAATGTTATTCATGTGTTAGTTTGTACAACTTCATGAAGTTTAGCTCATATGTTTCTCTTCCTTACTGTTATCTTGTCAATAATCTTCATGGTTTATGTTAAGCTTTGGATATCTTTTTACCTCTAGTTAGAATTTTCTCAAGAATTAAAGGGAAAATGTATAAACTAACATGGAAATTTCATATATGAAGCTTTTTTCCCATTCATAAACAGTTATCAGTCCACATGCTTCATCCTGAAACATCAAGTATTTTACAAAATGAAGAATGTAAGGAGAAAACTTCTACTCTTCAGATTATAATTTCTTCTACATTTTCCTTTTCAAGTTTCATCTTTATTACGGTTTATATTCATCTCATGATTAGTTCAGATATGAAGAATAATTACGATTATATAATCTTGGGTACACAAGAACACCTTACGTGCACACATGCATGCACAGCATGTCACAGACAATGAAATGCACGTAGAGAGACGGTTGACATGTAATATACGAGAGAATGCAGATGGATAAGAACTTTTCACATTTTATTATATTGAAAAGTTTGAGAATGTTGACATGTATAATCTACATAGATGTTTTTCGGACCTTTATGATTTTTGCCATGCAATTGTCTTTGGGCCGTGGATGAGGCAGGTATCTCAATGGGCACTGTGGATTGAGCCGGACAAGCCTGCAATAGGTAAACCAAGATTTAGTACCATGTAGCGATAATAATATTACCATTGAAAATGTTAAAGTTTTAACATGCAGTTTAACTGAAACACAACTTTAAGAAATTTTAACTATAGATAGCAACATGGTCACGATCTTCCCAAAGCGTAGATAAACTCAAATATGATAAATTTGTGAATTCATATAGCATGAATTCACACATGCACAACGAATAAAGATCATGTGTAGGTGAGCTAGTCTCACAACCAAGAGAACCGTACGATTAATATGTGAAAGGCCTGCTTGAACTGAAAAGGGAAATCTCCATTTAGAGTTTATTACCGAAAGATGGGGGGAAGTTATTGTGAACAAGAAGTATCTTCACATCGGACTTTAAACTTTCTAAATGAGCTTTTAACTGCCATAAATTTTATAGACAATCAAAATATGGCTTCGATCAACATGATGTGAATGACAAGCAAATTCAATGAATATTAAGAAGCCTAAGGAACAATAAAGCGTCTATGTAGTTTTGAATATTGAAAAAGAAAAAGAAAATAACATTTCTGCAGTCTAAAAAATAACGATTGCGTATTAAAATCTCTCTTCTCTTCGTGGATTCATTGAGAGAGTGAGCATGGATTCACCTGGATAGATTCCTAAATTCTCTTTATTCTTCCCCTAATTTCCAAATCCCTAATTCTAATTTAGCTTCTGTGTTGCGTCACTCCTTCTACCGAGTCTTTTTGACTTCTTTTGATAGAGAACTTCAAAAGGACAAGGGATGTTTGATCGATGATCTTCTAGATGATGCTACGCTACAGAAAACTATTACAGTGCAAGAAAACTATTACAGTTGAAATTAACTCACTCGTAGTCAAGGAGAAAGTAGTGCAGGAAAACAGAGATCTCCAGTTTAGCCAGATCATTTCCAGGACATAGCCTACTTCCGCCTCCAAACGGAAGGAAGGTCCCTGCTTTTGGTGTAAGTCCCTGCACCAGTAAAGCATAGATAGAATACATGCAAGATTAACATGAAAGGCAAAAAACGAAAATAAAAAGCCCAAGTGAAAGTCTACTTACGTCCCATCTTGATGGGTTAAATTCCTTCGGGTTCGGATAGACTTCAGGGTCCATATGGACGGTCCTGTACCACATCTCCACCTTCCATCCCTTCGGAATGATATAACCTATGAAGAAACATTCATCATCAGAAATGAAAAAATAGTTGATAAATAATACATATGTTCACCTTTTACTACCTCCTGTGCAAAAGAAATTGAAAAACAAAATTTGTTGATTGAACTAACCATTGATATTGACGTCCTTAGTTGCTTGTCGGAAGGCAACAAAAGAGATGTTAACCACACGTAGTGTCTCATCAATGACCTTAGCAAAATAATAAAACAATAAGAGCAGTGCTCAGTACCGAATGCAAAGCTCATGGAAGACTAGATTAAATGTTGACATTACACGATTTATTAAGCTAGCATGCTATGGGGAGATGGGCAAACCTTTGAGAGATACTCCATTTTTCTCACATCCCGAAGTGTTAAAGTCTTCTGATGCGGGGGGAAATTCCTTCGTATCTCTTCTTGCTCTTCCTATAAAGCATTAGCATGCTAGAATTAGATCACAATTCATGTAACAGGCTGTCTAAGAAACAGATACAATAGTTTTCTGATTAACTCTTCTACCTTGGCTTTTTTGAAGATTTCGGGATACTTCTGCAGAAAGACGGTAGCCCACATAGTGATATGACCCGAAGATTCATGACCCGCATTAAGGTACATAAGCAAAATATCGATGATCTCCTCATCGGTCAATCTGTTACCATTTTCATCTTTAACATCAATGAGATTATCCATCATGTCCTTGCCCTTTGAAGAGAAAACTTTTGACCTTGTAGCCCTTCTTTGGTTTAGAACAGATTGGAGAACTTCTACCAACTTTTTCCGAGCCTATATACAGGAAAGACATCATCAGGGCAAATGATACATCATATACCTTAGTTCCTTGAAATTTAGGACGTTGCGTCACATGCACTCTTTGTGGTTTGACAGCAGTGAGCTGTTATGTTCAATTATGGTTTATGTTGTGACTCCATAGATGTAAACTTATGAAAGAATTCAAAAATATTCACCCTTTTCTTTAAATTTAATCATTAGGAATTCGATTTTCCTAATTATTTTTGCTTATGGAAGCCTAGTATTTGGGATATTATGCAACTTGAATGAGTATGACTAATGTATTATTGAAAATGGATTAAACAGAATTTAAAATTTGGATAAATAAAGGCCATATCTGATTAGGGATTTTATTAATAAAGGCCAGATTTGATTATGATTTTATTTAATTTAGAATTTATTGTTAGAGATTTTTCTAGATTTGATTTTATTATTAGTGATTTTATTAGATTTTGGTTGTTTTCCTATTAATAGGACTTGTAAACATGATTTACAACAAATTATTGTATGATAATGAAAAATGAAACCTTAGTATGCTAATTTGCTACTATTTTGAAAATCTTTTTTCGTGGATTCGTTAAAAATGGACCTAAATTTGCTTGGATGCTGAGACCCGAACACTAATTTGTTCTTTCCCAAATCCACCAAAATTCTTAAATTCCATCACAAACTCTAATTAGTTTCTATGTGCATCAAATATTCAAGATTTTGGTTCTGCGCACAGAGATTTATTTTATCCTTTAAATTAAGAATTCATCTATATTCAACAACCTTGGGAACTTTATATATTGCTCCCATAGAGTACGAATTTACAATGTATATGTCTATTATAGCACAAGGGTCGTTATTGATGCCAAGGTAGCTCTAGACAGTGCAATTGCATGCAAGAAGAATTTACAAACATCTTATCCAATTTAAATTTTAACTAACGTAATTAACAAAATGTCCTAGACCATTGTTTTAACTCAAAAAAGAAATTAAGAAAACACCAAGGTTTTACAGCTCAAACCAGTAATGGTATCAGTTAATGGTTTATGTTATAAAAAATCCGCAATATTGGACATATCATATTCAACAATGTTGGAAATATTATCAGTATTATCATCAAAATATCAGGAATAATAGAAATATCCGAGATCATAGGGTCAATGCCATATTGGATACCTCAAAATCCAATACTATATTCACAATACACACAAGTATTGGCCAATATTCAAAACCGAAATACTATTCACTTCCACAACATTGAAGAAGACATGATCAATAAGAGGAAAGATAACAAAAATAAAAAAGAATATTGTTAGTTGGTCATATTTTTGTTATAATATTAGCTTAAAATATATTAGCTAATGGAGAATATGCATAAATAAGGTTATGACTGATGAATTCTTACCTCCAATGCTCTATGGTAAGCAAAGCCAGGGAGGTTGATTGCCATTGCCCTCATGCCATGGTTCAGATCAGTGTATACCTTTTCCAAGGATGAAATTATAATATCATTTTCTGAGCTTAGGAATATATGCATGATGATTCTAAAAGTTAACCTCCGCATCTCAGTAAGGAATTCAATCTGTCCCATCTTTGACCACTTATCCAGAGTTGATACAATACTACTTTCAATGAAGGTGAGATACGTGGAGAGAGCTTCGTAGCCATTGATTGGAGCTGATGTCAACTTTCTCAACCTTTTGTGATCCTCATCAACTATAAAAAGAAATGATCTCTTCCCAATCAGTTCATTGGTCGCCTTTGGCCAACCTGGCACAAAATGCTCATCATCCATTAGGACTTGCTTGCAGGTTTCAGGAGTAGTAAGCATGATTGTTGGGCTCCCAAACATGAAGGCCTTGTACACCCCACCTCGATTATATCTGCATGCAGAACCAAAATGATGAGTGTTTCAAACTTTTAACGAGCGTTTTGTTAAAGCTGCATTAATTTGGAAGCTTGAACAATTTAAAGCACATGTATATATGTATAGGGATTAATTTATGAAATAAAAAGTGCATATAAGATGGCTTATAGTTAGTAACAAATTAGTCCAACATCATGTTCATTGTCACGCCCCGCTTCCGATATACGATATACGAGCACGTGTAACAAGTACCGGCAACATATTCAGTTTGAATAAACTAAAGGCTCAATAAATTTGCCACAATAATACTCAGTAATTACGATAGAAAAACTCAACAAAAGTTTGACTTTTCATTTATTGGAACGAAGTTTAAATACAACTGAAACAAAATATAATAAAATTAAATTAAAAAAGTAGAGAATCTCTAATCCATTGTTAGATTTCAACATGATCTTCACAGTACACCAGATCTTGCATCAGTTTTAGCGTGTCCATTGGTAAGTCTGAACATGCACACCCAGATCGTCAGATTACGACCAAAATAAAATACGCAGAAAGAATATGAAATATAGCGGTTATGTCCAAACATAATAATAACACAAGTTTTAGAAAATATGGAATGAGATGTCTGTAATAATGATATCAATTAATTTAGATTATCTTAATGTCATTTTAGTGAAGTCAACTTTATAACAGAGATATTTTTGTTTACGATATCATGTAATTGGAAAAAGTTAACTGATGAGATACGACTGTTTCGATTGTTTCCTGTACAGACCCAGGAAATAGTCACAGGATTGTCCGGTACTGAATCGGATCTGTCGTGAGGCAAACAGGAATTATAATCAAGTATGATCCAGCAAATCATCACGCACTCATGGTGTGCAAAATATTCAGTTGTACAACTTAACAAGTTTACAGCCGAAACAGAGTATATTTCCATCATTCATTTTCTCTCCCAACCCAGTGTCATTAGGTCCAGTACAGTATATTGATTATATCAGGTACAATATTTCAATTGGATTTTTCTTAATTTATTAACAACATGATTCATAGAGTCCGTTCAGTTTATACTTTATTCAATAAATCATAATTAGCTATATTTAAGAGTCACTGATTTGAGACATCATAGAGATATTGGCCAGGCAATTATATGGATGGTGGGAGGTTTTCCATGCGTTATATGTTTCTTAATTAGAGAACCAGTATACAAGATAACTTTTCTAGACACCGACACAAAATGATATCACAAACAGTATTTGTCCGTGAATATAACTTTTATGTGATTTATCAAATTTGTATATATGATTATTCTAAAATCTAAGTATACTATGTAATTTAAATTTAATGACAATTGACAATAGATTTTTTATGACAAGAAAAATAATAAGTAATTGATAAATCCCTACAAAATAACAAATCAATTTACACAAAATAAATAATATGATTGAAATAATAGATATATAAAATAGCATGATTAGTGAGTCCAAAAATGAACTCATCTGGATTTTGTTTCCCGATATTATTTAATGGAGTAATCTACAGATTAAAAATATTCTAAGAATATTAAAAACAGATTAATATGAATTTAGATGATTTTTAGGGATTTTTCAGTATTTTTAAAATGTACTCAAAATTGATTTTAAAGTTAAGCGAGTCTGAACTTAGGAAATAGTTTGCCTCCATTTTATTGAGTTTATAAGATGATGGATATTCTTTTTAGATTATTAGGGCTATTAAGTAGTGTGTGAGCTAACCTAAAATTCATTAAAATAATTTAATCCAAGAAGAAAAAGAATCATAATCTTCTACCTCTTCGTTAAAAGGTGAAAAGTCAAAAATGTAAAGAAAAGGAAGAAGATGCTTTTATCGGCGAAGTAGTGGCGGCTCCGATGGTGGCTCCTTTAGTGGTTCCGGCGGCTCCGGAGGTGGTTTTGGCATGATGAGAGGAAGAGAGAAATTTTAGAGAATGAGTGTAAAATTGAATTTAGAAAAGAAATTAGATTTATATAATGTTGAATTTAAGAGGTATAGAATGTGAAGGGTTTTGAGAGTTATAGAATTTAAAGGGTTTGAAGTGTTATGTAATTTTAAGAGTTTGAGGGGTTATGAAATTTGAAAGGTCTTAGATTAATTTGGAGGGTTTATGATATGAAAGGTTTTAGTTTAATTAGGGAGTTTAATTTTGAGAATTAAAAATGGGAGTTTCATTATTGAAATAATGGAGAAGATGAAGAGTTTGGAGGTTGGAGAAAATGAAAAGTTTATGAGTTATAGAAAATTAAAGATTTAGAAATTATAGAAAGTGAAAATTTATATTTATTATTTTATTATTTATTTTTGAATTATTTATGCGTATAAAAAATGAAAGTCATTACATTCATAAAGGAAAAGAAGAATCACCAAGAGTTTTGTCGATAGATGCTTTAGATGTGTAGGCCATAACTAATCTTTACTTCTATCAATTTATTCGGCTTATTGAAATCGTGCCTGTTGTTATTACTCTATGTAAAAATACCATTGCTCTAAATATCGGCAAGTAATACCGGTATACCAGCCGATATCTCGATTTTGACAAAGAAACGATACGATATAGGGATTTTTTTATCACATACCGTTTTTGACCGATACAGGCCGATATATCAACCACGTGGCGATATATCGGCCGGTATTCGGTATGTGAAATACCGGCCGGTATGACTAATTATCGGTTTTTTATTAACGGGTTACGGTTGAAACCCATTAACCCGTTAGACCCGACCCGATAGGAAAAACATAAAATCCAATTCTTCCCCTATTCACGAACAAAAAAAACCCTAAATCGCTCGATCCTCATCATCGCGACCGAGCTCCCCAGTCGTCGTCGCCTTCCCTTCGTCAGCTGCCGCTTCCGTCGCCGTCTCTCCGACTCTCTGTCCTTCTCGACTGGTCGATTGATCGCTTCTCTCAGTCAGTCGTCGTCGCTATCGAGTCCCGAGCAACCGAAACTAAGGTTTCATCCATTGTCATCTCTCCCTGCTTTCGTCGTCGGCGATCCATCTCTCCCTCTTCCTCTTGCGTGCCTTCTAGCATCGTCGACCTTCAATTTTGGTAAGTTCTATGATTTTAATTTTCCTTTAAATTTTAGTTTAAATATTAGTCTAATTTTCTTTTAAATTTTAGTTTGTGATTGTAATTAGTGACTTGAGTTCACTACATTTGTGTGTTTGTGTATTTGAGTTTCACGGTAGATAAAATATATTGTTTCAAATAAACCAGTAGACTCTGAATCTAACTAGAAAATATATTGTAAAGACTGATATTTAAAGTTTCTAGCATGTTTCAAATAAACTCATTTAAAGGACAATATTGTAATTTTATAAATTATATCACTTATGTATTATAGAAAAACTTTTCTTTTATCTTGAAAACTTATTTTCTTAACTTTATGATTATATGTCGCTTTGTGCATATGCGAACGTCCTAAACGGTATCTGCAAATTCGTAAGTTGAATGTAAATAAACCAATATAAGTACTATAAACTTATTTTATGTGTTTTATTATGTTCTATATAGCCAATTATATGATTATTTTTTAACCGATATGACACCGATATGACACTCCGGTATTTAGGGTCATATCGCGATATCCCATCCGGTATCCGGTAACCGGTATGGGACCAGTATCCGATATTTAGAACATTGAAAAATAGTCATTCTCCAACTACTCGATATATTAGCATATACCCACTTTAGATTATACCGGTTATTACTAACAACATGAAATAATTAAAAAGATACGTTTATCCTAATAAGAATTTAGACATATAGTATATAATTAGGATCTAACATAATTCCCTTGATTAATAAGAACATGAGAATAATGGAAACGAGGCTCGCAACCCTTTTCTATTATCTCCAATATTTATTTTTAAATTTTTTAGATTATGATCTCAATTCCGTAAGGTTCACTTATATCCTATTTGTTGGGTTTTAGTTTTGATTTTCCCTTCCATCTAGTTGACACAAAAATTAACATTTGCCACTAAATACAATATTTTATATTCATTTGAAGGAAAGGCTAAGCTTCAAAACTAATGAAATTTAATCCCAAAGAGATTAGGGAGGCGGAGATCATGATTCGGAAAATAATGGCATATAATTTTTTTCGCTAATAGCTCAAGTAAGTTTCTTGCACTAGCAGCCCATTTAAGTAATCTCTTAGGATCTAATGTAATTCACCTGATTACGACTCATGTATGGTGGACAACAAAATGAGCCAGCAAAAAAGATAAAGGACTAATGAGTAATGGCAAATGTTTATACTGAAACTTCCTAGAAGCCTAACCCACCTGAACTCAAATCAGGACCACCATTACAGTTCCATATTTTGTACATTAGTATCTAAAAAAAATCCAAATTAAATTAAGTTTTAATAAAAAATGCCAAGCAGCAGGAGAACAGTTCAAACAAACAGCAAAAGTACAACACAAACCCATAATTCTTTATAGACTCTTTCTCAACTCCCACCATTGCAAGTGAAAATAACTATCAACATATTATATTTGTGATATATACATTTAATTTTGTGTAGAAATAGTGAAATACTAAGAGTCAATACTTACAAGGATAAAATATTTTTTTAAGAACAGCCAAACCAAAGACAAATTTACTATTTATTTGTTCATACAAAATTACTCAAGAAAAGATAAAGGTTATTAAATTATACTTCCTACTATATCTTTTTAGTTTAATATAACATATAATCATTAATTTTTGGGCTAATTGATATTAATATAACAATTGGACCTATCTGCCAAAAACTAGATAGGTGGGTATGTGGAGTGAATTTTTTTTTAAAAAAGTGGGGTGTCTAGCTAATTTTCTATGAAAAAGTAAAATATTTATGGAAATTCTAAATGCATCTACCAATTTTCTAATTATCCCGTCGAAAAGTTTAGTTTTATTATAAGTTTGTAATTATAATTTATTGTCGAATTTGTCTCATCTTATTCAATTTTATCACGAGTTTGTCTTTTCCTCTTTCTTCTACATGCTTCTGTTGAATTCATGTATATTTGAACTTGAATCTTTGAGCCAATTCACTAGTTCAAAAATAAATGAATTAGGTGAATGGAAAATAGTTTCAAAGAAGAGTACATAGCAAAGGGAAAAAAAAAGGAAAGAAGAAAAAAATAGTCCCACATTGGTTAGAGGTTTGTTAGGATGTGGGTTTATATAGGATTGTTTGTTCCAAGACATTACTTATGTAAGAAGAGGAGAAACCTTGAGCACCACGGGTGGTGCTACGCACGCGCACGCGCGTGTGCGAGGGCGAATGGGCATTTAGGAGGCATTGGGCGCTTTAGTGGCGCACTTGGCACTTCGCACGTACGCATCGTCGCGAGGAGCCTTTGATTTTTTGATGCTATTGGATTCGGGTTACCTCTATTGGGTTCAGCTATTTGGATTCGACCCGCACCCGTTAAGAGTCGTTAGGATTTGTCCATTGAGATCCAACGGTCGTCTGTTAACCGTTGCCGTTAAACGGTCACAACTGTTAACAGCCAACCGTTGTGACCGTTTGCCCAGAAGCCTATAAATACCCGTTAAGAGTCGTTAGGATTTGTCTATTGAGATCCAACGGTCGTCTGTTAACCGTTGCCGTTAAACGGTCACAACTGTTAACAGCCAACCGTTGTGACCATTTGCCCAGAAGCCTATAAATAGGCCTCTGTCCAGACTTTTTAGAACAAACAATCTACAGAATTTTTCCTTCCTCTGCAGACAGAAACTTGGTCTTTTTGACAGAGAGTTTCTGTTTCTAGAAGAACAGTTCTTCCTAAATCAGTCCTACATTATACCATACATACAGAGAGTGTTCTTTATCAGATTCGCTAGAGCAACAGAACTGCGGCTTCCTTCCTGTTGCAGACCGGTCGTTGTATCCTGGGAGACCGACGCCCATTGCAATCCAGAAGCAAGCAGTGGAGGGCGAATCGGTTTTAAGGAGATAGTGTTCAACACTAGCCTCGATCATCTTCCTGTCTTCATCAATTTTGCATACGTTCATCCTTTTGAATACAGGTTTTTCTTAATCCAGTAATTCTTTATTCTGTTTAGGATAGTAAACTAGTTAAAGAAGAACAGTTTAATAGTTTTCTGTAAACAGTAATAGGAATATTCTTCTAATTCAAATCTGGAAAGATATAGACTGCTATTATACATAATAATTCGTAATTCTTCTTCTCCAACTTTATTTCTGATTGAAATATAACACTGAAACCTGTGCATAATAACAAAATTAATTCTGTGCATGATAACAGTAGTAATTCTGTACATAATAATAGTAGTAATTCTGTTAACTAATAACAGTAATAAGTCTGTCCATATTAATCTGAAACACTAGCAAATTATTTACCCAACATTCTTAAAACCGAATTTTTTTTGTTTTAGATTAATTTCGAATACTGTCATAATAGTGTTTAATCACTAGTTATTTAAATCTAATTGCTTCTGGAAAAAGATAGTTAAATCTGTTTAGAGGAAGAAATATTTTTAGAAATCTTGTGGTTTGGAGTAAGAATTGATTTTCAGTTTTGGAGTAAGAATTGATTTTCAGTTTTATTAGAAAGTTAAAATTTGTTACAAAACATTAAGATAGACAAATTTACTGGCCACTGCATCTGATATGTCCACTGTGGTAACTCCTGTCATGGTTACTCCAACTGTGCCTTCAAGCCAGTATGAGAAACCAGAGAAGTTCAGTGATTCAGATTTTAAGAGATGGCAACAGAAAATATTATTCTATCTCACTACACTAAATATGGCTAAGTACTTGAAGGAAACTGTGCCGACTCTTGTTGAAAATGATCAACAATCAGTAAAGGCGGTTGATGCATGGAAACATGCGGACTTCTTGAGTAAGAATTATATTCTCAATGGATTGGACAATATACTGTATAATGTATATAGTTCAATTGCTACTGCTAAGGAACTTTGGGAGTCTTTAGACAAGAAATATAATACAGAAGATGCCGGCTCTAAGAAATATATAGTCGGTAAGTTTCTGGATTATAAAATGGTTGATTCTAAAAATGTAATCAACCAAGTACAAGATTTTCAAGTGATCATTCATGAAATTCATACTGAAGGTATGACTATTAGTGAATCATTTCAAGTGGCTGCAATTATTAAAAAATTGTCACCATCTTGAAAAGAATTCAGATATTACCTAAAGCATAAACGAAAAGAAATGACACTTGAAGATCTGATTGTACGTTTGAGAATCAAAGAAGAAAACCGTCTTTCTGAAAAGAAAATTGGAAATCCATACAATGTTTCTAAAGCTAACGTTATGAAAAATTCCAATAAGTCTAATGACAGGAAGCGAAAGCACAATGGTGAAAACTCTAAGAGTGGTAACTCGAAGAGATTCAATGGCAAGTGCTACAACTGCGACAAGCCTGGACATCGTGCAAAGGACTATCGTGTGCGCAAGGCACAAGATTCTTCAAAGAAGAAGAAGAAGCATCCCAATGCAAATTTGGCCGAGAAAGAAAATCTTTGTGCAAATGTAGATGTAAACTGTACATCTGTTGTCTCAAAAGTTAACCTAGTTGGTGGCAATTCTAAAGAATGGTGGGTGGATACTGGGGCCACTCGCCACATCTGCGCCAACAAGTGGATGTTCTCTACATATGAAAATGTGGAAGGAGAACTACTCTACATGGGTAACTATGCAACCTTCAAGGTTGAAGGACGAGGAAACATTGTATTAAAGTTGACTTCAGGAAAAGAACTTACTCTTACTGATGTACTTCATGTACCAGATGTCCGCAAGAATCTGGTTTCAGGATCAGTCTTGAGTAAGAAAGGATTTAGGCTTGTATTTGAGTCTGATAAGTTTGTACTTAAAAAAAAATGGTGTATATGTAGGCAGGGGGTATATGACAAATGGTCTGTTTAAAATAAATGTAATGACCATTGCTCCTAAAGTTAATAATAAAATTGATTCTTCTGCTTATATGACTGAGTCACCTTATATTTGGCATGGTAGATTAGGACATGTAAATTATTATACTTTGCAAAAATTAATAAATTTAAATATGTTGCCTAATTTTAATATAAACTTTGATGATAAATGTGAAACATGTGTTGAATCAAAAATGGCTAAGCTTCCATTTCGTTCTATAGAACGTAGTACTGAACCTTTAGAATTAATTCATACAGATGTTTGTGATTTAAAATATGTTCAAACTAGAGGTGGAAAGGAATACTTTATTATTTTTATAGATGATTGTACTAGATATTGTTATGTATATCTAATGAGAACAAAAAATGAGGCAATTGAAATGTTTATACAGTATAAAAATGAAGTTGAGAATCAACTTAGCAAAAAGATAAAAATACTAAGGAGTGATAGAGGTGGTGAATATGAGTCACCATTTGCACAAACTTGTGCAGAACATGGTATTATACATCAAACAACTGCTCTTTACACACCTCAGCAAATTGGAATTGCTGTGCGTAAGAATAGAACATTAAAGGAAATGATGAATGTCATGTTAATAAGTTCTGCTTTATCTCAAAACATGTGGGGGGAAGTTTTGCTTTCTGCTAATCATATTCTCAACAAAATACCTCAAAAGAAATTAGATAAAATACCTTATGAATTATGGACAGGTCTAGCACCTAGCTATAAATTCTTAAGAGTGTGGGGGTGTCTTGCAAAGCTTGCAATTCCTACTCCTAAAAGGACTAAAATTGGACCTAAAACTATTGATTGTATATTCATTGGATATGCACATAATAGCAGTGCTTATCGTTTCTTTATTTTCAAATCAGATCATGCAGAGATACATAAGTACTCTATTATTGAATGTAGAAATGCAGTATTTTTTGAGAATATCTTTCCTAGTAAAGATTATGAACCAAGTTTTCCTAAAAAGACTTGTGTTGAAGTTATAAAAGAAACAGAATCTGATTCTGGAAATAAAACTAATGAGGATGAATGTAGACGGAGCAAAAGGACCAGGATTAATAAATCGTTTGGTCCGGATTTTCTAACATATATATTAGAAAAGGAAGCTCAAACTTATAAAGAGGCTATATCTATACCTGAACCTCTTTTTTGGAAAGAAGCTGTAAGTAGTGAAATTGAATCAATTATTCAAAATCACACCTGAGAACTTGTAGATCTTCCACCAGGAAGTAAACCATTAGGATATAAATGGATCTTTAAGAGAAAAATAAAACCTGATGGGTCTATAGAAAAATACAAAACTAGACTTGTAGTAAAAGGTTATAGACAAAAGGAAGGTGTTGATTACTTTGATACATATTCACCTGTAACAAGAATAACATCCATACGATTAATAATTGCTTTTACTGTATTATATAACCTTGAAATTCATCAAATGGATGTAAAAACAGCATTTTTAAATGGTGAATTAGATGAAGAAATTTACATAGAACAACCTGAAGGATTTGTAGTTCCAGGTAAAGAGAAGAAGGTGTGCAGACTTGTTAAGTCACTTTATGGACTTAAACAAGCACCTAAACAATGGCATGAAAAATTTGACCAAGTTATGTTGTCAAATGGATTTCGTTATAATGAATGCGATAAATGTGTATATGTAAAAGGGGACATGCACAACTATGTTATTGTATGTTTATATGTGGATGACATGATTATCACCGGTAGCACGGTGACTCTAATTAAAGAGGTAAAAATCATGTTAATACAGAAATTTGACATGAAAGACTTAGGTATTGCAGATATTATTCTTGGTGTTAAAATCTCCAGGACATCTGATGGATATACCTTATCCCAGTCACATTATATCGAGAAGATACTCGAAAAATTTGACAAGGAAAATAATGATATAGCTAGGACACCTGTAGATATGAGTCTACATCTTACAAAGAATATATGTGCTAGTATATCTCAATTAGAATATTCTCAGATCATTGGCAGTCTTATGTATTTAATGAACTGCACAAGACCTGATATTGCATACTCAGTAAGCAAACTGAGTAGGTTTACAAGTAATCCAGGGGAGAACCACTGGAAAGCAATAGTTAGAGTACTCAAATATTTGAGGTACACTACTAACTATAGGTTGCACTATACTAAATATCCAGTAGTGATAGAAGGATACACTGATGCCAACTGGATTACAGATTTTAAAGACATCAAATCCACAAGTGATTATGTATTTACTGTTGGAGGTGCAGCCATCTCTTGGAAATCTTCAAAACAAACGTGTATAGCCAAATCCACTATGCAATCTGAGTTTATCGCTTTAGATAAAGCCGGAGAAGAAGCAGAATGGTTTCGAAACTTTTTAGAAGATATTCCAATGTGGCCTAAACCTGTGTCAGCAATTTGCATCCATTGCGATAATCAATCAGCAATTGGAAGGGCACAGAATGTATTATATAATGAAAAGTCACGACATATACGTCGTAGACATGAAACTGTAAGACAACTGCTTACAAACGGAATAATATCTCTTGATTATATAAAATCAAAAGATAATATTGCAGATCCATTAACAAAAAGCTTGACCAGAGATCATGTATATAAGTTATCGAGGGAAATGAGATTACAGCCTACTAAATAGAGTAACTCCATAATGGCAACCCAACTTAGCTGACTGGAGATCCCAAGATGTAGGTTCAAAGGGACAACCGAATTGTGAGGGAACTCGTAAGAATCACTGAGGAAATAATTCCTATCTCATTTCTATGGTAAAATAGTGATTAACCTGCAATGTGTAAGGATAAGCTAAACTTTTAATAATCCTTATATCTTGGAAATCCAAGTAGAGTATGGCAGGATACTCTTAATAAGAGATTACCTATATGAGTGTGAAGGAGTCGCTTCTATGAGAATAATAAATGCTAAATTCTCTAGAGCACTCATAGAATTACCAGGTAGTCCAGGACCAAAACGGACACAACATAAGAATCTGTTAAAGTTGAAAGAAATCGTGTGAATATTATTGTCTTAGTTTACATCAAAAACTGAACAGTTCAAAAACATCATGTTCACTAGTTAGCGAGTAAACTCGATAATATTTCACTAGGGAATGTTCAAAGCCAAAAGCACCTCTCCCGATGCGGTAACTTTCTATTATACTCTCTATCTAGTTGCATTAGTGTCTAAGTCATTTTCATTCATGTGGGGGATTGTTGAATTCATGTATATTTGAACTTGAATTTTTGAGCCAATTCACTAGTTCAAAAATAAATGAATTAGGTAAATGAAAAATGATTTCAAAGAGGAGTACATAGCAAAGAGAACAAAAAAAGGAAAGAAGAAAAAAATAGTCCCACATTGGCTAGAGGTTTGTTAGGATGTGGGTTTATATAGGATTGTTTGTTCCATGACATTGCTTATGTAAGAAGAGGAGAAACTTTGAGCACCACGGGTGGTGCTAAGCACCGCCCGCACCGCACGTACACGCGCACGCGCGTGTGCGAGAGCAAATGGGCGTTTAGGGCGCATTGGGCGCTTTAGTGGCGCACTTGGCACTTCGCACGTACGCATCGTCGCGAGGAGCCTTTGATTTTTTGGTGCTATTGGATTCGGGTTACCTCTATTGGGTTCAGCTATTTGGATTCGACCCGCACCCGTTAAGAGTCGTTAGGATTTGTCCATTGAGATCCAACGGTCGTCTGTTAACCGTCGTCGTTAAACGGTCACAACTGTTAACAGCCAACCGTTGTGACCGTTTGCCCAGAAGCCTATAAATAGGCCTCTGTCCAGACTTTTTAGAACAAACAATCTACAGAATTTTTCCTTCCTCTGCAGACAGAAACTTGGTCTTTTTGACAGAGAGTTTCTGTTTCCAGAAGAACAGTTCTTCCTAAATCAGTCCTACATTACACCATACATACAGAGAGTATTTTTTATCAGATTCGCTAGAGCAACAGAATTGCGGCTTCCTTCCTGTTGTAGACCGGTCGTTGTATCTTGGGAGACCGACGCCCATTGCAATCCAGAAGCAAGCAGTGGAGGGCAAATCGGTTTTAAGGAGATAGTGTTCAACACTAGCCTCGATCATCTTCCTGTCTTCATCAATTTTGCATACATTCATACTTCTGAATACAGATTTTTCTTAATCCAGTAATTCTTATTCTGTTTAGGATAGTAAACTAGTTAAAGAAGAACAGTTTAATAGTTTTCTGTAAACAGTAATAGGAATATTCTTCTAATTCAAATCTGGAAAGATATAGACTGCTATTATACATAATAATTCGTAATTCTTCTTCTCCAACTTTATTTCTGATTGAAATATAACACTGAAACCTGTGCATAATAACAGAATTAATTCTGTGCATGATAATAGTAGTAATTCTGTACATAATAATAGTAGTAATTCTGTTAACTAATAACAGTAATAAGTCTGCCCATATTAATCTGAAACACTAGCAAATTATTTACCCAACAACTTCTTAATTTCTCTCAAATTAAATCCTTATAATTCTCAACACACTCCAAAGTAAAAAGAATTCAAACCTAATAATTCTTAATAATAAGAAATAAAAAGAATTCAAGAATTAAATTAAAAGTAGTTAAAAGAATTTTTTTTTTTTAGAAGAGAGTAAAAGGGATTTGAAAGGGAGTTAGGATTTTGAAGAGGGGGCTAGATTTTTTGAATCTTGGAGCTAGGGTTTTGAGAAAGGGAAGGGGCGGTTTGTTGGGAAGGAGGCAGTGGAATCAATTAGGAGCAACAAGAGAGAAAGAAAGAAAAAAAAAACAACAACTTGCGAATATAGCAGGTGTGCTTAAAAAATCTTTATTTTTGAATTTTATAAAAAGTGTACTTTGTTTGTAACAATACTTAGAAAGTTGGCAGGTGCATTTAGATTTTTCTAGGGGTGAACACGATCGAATGAAAGTTAAGATTAATTTTTAAAAGTTAGGAATAATATTTTAATTTCAAAAATTCTACAAGCAAGAAATAAATAGTAAAATGACAACAAATTTGATTACTATCTTTTTTTTTTAATTTTTTGTTTCCTATCTTCGACCAGAAGGGAGCATGAGAAACACTAGAAAGTGACCCGCCTTGCTAGAGAATTACTAGATGCACCTTGCTAGAGAATTACTAGATGCGCCCCATGTTTTTATTGGTGAGTCTAAAAGTCAGAGCAAAAATAATTCCCCTCCTCTAACTTCTCAACTAAGAAAAACATGGGGCGCATATGGTATTCTCCTTGCTTGTCTCACTTGTCACTCTCAGTAGTCAGTGATAGTTAGATATTTGTTTAAAGAAAATAATAAAATAATATGTGACTAATCTGCAATTTAAATATAGATGAGTTCAATAAAATTGTATTTCAAATAGAATTTTTATATTAAAAACCAAGAGACTTCAAGTGTAAAAAATCTCCTATAAAATAAGGGAGTTTCTAGATGGGCACAGCATATTTCCTAGTGAGCCCACTTAAAAGATCGTTTTATTTACCACTTTGCCATTATTTTTTATGGTCAAAAATACCCTGCCTTCATTTTGGTCAGAAATCTGAAAGACTGATCCGGGCTAACCAGTCCGGATGAAGCCTCCCCATCCGGGCTAGCAGCCCCGGACAGAGAGCATAGGTCCGGGCTGGTTAGCCCGGATGAGAGATGAGAGATAAAACAAATTAAATTTTCATGTCATAACATGTGCATCTGGTGTAGTGGTATCATATTGCCCTCCTATGGAATTGATTAGAGTTCGATTCCCTGCATGCACAATTTTTTTCTCTTTTTTTTCACCTTGTTATGTTGAATTAGTCCCACTGCCTTGTAAATTTCCTTTTTCTCTCAAAGATAGAGAGAGTAAAATTGAGAAGATGAAGATGAAGATGAAGATGAAGAAGATGATGAAGAAGATGAAGAAGACAAGAAGAAGATGAAGATGAAGATGAAGAAGATGAAGAAGAAAAGAAGAAGAAGAAGAAGATGAAGATGAAGATGAAGATGAAGAAGAAAAGAAGAAGAAGATGAAGATGAAGATGAAGATGAAGAAGAAGAAGAAGATGAAGAAGAAAAGAAGAAGAAGAAGAAGAAGCAGAAGCAGAAGCAGAAAGAGAAAGAGAGGGGTATGTTAGGAATTTTGGTGTGCTCACTAGGAAATTCCTCTCTTTTTATAAAAGAGAGGGTGTGCCCACTAGGAAAAGTGGGCTCACTAGGCAAAAAACCGTGCCCATCTAGAAGTTCCCTAAAATAAAGGTCTTCTCAGTGAGCCACTAAACGATAAATTATGTGAGCCGGTGGTAAAAATATATTAATTTAATAATTTTTTTTAATTTATTTTTAAAATTAAAATCTCTATATCCTTAATTTAATAAAATTTTAATAAAATTAAATTTTATAAACTTAGAGTTCATTTACATTTTTATTAAGTAAATATAAAATATTTAGGAGTATTTACTGGTTTGTCCCTCAAATCTTTATATATTATGATTTAGTCCTCTAAATCTTAATATTTAGAATTTAGTCTCCCAAATCTCCTAAGTTAGGACAATTTAGTCACTCTAATTTTTGACCTGATATTATCATTTTACCCTCCTTATTCATTTTTTCTCTTCCTCACTCTCTTCTTTCTCTCTTTTCTTTTTCTTCATTATTTTTTCTCTTCCTCCTCTCTTCTCCCAATGAAGAAAAGAAGAGGAAGAGATAAGGAATTGAGAAGGAAAAGAGAAAGAGGAATAATGAAGGAAAAGAGAAGAGGAATAATGAAGAAAAAGATAAGAGAAGCAAAAGATGAGGAGAAGAGAGGAAGAAGAGAAAGAATTAATAAGGAAGAGGTAAAATGTTAATATCAGGTCAAAAATTTGGGGATTTGGAAAGGGGACTAAACTGTAGTAATTTAAGAGATTTGGAAGACTAAATTCTAAATATGAAGATTTAGAGGACTAAATCATAATATATAAATATTTGAGGGACAAACCAGTAAATCCCAAATATTTATTTGTTAAAAATCATTAGAATTTTATGTCAAACTGGATGGACATCAATCTAAAACTAAAACCTAAGAAATTGAACATGCAATGTCATAACCTAAAAAAAAAAATTTAAAATTTTTTATTAGAGGTAATGGAAATGTACTCAGTAACTTGTGTTTCCATTTTTCTTTAAAAAAAAAAACTTGTACGGACTAAAACCGATCCCATCTCGAATTGCTGTTTACAAAAATCTTACTCATGAAAAGCAAAAAAAAAATAGATATCTAATATATATTTTTTTTCCTTTTATGAGAGAGAAACTATATATATCAAAAAAGTTAAAAGATTAAAAAAGAAAATTCACATGCATTGAATCCTCATACAAATAACCAATACTCACGAGTATTTCCATGCCAAAAGAAAAAAAAAAGGGGGGGGGGAGAGAGAAAGAAAATCCCTAATCCCTCTTAATCCTACTAGAGAAGAGAGAGAGAGAGAGGGGGGAGAGAGAGAGAAAATCCCTAATCCCACTTAATCCTACTAGAGAAGAGATAATGAAAAAAAAAAAATGCTAACCGCTTGATGAAGGAGGCAATGAAGGAATCGGGATCGTTGGACTTGAAAGCCCTGAAGAAGGCGATCATGTTCCCGATCACCGGCAACCCCATGTCCCCCGGCGGCAGCCTCCTCCTCGTCTCCTCGCTCAGCCCCCTCTCCCAAGCCCACTCATGCGCCCGCCTCAACGCCCCACACACCACCGCCAGCCCCCCGATTCCCGCCGCCACCGCCACCGCCACCGCCCACAGATCCATCGCCATCAGAAAACGACACTCCTCAAGACGAGTTCGCATTAGCCCATGGGATTGGGGATTTATAGAGGGGAGACGAAGAAAAAGAGGACGAAAATCTTTTTGTTGCCATATTTAGATAGAAAGGGAAAGGGGTGTGAATGGAAAGGGGACGTCATGATTAGGGTTTATGAATACTTTTTTGTTAGTCTCCATGAGTGAATGTTTTTGAGGATCGCCCAATTTTGGAATTGGGATTTGGAGGGTAGATTAGGAAAATCCATTGAGCACACCACTTTGCTTAGTGAACCCCAACTTTCTGGTTGGTTTGTCCTGCCCAAATACTTAGAATATTTAGATATCTTTATTTTTAGGAAAAAGTATAATACTTGGAATATTTTAATATCTTTATTTTTAGTAAAAGTATAATAGAATGTATTAATTACATTATTAATGAGTAAATCTAGATATATTTTTAAGGTAAAGGTGTTAATTTTACAAAGTGATTTTGAATTTATTAATTTTTGACATTATCTATGTAACTAATTCCTAACTAATTTCTACAATCCAACAATCTCTTTCATTTCCACAACCTAATTTTATTTTAAAATTATAATAACATAATAAGAAAACTTTGTATGACCCAAGCTAATTTTCTCAAATTTCTAAACTTTCTATTTTTTATTGTGTTATTTTCTCTCTCCTCTTCGCTAAGTAATATAATAATATTCTCCAAATGGTTTTGACACAATTTGAAGATTAATCCATTTTCTAAGATTAATATCTGAAAAGAAAAAAAATTATGATCACAAAAAGTAATAGCAAATTTGTGATTTTTTACGACTTTAGGAGTTGGACCGACTGAGCAAAGTGGTGTGCTCAAATAGAATTTCCCGATTTGGTTCCTGATAATTGTTTTTGAGTAATGATTAGGGGTGGCAAATAGGTTATGCCCGGTCCGGCCCAGGCACAATATGTCCCATTTTTGGGAGGCACGTCACGTCTTCTTGGGCGTTGGTCCGAGCTTGGCCCACCAGGCACATGTCATGCCAGCCCGAAGCGTGCCAGCACGTTTTTTTTAAAAAAATATTAAGTTGATTATTAAGTAAGTTTAGGAGAATAGTTAGCTTAATTTAATTAGTTTTAACAAAAAGAAACGATAGTAAAAATAAAATTTTATAATATTAAATCTCATTATATTGACATAATTACTCTGTAAATCTCTTTAGAAATCATACAAATCCCAAAGAGTGAGGAGAGGACCCTGGCCGTCACTCTCAACTTATTTTTAGTATTTTTTTTCAAGAGATTTATGAGTTAAAAAATTATATGAATAAATTTTTAAAAAAATTACATGAAAAAATTTATAAATGTAGAAATTCCAATTCTAAAAGAAAAAATAAAAGTCTACTTTCATTTATCTTCTAGTGAGTTCTTTACTTCTATTTCGTTGGACCATCCTTATTCCTTTTATTCTGTGTCGAGTCAATTCTTCAAGCAAACACACATTTTCAATGTGTCTACTGCTATTGAGCTTCTCCACTCCGTGAGAACTCTACCACCTGCACTAAAAACAGACTCCGATACTACAGTAAATACCGAAGGAGTTAGTAGATCACGGACCATATTGGAAAGAACAGGATATGTTTTTTTCTGTGATTTCCACCAGACCAAAATATTAAAGGCTTCATAATTTTTAGGGGACGTGTCATCTTCATAATTAGCTATTCTAAATAATAATGTAGTTTATTAAAATATGTACTAAATTGTCTAGGTTTTTTTCGGTGAAATACGGATGATATTATTAGATTTCGGATTTCCCTAGCAGTTGGTTCTTTTGTAAATTGTGTTTTATCACCATACATATATTCATATGTATAGTACATAATATCTAAATGAATTTTAATATTATTAACTAAATCCCAACATTAGCTTCATAACACATATTTTTATAAAATAAATCTATTAAAATTTCAAGTCTATCTAAGTTTTAACGTGGTCTATAATACTTGCAAAATATAGTATGGAAAAAATCCCCTAATGGTTATAAACGACTAATTTTTAAAAAAAATTAAAATAGGCAGGCCGCGCAGTGCCGACTGCCCGAGCCGGAGCCAGGCGTGCCCAAAGGGCCGCCCGACCTATTTGCCACCCATAGTAATAATTGAAAAATGGACGGAGAGGTTGTTTGGGTAGGAAAACCAATAAAGAGTGGATATTGGTATTATAATATGAGAAAAATAAAACTAAGCTGACAGCTAATACAAGTTACCTGAGGGACAGTTAATTTCCACTATTTCCAATATTTTTTAAAAAAAAAAATTCCTTTGGATTATGATCTCGATTGTTTAGGGTTAACTCATGTCCAATTTCTTGGGTTTTAGTTTTGACATGGTACTCCATCAAGTTGAAAAAAAATTTAACGGTTTCAATGAATAAATATTTTGTATGTACATGATGAAATTATAAATTAACTCCAAAATTCATGAAATTTTGACCTTATTAAAATTAAAAAGACAAATATTCTTTAAAAAATTTGAAAAAAATTTATTGAATCACTATATTTTTGTCACTGGCTCACGTAACTTTTCATGAGCTGCAGCTCACCTACAATAAACCCTTATAATATATGTATTGTTATTTTTTAATATTATTCATATACTAAATTTACCATTAATATTTGACTAAAACCGAATAGAATTAAGATTGAATTTGATAATAATTTTGGAAGAAAAATAATAATAATTTTCAATAACCATGTTTATACAATTATAAAAATGCTTCTTAATGCGTTATAAAATATTAAATAGATTTTATTATTTATATTGTTATTAGAAATTTAGAATTTCTATGTAATTGAAATTTATTCAGATATTTGAATATTTATTTGGATATATCATATACGATAACACCGTTGTCCATACAGAACGAATACGATTATCTATGTTCATCAAAATACAAATATGGATTCAAATACGAATTAAATTATTTGCATCCATTATATACAAAATGATAAAAAAAAAAAAAAATTCGATACGTCCATTTTGATCAAATTTTCAAGAGCTATATTTATAATAGATTGTAAATAGCATTTTTCCTGACAAATTTAAATAAAATATATTAGATTATTTACACGAATTTAACTTCAGTTAGAGTCTTATAGTTGTGAAACCTTGCAGAAAATATTTAATATCTAACATCATAATAGAAAATGAACTCGATAATTTAAAATCATGATAATGTGTCAATGATTCATACAACATTTTTCTTTATGAACTCAAAATATCCAACAATCTTAAATATTGTTAATATCACAAAAAAAAAAAAAAAGTTAAACCTACCATATTACTTAAAATCACATTTTTTTTTTTTTCGAATGCTATGTTTCTACAAACATAGATTGATTTGCTAGGTATAATCCTAATTTTTTACATTTATTTAGCATAATCCAGATTTGACAAGGATTTTTCGAAAATGTAAAACATAAATAAATACGTATGAAGTCTATGAGCTAAGTATACATCTGTCTATTTAACTATTTTTTTTGACAGAAATCTTCTCACGTCCCCACAAATACTGATAAAAATGACATAATAGTAACAATGACATAATAGTGCTATAAACTGGTTCAAATTACTATAAATAAATATTTTTATTTCGAGGGTTTTCTAATATGCATGCAATATAATGTTGGATATTTTGGTAGAATTACATCGATGATAGATCAAGCAAAGAAGAAAGAATAGTATGAAGAAAATAAGGAGAGGGGAAAAAAATTAGAGTTTTCTTTGTTTTTAATGTGTTTCTATTTGGTGATTCGATAAACTAATCTCGTTGTATTTTGAGGCACAACATAATATACTCACCGTTTATGCTTAAAAAAATATTCAACTTGGACTTGAGCAATAAACTAATGAGGATGGCCATAGGACCAAATCAATGTGAAATAATATGATAATTATCAATTAGTTGTCCACCAAATCACAGACGTCACTGCATTAAGGATTTGATAATATAATTAACTACTTCTTTAGTTATCAAGGCCCCCCAAGCCTGCATCATCACCCATCAGCAGTGTTGTTGTAAAATATGTAGTTTGTTTGTATTGAAGCCTGCAGACAAAGATTAATAATGTGTTCTCAACTTTTGTTTTAAATCTAAATGTGATGTCCCAATGAAATACTTAGGCAAAAACCTGCAGCATGAAAGATAATGTGTCAGCAGCCTTATCATTGTTAAGTCCAATTTTTCTTTAAATATTAATTTTTTATTTTCAAAATGTTTGGAAAATACCATACTTATCAACAAAGGGCAAGGAAAATGATATCACACTCGTAACTACAATTATTACAAGGAAAACTCTAAATGTGCACACGACTCGACTTAGTGAGCACCGCATTCTAACCTGTAAAGAATTACAAGTTTGCCACTCTTTTTTTGGAACAAACTTATCCTTCATCCTGGTCTCGTTCAGGCATTCTATCAAATACTTATAGTGTGGCAATGACGGAGTTCGGGAGATCTGGTCTCGTTCGGACATTTTATCGAATATGTAGAGTGCACTGACGAGATACTCACACTTAGCGTATATTGTGACGAGGATGTTGGGAATAGTGATGGGGAGGAATGGAAGTTGTGCTTGATAATGGAGATGTGGAGCTGGTGACATGTGGACGATCAGTTTAAATAAGGGGATGACCTTTATGATGGACTGGATGACCAGTCAGGTCGGCGAGCGGAGTGAGGGGATGACTACTAGACCGAGCGGAGGAGGAGACATTGTTGAACTGAACGGAAGAGGGGACCAGCAAGGGAGAGCGAGCGGGAGAGAGAGATAGATTTGAGAGGATGCAGGTGATGAGAAATGGAGAACGTAGGATTGAGAGGGTTAAAATTTGAAAAAGTTAAACACTAAGAAAAAACTCTCTTTTTAAATAGGAGGTGGTGCTGACTAAGCATATAGTGTTCACTAAGTTTAAAGAGGTGGTGCTCACTAAGCAGATAAAGTTCACTAAGTCAAATCGTGTACTCGTTCAGAATTTCCCTAAGTATGTAAGCTATAGTTGTAAAATTTTATAACTATAGTATTTGCGATAAAAGTGGTTGCAATTGCAACCACTTTATAAACACCTGGTAAACACATGCAAGCAGGTCTTGTGTGCCCTCTCCAAGGGAAACAGGCCAAGATTGAGTCCATCAAATGGTCCAAAATGAGATCCATGGCCACTCTATTTCCATCATGCTCGCCATCTTCGTCATCAACCATGCATCTTTCGTGAGACTTGCCTCTTGGTGAGTGGGCCCACCTAGTGTATGGACAATAGTAATTAATTCAAAAAATTGTATAGCATGGTATAAAATTAGTCTGTAAACACATCTAATATCATCCCTGTAAGTAGAAGCTGCTGCAATTGGTGAACAAGGATAGATTTGTATTTTTTTTGTTTAATCCTTTCATCCAAAAGTTTAGGATAACATTTTCCTACCCATTTATTTAATATAAAGAATCATATCAGTTGTCTAATAGGAAAAAAAAAAAAATAAAGAATAAAAGTTTTTATTTGTTTATTTAAAATGTCTTCTCTTGCTTCCTTACTTGTTTCATGAAAGAATTTTCATCCATTATTATATAGTACCATTTAATTTATATTGCATTAAATGTGTGATTCAGAAATAAAATATGTGTGTGCATCCATCTTTCACGCATGTACATTATGCCATTGTATTTTGATAAAATGAGCTTCCTACATTTGGAACTATACCTCAAAATTTTGGTTCCTTCCCTAATAATTAATCATTCTAGCTACAATATAAGAGAAATGGAAATAATTGTACAAAACATTTTATCGGTTTTAGTATTAAAAATTATTCTTTATTTATTTATATGAGATGTTGGAGAAAGTCAAAAATATAGTACAATACATGAAGCCGGCCATGAAAGTTGGCTATTCTCGTAATTGATTAAACAAGATAGTAAGAACAAAGAAGAATGCCTATATAGAAGATAGATAACAGTGCTATAAACTTGTTCAAATGACTATAAATAAATATTTTTATTTCGAGGGTTTTCTAATATGCATGCAATATAATGTTGGACATTTTTATAGTTAATATGCATTCAAAATAACCGTTATTATGCCAATGTATAATTTTCGAAGTCTTTGGTTATGATTTATGCAATACCTGAAAATACTATTAAATAGTAAATACTAGAGCACAAGCTGACATCACAAGATAAAATAAAAATATACTTACAGTTCAGAGCTCATCCTTGATAATTTCTTTCATTAAATCAGACAAGTCATCATAGAGCATATGCTAACTGCTTCTAGTTCTAGAGACATCCCCAAATTCACATTCCTCATCCTTCAATGTCTAAGACTCCCCTAAACTAGAGTACAACAAACACAACATAAACATTGAAACCCTAGAAATGTGCATGGTGGTAGAGAACTCCGCAACCTATTCTATTCATTTCTTCCCGATACATTCTATACATTGCTCCGGCTGCTACCTCTCTCAAGAACTTGTTTGGAGGCAGCAATTCGAGCCTTTCAGGATTATAGGCTCATGCTGTTCTCCTAGTTTGGGAAGCCATGCGAGGGAGATCATGCAGTTATGTAAATATTTCAAATGGTTGAATAGATGAAACTTAACTTCGCCAACTGTTTTGTTTCTTAGCTTCGAACGTGGCTCCATCATTAAGCATGTCTTGGGCATCAGTCTCCATTCCGAGCTTTGAGAGAGCAAGGGCTTGTAAGTAGAAGGCTGTGGGCCATTCAGGCATACAAACCTGTGCTTGCATTGCATCCCGGAGAGCAAGCTCCGGTTGGCCGTTCATCAAATATGATAGGCCCCTCCTTGCAAACACCGTTGCAGAAGGCACAGACATCAGGCCAACCAACTGCATTATTCATTATTTGGAATAAGAAAACACGAATTTCATGGAAGGAATCACAACAGGTAAATGGTTAGAATATTTTCTGTTAGAGATACTTAGAGAACCTCAACACCACATGAAAAACTGTGTGCAGTTTAGAAGTTGAAGTTAAATGTGAAATTGTCTTTAAGGTACCATTAAGGCATTAATTCTCTGTTGTAACCTTTTAAGTTAAAGGATGTTTATTAGAACTGTCATATCTTAATCAGGTTAAATAAAAATAAAGGAAAAAATTTTACCCCAAAAAAAAAAAAAATTCCTTTATTTTTACCCAATGAAGAAAAGAATCCCCATCAAGTATATTAACATAATTAAGAACATGTATGATGGAATAGTAGCCAATATCAAAACATGTTGTGGCCTAACAAATGATTTTTCTATCATAATTGGATTGCATCAAGAATCTGCATTGAGCTCGTTCTTATTTGCTATAGTGATGGATGAACTTACTAGAACTATTCAGGATTAAATACCTTAGTGTATGCTATTTGCTGATAATATTGTTTTAGTTAATGAGACAAGAGCAGGAGTGAACGTCAAGTTAGAGTTAAGGAGGCACACATTAAAATCTAGAGGTTTTAAGTTGAGTAGGTCTAAAACAGAGTATAAGGAGTAGAAATTTAGTAAATGACGAACTATAAACTACAATGCTATAATACTGGACGGACAAGAGATACAAATGAATAATCAGTTTAGATATTTAGATTCTATTATTCAGAATGATGAAGAGATTGATAATGATATTAACCATAGGATACAACTTGGCTGGTTGAAATAGAATAGTGCAACGGGAGTTTTATGCTACCGTAACATTCCGTTAAAACTGAAAGGAAAATTTTATAGGACTACTATTAGACCAGCTTTATTATATGGTACGGAGTGTTGAGCTTTAAATAAACGTCATTCACAGAAGATAAGTGTAACAGAAATACGCATGCTCCGCTGGATATGCGGCAACACTAGGAGAGATAAAATGAGAAATGAAAATATTCATGCTAAGATAAGTGTAGCTTCCATCAATGAGAAGATGCGAGAAAATCGCTTACGATAGTTTGGTCATGTGCAAAATAGGCCTAAAAATGCACCAGTTCGACGAAGGGAGTTTATCAATATAGGACAAGTTAAAAGAACAACGGGAAGAACGAAGAAAATATGAATGGAGGTGATACGAAAAGATATGGATTCTAGAGGTCTAAATAAGAAGATATTACTTGATAGAAATGAATGGATATGGATTCTAGAGGTCTAAATAAGAAGATATTACTTGATAGAAATGAATGGAGAAGGACTATCAACGTGATCAATCCAGCGTGATTCTTTTTCCTGTGGCCTACCCCAAGTACTTGAGAGAAAAGGCTTAGTTGTTGATGTTGTTGTAAAGGAAAGAATTTTACCCAAACATAGTAATTATCTATCTCATATGATCTTGTTTTTCAGACACGATTTATCTTCACTCACTAATTGAATTTTATTCCTGGAAAATCTACTCCTTGTTCCATCAACATTTAACAGTGACAATTTTTTTTCTCACTTGGCAACTTTCTGCTAAATTTTTTTGGTTCCTTCAAGATTAAAATTAATAAGGGACTTTTGAGATGGAGCTCATTAATTGAACTCGTGCAGTATTTGTTTAGTACAGAGAACACGTGAAGTCAAAGTTGCGAAAGGCTTCACTGGTTGCTCAACAAAGTGACAAATACAAGGTGCCAGTAAAGAGAAACTGTGTGAAAAAACGATATGATAAAAGAGGAAAGCAATAATTAGAGAGAAATAAGAACCTTCGTATAGTAGTCAATAGCACTTTTGAAATCCTTGTCTCTGAAAGCAATATCACCAAACTTCTTCGTGTTCAACATCTCTTGAACTTGTTGTGTCCATTCTTGAAATGAAAGCTTCAACCACAGGAACACAAACACGAGAAAAAGTTGAGATTTTCATAACTGGAGAACAATACAAGAGAAATAGAGCAGTGCTAGATTCTCATAATATTAGATAACTTTTGCATGCTTAATCAAGGATTATGTTATATAGACATCCTGCATCCTGTCAGAGTAGAAGCAATAATATTATATCACTTAGTAGTAGATAGTTACTTATACTGATTTATATCTATTTTTTATCAGAAAGAAAGAGACGATAGAAAATTCAACGATTTGACTTCAAATTACCTCATTCTCTGCACCTTCCTCATCCTTGTAACCTGTTTTAAGCAATATATCATGCACAGCAGTAAGGTCCATCCTAGCACAAGCTTTTCCAAGTGGAGAGAGCATTGTTGGTAGTACTACAGGAGCTTTAGACAGACCCAATAGAACATGTGATGCCACCTGGAATATGCAAGATGCAGAAAGCCTAAACATAAATACAGTAGGGAAAATAGTTACCATAGTCACATTTGTGAAAAGAAAATTACTTCTTTCTGTGTTTGAAGGGGAGCCACGGCAGATAGAAGAAATTTCGAGTTCGGACGATCTCTGGCCTCAAACTGTAGACATTTTGATGCGAGGTCAATTAACTTTGAAGCATCTTCATTTGTATATTGTCCCTCCAAGGAAGAATCCATCAAGAGCAACATATTCTTTCCTCTTAATAAATCTAAAGCCTGGAACATGACACTAATCAATTAGAAGCACACAAATTATCATATGCGAGTAAATTACAACTATATAAGTACCAATAATCAAATGACAAGTTCCAAAAAAGAATCAGTGTATATATATTGTCCCTGAGCATAACAAGCACATAGATTACATATATAGTTAACATGGAAATAGAAAAATGTAAAGTGCCAATGTAACAAATACTCAAATAGCTTTAATGTATCAAAGAACTAGAAAACAAAAACACAAGCTGTAATCAATGAAGTAGGAAGTTTATGAATTCACAAATTTGAGAGGATAACACTTGAAAAATACAGCATCAAGTTACAAAATACGACACAGTTCCTTAGGTACCACAAACAAAAGATTCCCCAAAAAAACATTATTATATTAATTGTAAATAAGGGATCTATGTTAATTCTCAAAAATTTAAAAATACTTGAAATAATCTATCATTATCCTCACTAGGCAATCACAATTGACCTTCAAGTTGTTGAATTTGGGTGGCTCTTTTAGTCCCACATCGGCTGGGTGCTAAAGAGACAACACCAATGAGTCCTATAAATAGGGCCTTGTGTTTTTGGTTTTGAGTATCCAAAATAATTAGTTATTATATAAAACTGTTCTGAAAAAACAGCTTTTATTTTAGGAAGTTTTCAAATCTGAAAAATTCCAAATTGTAATTTTGGATTTTTGGATTTTGAGAAAATTCTCTAATTCTTGGAAAACTTTCCAATTTACCAGAGATCTTTGTAAATTTGAAACTTTAGTGTTAGTGGATTGATTGTTGGCGCCCGAGGACGTAGGTAATATTTACCGAAACTCGTTAAATTTTGTGTCTTCTCTTGTTTTTGCATTAGTTCTTGTGTGGCACTATTTTGGGTGCCTATTGTGTGGGCAAGATATCTGTCTTTCGCAACAAGTGGTATCAGAGCCGAAAGTTCGACCTTGGCAAATTATTGAAAAATGGCAGAAGGTTCTTCATCTACACCGGCTAAGCTTACTCTGACTAATGCAAAGTTTGAAGTTGAGAAGTTTGATAGCCGCAACAACTTCGGTATGTGGCAGTGCGAAGTCTTAGATATTATTTATCAGCAAGAGTTGGATGTTGCTATGGAAGATAAGAAGTCAGAGAAGATGACCGATAAAGAATGGGAAAAAAATTAATCGCTAAGCATGTGGTACTATCCGATCTTGTCTCACAAGGGAACAAAAATATCCTTTCATGAAAGAGACATCTGCAAGTAAGATGTGGAATGAGGTGGAGAACAAGTTTATGAAGAAGAGCAGTGAGAATCGACTCTATTTGAAGAAGAAATTGTTCCGCTTCCAGTATCAACCAGGTCCATCTATCAACAATCACATTGCTGCTTTTAATAAATTAATAGCAGATTTGTTAAATTTGGATGTGACTGTTGAAGATGAAAATCAGACTTTATTATTGTTGGTTTCTCTTCCTGATGAGTATGATCACCTTGTCACTACTCTCCTTCGTGGCAAGGATAAGGTGACTTTTGATGAAGAATACAATGCATTGTACAATTCTGAGATCAGAAAGAAAGATCAGAAAGAGTATGGGTATAATACAGCTGAGGTGTATGCTGTCAGAGGTCGATCTCAAAGTCATAAATCCAATCAGAGAGGCAGATCCCAATCAAGAGGCAAACCTGATAAAGATGAATGTGCCTTTTGTCATAAAAAAGGGCATTAGAAGAAAGATTGTCCAAAATTGAAGAAGAAAGATAAGGGCAAGGCTAATTCTGATGCATATGTAGCCAAGTGTAAAGATGACTCAGATTTTGCATTGGTTGGTCTACCTTCAGTTTCTCATTCTGATGAGTGGATTTGGGATTCTGGATGCACCTACCATATGTGTCCTCACAAGGAGTGGTTCTTCAATTTTTAAGAATTTGATGGAGGAGCTGTTTTTATGGGCAACGACAGCTCTTACAAGACAATTGGGATAGGTTCAATCCGTTTAAAGAATCATGATGGATCAACCAGAGTTTTGACAGATGTTTGATATGTACCAGATTTAAAGAAGAATCTCATCTCTTTGGGAGAATTAGAAGCAAAAGATTTCGCTATATCTATCCGAGATGGAGTTCTCAGAGTCACTTCAGGCGCACTTGTAGTGATGAAAGGTACGAGGAAGAATAACTTATACTACTTTCAGGATAGTACAGTTATTGGATCAGTAGCTACAGCCTCTGAAGAGGATACAGATGCAGAAACATCCATGTTGTGGCACATGCGACTTGGTCATGTAGGTATGGGAGTTTTACAAAATTTAGTGAAGAAAGGCTTACTAAAAGGTGCAAAAACCGGTAAACTAGATTTTTGTGAGTATTGTGTCATGGGAAAAAAGACAAGAGTAAAGTTTGGCACTGCTATCCATAATACTGAAGGAATTTTGGACTATATTCACTCTGATGTTTGGGGTCCTACTAGAACACCTTCTTTGGGAGGTATGCATTACTTTGTTACTTTTATTGATTATTACTCTAGAAGAGTTTGGGTGTATCTGATGAAAACTAAAGATGAAGTGTTGGAAATTTTTCTAAAATGGAAAAAGATAATTGAGACTCAGACAGGCAGAAAGATAAAGAAGCTTAGATTAGATAACGGTGGTGAGTATAAAAGTGATCCGTTTCTGAAAGTTTGCCAAGATGAAGGTATTGTTTGACACTTCACCAATACAGATTCACCACAGCAAAATGGGGTGGCAGAACGCATGAACAGGACTTTGCTAGAGAAAGTGCGATGTATGTTGCTTAATGCTGGGTTAAGGAATTTTGGGCTGAGGCAGTGACTTATGCATGTTATCTCATTAATCGATTACTATCAGCTGCGATTGAAGACAAGACACCGATTGAGGTATGATCTGGAAAACCTGCTTATGATTATGATTTCTTACATGTATTTGGTTCCACTGCTTATTATCATGTGAAGGAGTCTAAGTTGGATCCAAGAGCCAAGAAAGCATTGTTCATGGGAATAAGCTCGGGAGTGAAAGGATATTGCCTTTGGTGTCCAAATTCAAAGAAAATTATTTTTAGCAAGGATGTTACCTTTGATGAATCTGCCATGTTGAAAAAGGTGACACTTAGTAATTCTGAAAAAGAAAAGAAGACCACTAATATTCAGCAGCAGGTAGAGAGTACTCCGCAACAGGTGGAGTTTGAAAAAGCTAGATTTGACCCAGTTTATATCGACAGTCTAATGGCAGAGAAGGATGTTGAAGAAAAGAAGAAGAGGTTTTAACCCAAGAACCTCCACAGCAACCAAGCTCAATTGCACATGACAGGCCACGTCGAGAAATTAAGAAACATGCTCGTTTCCTTGATACAGTGGTGGCCTATGCACTTCCTGTTATAGATGATGTTCCTTCCACCTATAGAGAAGCAATTAGAAGTTCAGAAAATAAAAAGTGGAAGAGAGCAATGGATGAAGAGATGCAGCCTCTTCAGAAGAATCAAACTTGAAAGTTAGCTCAACTACCTAAAGATAAGAAGGCAATAGGGTGCAAATGGGTATTTACAAAGAAAGAAGGATTTCCTGACAAAAATGATGTTCGCTACAAGGCAAGATTAGTGGCGAAAGGCTACGCTCAGAAGGAAGGAGTTGATTATAATGAGGTATTTTCTCCAGTCGTTAAACATTCTTCTATTCGGATTATGTTAGCCTTAGTAGCACAGTTTGATTTGGAACTAGTTCAACTTGATGTGAAAACCGCATTTTTACACGGTGATTTGGAAGAGGAAATCTATATGACTCAGCCAGACGGATTCAAGGTTGTTGAAAAAGAAAATTGGGTTTGCAAATTGAATAAATCATTGTATGGATTGAAGCAATCTCCGAGACAGTGGTACAAGCGATTTGATCAATTTATGATAAGTTTAAAGTACACTAGAAGTAAATTTGATCACTGTGTGTATTTTCGCAAGCTACATGATAAGTCATTCATTTATCTACTCTTGTATGTGAATGATATGTTAATAGCTTCAAAGAGCCACGAAGAAATTAAAATGTTAAAAGCTCAGTTGAATCAAGAGTTTGAAATGAAAGATTTGGGTGAAGCTAAAAGGATTCTCGGTATGGAGATAAGCAGAGATCGAAAGAGAGGAAAGGTTTGGTTGTCTCAGAAACAATATCTGAAGAAAATGCTACAGCATTTTGGTATGACAGAGCAATCAAAACCTGTAAGTATCCCACTTGCTTCTCATTTCAAGTTAAGTGCAGGTTTATCTCCTAGCACAGATGAAGAACGTGAGTATATGTCGAAGGTTCCTTATTCAAATGCAGTTGGTAGCTTAATGTACGCTATGGTGTGTACGAGACCTGACATTTCACAGGCAGTTGGCGTTGTAAGCAGATATATGCATGATCCTGGAAATGAACATTGGCAGGCTGTGAAATGGATTTTACGATATCTTCTGAATACCGTAAATGTTAGTTTGGTATTTGAGTGTGATGATACTCTTGGTCAGTATGTGGTTGGATATGTTGATTCTGACTACGCAGGTAATTTGGATAAACATCGATCAACTACTGGTTATGTGTTTACTCTCGCTAAAACACCAGTAAGTTGGAGGTCTACTTTGCAGTCAACGGTTGCTCTGTCTACAACAGAAGCAGAATATATGGTAGTTACAGAGGCTGTAAAGGAGGCAATTTGGTTGCAGGGGTTGCTTGAAGATTTGGGGATTATTCAGAAATAAATTATTGTGTATTGTGACAGCCAGAGTGCAATTCACTTGGCAAAGAACCAAGTCTATCATGCACGGACAAAGCATATCGACATCAAGTATCATTTTGTGCGGGAAATTATTGAAGATGAGAAGATACTACTTCATAAGATTGGAACTGCAGATAATCCCGCTGATATGATGACCAAGGTAGTGACTTTGACCTAATTCAAGTATTGTTTGGATTTGCTCAATATTTTGGCAGTTTGAAGATTTTTATTTGGAGGCGCTTACGATGTGGGTCATTCGCCAAGGTGGAAATTGTTGAATTTGGGTGGCTCTTTTAGTCCCACATCGGCTGGGTGCTAAAGAGACACCACCCATGAATCCTATAAATAGGGTCTTGTGTCTTTGGTTTTGAGTATCCAAAATAATTAGTTATTATATAAAACTGTTCTGAGAAAACAGCTTTTATTTTGGGAAGTTTTCAAATCTGAAAAATTCCAAGTTGTAATTTTGGATTTTTGGATTTTGGGAAAATTCTCTAATTCTTGGAGAACTTTCCAATTTACCAGAGATTTTTGTAAATTTAAAACTTTGGTGATAGTAGATTGATTGTTGGCACCCGAAGACGTAGATAACATTTACCGAATCTCGTTAAATTTTGTGTCTTCTCTTATTTTTGCATTAGTTCTTGTATGATACTATTTTGGGTGCCTATTTGTGTGAGCAAGATATCTGTCTTTCGCAACACAAGTGTCATTCGGGCAATGATACAAACGACAGAGGCCAAGTTTCGAATGCAAAAGGCACTTGCACAAGATTGGTCCTAGTGAAATATATATTGAACGAATATTGTAGTACAACAAACAGCTAAGCCTTTTATCCCAAGTACTTGGAGTAGGCTACATGAACCAAAAAAAAATCACGTTATTGACTCAAGTCATAATATGTGATAATGTTCTACGCTGGCTATCATTGGCCTACCACAACCCTCCTCCTTTATCCTAACTTGGGATAAGCAGTGAAAAGATAAATCTTTAAGCACAGCACTAGCGGAGTCATTGAAAGAATATTGTAGAAAACGAAAAATCTTCATGTTTGCACCTGGACTGAATCAGTGCTTGTGAAAGTACCAACGGCATTTATAATTAAAAAAAGATGTTCTAAATGCTAGAGAAACGAAAAACAAATGGAAATAAAGTAAACATAAGAAAGAAGTTCATTTATATCTTAGCTTAAAGCCTGATAGGTTCAATCCACTGGCATGCAGGCATCAAATGGTCTAGCATCAGCAATAATGGAAAATTCTGACGTTCTCTAGTAAGTACTGTAGATAACAAGTGTGTGCCTTACAGGAGTGCTTTTTATCTTCTCAGAGTTTCTTTTACATCTAACTATGCAACAAGATCTAGGTTACCACATTCACAAGCATAATTATATGTCCTTAATGATAATCTGTTTGACCCAGCCTCCTGTGACTGTACGACTTTTAACACTAAATGCCATTACAGTTAAGCTTTCCTGCTAATGCAAACTCAATATCAAATCATTCAATATACTTGGTTGTTAATTGTTATCATTCACTTGGATTAATAGGACAGTAACACTGTGCACGTGGAAACGACAACAGATAGCAGAAGCTTGCGCCTGAATGCCTGAAAAGGGGGGAAACATACAAGGAAAGAAAATAGGTTACTTAGAGAGGCATACATGACTTGGAGGGATATGTTTCCCGCTCAAAAGATCCAACAGAACTGTTCCATAACTGTAAATTACACTTTCTGGGATGACCCTGCCTGCAAAAATAATACCATATTAATTTCATCTCTTACAAATCAAAAAAATTATATTTCCAATAAAGGTTCTATTACATAAAATTCTGGGAAAATGGAGAGACAATATGAAGGAACAAGTTCTTCAATCCTCAGAATGTCTAAGCATCAAAAGCCTGATGTTTGTGAAAAGATTAGATCATGTTATTTTTTGAGGACTCAAAGCATTTGGCTTTTGACATAAGTGAAATTCACATGATAAGGATGAGCCAATACAACAGGAAACCCTGATGGCATCTAAATAATTTGCCTGTAGTATGTATTCAAGGTTTCGCTGAGGTAATCAACGTTTCAACAAGGAGATTTTATTTTTTGCTGTTGTCTTGATCCATGCCTCAGAGTTTATCCTAGGTCACTGTAGCAAATTTTGTTGTCTACTCCCTTCCACTAGGCATTTTAAGCAGTCTTCAACAATTTGGTGAATAATATTGGAAATCCAATGCTTATCAATCATTTCCTTATCCAGGAATTTGGAGCTAATTAGAAGTTGGAGTCAGATCTGCAACCAGTCATTAAATCCTGTGAGATCTTTCATAAGGCACTGCTCCATAGCCAACCTCAGTATGATGGAAGAAGGCAATGATGACGGTGAATATGATGATGATATGACCAGTGTCCATAGCCAACCTATATCAACAAGTGTCTGAAGCATCCAATTGTCTAACCAGCAGGATGACTGTCACATAAAAAGACAAACTTCATCAACATGGGAAGATGGTAATTAAGTGACTTTCCTTGCTCTTGTAAACATTTGCTCATGCCATAAGACTTAAAGTGCTTAGATCACGCCTATAGCAACGCACACTAAAATATTGTTTACATCCCAATGAATAGTTATACTGAGCTAATATATATATATATATATATATATATATATATATATATATATATATATATATATATATATATTTGGTGGGGGTAATCAATAGTGAGCTCAAGTTGCTTTTGAGTTCAGTAAGCAAAAAGATACAGTAACCTGAGTATAAAAATTCTGTAGCAAAAGGTTTGTATTGCCATCCTTGTATAACTTTTAACAGAAATATCAAAAAACAAGAAGGGAAGAGAAGACATTTAGTGGATAGAGGTGGTACCATAGAGGTAGTTTGCAAACTAAGGTAGCTAACTGGCCCACATGTTCCAGTATGGTTGCTATAGATAGAATAGGAATATCCAGGGTGACAAATCATTCTTCGGTGACATTTGATGATGGCTCTTGGTGGTTTATCAGGTCAACAATGCTTGAATCATACAGGAATGGTGGTTATGTTTTTTGGGATGCTTTCCGTCATAAAATTCTTCACCAAATTGTGCTCCCATATAAGATGCTAATCTCAATACAACCATTACA
Organism: Dracaena cambodiana; assembly: GCA_036321105.1. Lineage (NCBI taxonomy): Eukaryota > Viridiplantae > Streptophyta > Magnoliopsida > Asparagales > Asparagaceae > Dracaena > Dracaena cambodiana. Next base: position 1,415,946 of record JAYEPQ010000015.1, read on the forward strand.
AGTAGATTCTGAAATGTATAGTAGATGATACATGTAAATTAACTAACATAAAGACTTCCTTAAGTATGTTTGAAAAAGTTGGTTGAATATGAAAGGTATTACGTTTAATTGACACAATTATGAACTTATGACATACATCCATGTATATAAATCAGTAATATTTATAGATATGCGGAATCGAAATTGTGACATCTATCCTAGTGTTTAGATTTTGAAGTTTTCACACTCCTGCATCAGCAATTCAGCATCCACAACTACCTCCAGTGTCTCTTTGTTCAGAATTTCACTTTGACAAGGAATTATTCACTAGTAAAAGAGGTTTATTCTCAAAAATTTAAACATTAGAGCAATCATGATTTAAACATTAGAGCAATCATGAAGTCCCTGAAAAAGATGAGAAAATGAAAGCAAAAGGTTCTTCAGAATTCCATTTACACAAGGCATTATTCACTAGTAACTAAGAGATTTATTCATGCACATCTAAACATTCGAGCGATCATGACAGCCTATGACAAAGGTGAGAAAATGAAACCAAAAAGAAACCAATGGACATAAAGTTACTAACCTGTTCGCAAGAACTCTGGTGGAGTATAAGCCAGGTTTGTGCTGTAACTTTTGCCATCTCGACTATTTTTCATAAGACCAAAGCTAGACAGACGTGGATCACCATCCTGTGGTTGATGCACAGTTGTAAAAAGCTATAAGGAACTACAGAAAACAGTAGTAATTTGTTCAAGAAAGAGCTTCAAATTTCTCAACAAAAGCCCATGAAAAAATTATGTTTAATTTCATTAACGAAGCAATAAAAAAGTAGGAAGGATTTAAGAAATTCAGTTATTAAAGGGGTTCTATTCATAAGGAAAATATTTGAAAGAAAAAAAAGGAGGAATCGGCATTTGATCAATACAAATAAATGTTGCTACCAAGCTATTAGTATATGTACCATCAAAACCTATGTTTTAAATATTGGTTGATACCAAGATTGTCACATTTATAGTGTTGGATTCTAAGGTCATAAAACATGGTTGGCCGTTTGCGATAATCTTGTAAAACATCTGATATTTTAGACCACGATTTTCTCCTATTTAGTACCAAATTATGCTGTTCAGAGTTTAAAATTTTCAACTAGTGATTATTTTCAATAAGTTTCTGGAAGATAAGTTTCAATACTTAAAATTCTCATAAATCATTTGTTGAAACATAAAATTTAAACACTTGAGAATGCATAATAGATTCTTGAAGATTATTACAAATTTTGATTACGGATAATTTGTTATTTAGCATGAAATAAGAATTCAAAATTCAATTTATCATAATCACTAATGAATTCAAGTTTCATTTATGAATAATTAAAGGTATTGTTAAACTGATATATGTAATGAGATTTCATAAGTTGGGGTAATAATGTTATTTTTATTTAAAAAATAGATGGAATATGGTGATTGGTAAATATGGAAAGTTTGTGCAATTATTAAGCCTAACAATTATCCAAGCTAATTAATTTTCAAATAGTGAGAAAAGAGGAGTTCAAATGCAAAAAGCATGATGCTAGAATGTTGTGTGATAAAATATGTAATAAAGTGGAGAATAGAGACAAATTGAGATGGAGAATAAGATAAATGAAAGAAGCTAATAGTAGAAAAAAGATAATTATTATCTCAAACTCTCCCATAAATTCTCTCTTTACCTTCTTCCTTGAATTACTATTGATTAAACAGAACTACTATCATCTCATTTTCATGTCTCTCCCCAATATTTCTCTCACCCAAAATTTGAAGAAATAAAAAGGTAAAAGAGAAAATAGAAAGAAAATAATCACCAATCCAAAACCATACCCTAGCTCACTCTAGCTCACTCATTCTTCCCTTCTCTCCTCATTTTAACTCCCATCTACCCTTCCATTCTCGTAGATCTTTCTGAACAACCAATAAGAGAAAAAGATAGAAGAAGGTTTCACAATGTGAATTGGTTAAATTTCAATGATGATTTCGTTGATTCTTTGTGATTATCTTCTATAGGTGTCATCTTCATGATTCGTACTTTACTAATTCTTTGTTTTAAACAAGATAGAAACTAATGAATTAATAAATTGATATTTTTGCGAGAAATCGGTTGCGGGCGGATTGAGTTGAATGGCTCATAAAGCATAATTGGGGAGTAAATTATCTTCAAGTGATCAATAATTGGAAATCCAATTATTATCCATACTGATTGATTATCGAAGACTTGTCCCTTGTTATGACTACTATTATAAGTAGCCACCGAAAACTTGAACTATTGTTTATTGAATAAAAAACATCCTTGATTGGTATCACTCAAATTCCTCACCTGTAAAACCTAATTCCTTATCTCGTGATCATAATGAACGAATTAAGTTGATATGATTATTACTACCAAATCCCTAATGTGAATACTAATGCTCATATTGCAAATAAATTGAGTTATTATAATACTAAATATTAGCCGATCATGGAACCAAATCCCTAACTGATATTGATTCTTAGTATTAAAGCATAAAGGTGATAGTCATAATGTAGTTACATGGGGCTTTACATACATACTACATCCTGATACACACACATATAATTCATTAATGAAAATAAGGAAAATGAATTAACAGCTCTATTTCCTCTATCTCCAATATTTTTTTCAAAATGTTTCTTATTATGATCTCAACCCTTTAGAATTCACTCATATCAAATATCTTAAATTAGTTTTTATTTAGCGTTCCATCATGTTTACACAAAATTAACGATTTTCGATCAACATAACATCTTATATTCACTTGATGATCAACATAACATCTTATATTCACTTGATGAAAGTAACATGAACTCCAAAATCCATCTAAGTTAATTATAAAGAAACTAAAGAGGTGGAGATTATAATTCCCAAAAAAATTAAAAAAAATTATGGAATCATTATTTTCCACTGCTAGCTCACTTAATTTACCTGAGCTGGTAACTCATATACATATACATATACATACAACACATATATAAGAGTCATACGATATTCTAGTATTTTCATATCCTTTTAATGGGATTTCCTCCAATAAAATTTAACTTGCCTCGTTAACCTCGGTAGAAGAATCTAGTACCCTGTATACACTTTCTTTTAAGAATTCAACTTGTTGTCCATCAATTTCAATATATATGTGTGTGTGTAAGATAGAGTTTGATATAAGGATTTTAAATTGGTGTCAAACAATAGGATTCGATTGACAAAATGATGGATACCTTTCCTCCATGCAAAAGCTTTTCCTTCTTTACTCATTTCATCCAATTACAACTTAAAATTCCCTTTTTACATTAATTCCAGCTAATAATCTAATTATCCCACTAGGAATAACGTTTACAAGAATTACCACCAATACACGAAGATTGATTTTTATTAAGCTTATAATGGACCCCAAATTTGGCAAAACTTCAGGGTTATAGGATAGGATATGTTACTGTAGCATTGAGAATGGGAAAGGTAGGTAGGAGTTAAAATGAGAGAAGGAAAGAAAGAGTGGGTTCTCTTTCTTCAAATTTTGGATGAGAGATTTCGAGGAAGACATAAAAATGAGATGAGAGTGGTTGTCTTCAATAAATAGTAACTCAAAGGAGAATTTAAAAAGAATTGAATATTCCAGAATTTTGGAGAAAATTTGAGGTAACAATTATATCTCTTCTAATTTTAGCCTCTTCTTTCATTTTTCTTATTCTCCACCTCAATTTGTCTTTATATCCACTTTAATACATACGTCATCATACTATGCCTACATCATGGAATCTTGAATTTTGCACTTTAAAAATCTCTTTTGTCACTATTTAAGAATAAATTGGCTTGGATAATTGTTAGGCTTAACGCTTGCACAATCACACAACTCCAACTATTTTGCAAATAAAATTTACATTATTACTCCATCTCATAAAGTCTCATTACATACAACAATTTAAGAAATTAAAACTTCTTTATCGTTCATAAAACAAAACTTGAATCCATTAGTAATCATGATAAATAAAATTTGTACTTCTCACTTCTTACGAAATTAAAACATATATGTAATCTAAATATACAATATTCTATGACAATTTATGATGTGCTTTCAAGGGTTTAAATTTTCTAAGAAATTCAATAAACGAGTTATGAGAATTTTAAATATTTAAACATATCTATTAGCAAATTATTGGAAGTCATCCCTAGTTGAAAATTTTCTAACAACAATAATTAAATATCAATTAGAAGAAAATCATGGCTTAAAATGTTGTGTTAAATATTGAAATCTTGAAAACCCTATAAACATGTTCTCTCAAAATATTATCAGCATGCAACTATCATGGCGTCACGTGGTTTTGATATTAAAGCTTGTGGAAGTGTGTATGAAGTATAGGTCAAGCTACCAATGAGTTATTACCATAAACTTTAAAAGAAGTCTCAACCATAACCATGATGCTTGATGAGTTATATAGAGGTGTATATAGATGTGTGCTTGTTTACATGAATGAGAATTGCACATGGCTATGGTTGGGTGGGTGGTTGAGGTGATGAATGGGTAGATAGTCATGGAGATGGACAAATGTATGCATGTAGGAGAATTATTGAGTGTCAAATGTTGTAGGCAAAAAAAATTCCTTCTATGACAACAAAACTACATCTTCCCCACTTTTTTACTTCGAGCAGACTATGATGTTTATCTACATCTCCTACAGTTCACTTATATCCAAAATAATATGATTTGGTGTTTTCATTTGCTCTTCCATTGGTAGGTATTAAATGTTGTGATGTCAGAAAAAAATTAATTGTATCCACTTTACGAATGGTTAAATTAATACTAAATTCCAATAATTTGGATGAGAGGATGTTCGCAGCAGAAATTTGTTGCTTTCCTTCCATTGAATTCAGCTTAGATTACAATGAAAGAGAACAAAAGAAAAAGAAAACAAACGAGATGATTTATATTATATCGCTCTCTTTTACAATGATAAGTGGGATCTGTGTGGTGATGGTATCTATCGAAATAGCTCCTTTGGACGATCTGATGAAAATGGTCTTCTTGCTCTTGATGAAGAAGAAGCCGGCCGACTCTTGGATCTTCTTGATCTTTTCTACTCTTCACGAATTCAAAGCTCTATGCGTAACTCGAATTCTCTAAGATGCTCGAAAAAGATCTCTTAAAGATTGATGATCATCTATGGATTGATCTATTATGGATTGATGATCTCTAAAGTCTCCTCAAAGAGGATATTTATAGACTTTAGTGGTTATGAGAGTTTCCATAGGAATAGGAATAAAGATTTCCATAGGAATAGGAAAAAAAGGTTTTTGTATTCATCAAGAATTCTAATCAAATATTTAATATTGATTTAAATCTCTTGATTTAGAATTCTGATTGGACTCAATTTGGGTATTTGGATAAGCTCAAATCTCAATCACAATCAATTTAGAATTCTGATTGGACTCAATTTGGATATTAGATAAGTCCAAATTTCAATTACAATCAGTTTAGGATTCTTAAGAATCTGCTCACGCGGAGTTAAATACTCTAAACGCGGAACTAAATTCATCAGAACGCGGAGCTATGGATTAGCTCCGCGTTTTGCTCAAACGCGAGGCTAAAATAGCCAAACGCGGAGCTACAGTGTGTGGAAAATTCGTTTTTTACTTAGAAATTTTCACTGCCAACAGAACCCCCTCCAAAGTTTTCAAAATGGCTTAGAACTTAGCAAATTTTGAAATACTTTGGATCTTCAATTTTGTGATCAGGTTAAGATCAAGAAATTCGGTAGAGGTGCTTAATCGCACATGCTTTAAACTTTGATGGAGGCGGTTCAAGGCTCTCATGCATAACTTGAACTGCACACGCCAAGATAATCGGGTCATGATCATCAGATTTCGGCAGAGGCGCCTAATTGCACATGCCTAGTCCAAGTGCTCTCACGCGTAACTTGAACGGAGATGGGAATAATCCAAATCATATTGTCAGATATAAGAGCTTAACATGACAGGTCCACGGAATTTTTAGTAAACCCCCAGCTATAAATGGATTTGATGAGTGTTTACCAACTACCGTTTGAGTTGGGCTAGCCATGCTATTTCCCTTAGCATGATAAGTTGTTGAGGAATTGATTTCCTCTTCCATTTGCCTTTAACAGCATTGGGTAGTTAATTCATACTTTTACTCCCAGTATGATAGGGTTAGCGAAGAACTTGATCTCCTCTTCCCGTCGCTTTAACAGCATTGGGCAAATTTTTTTTTTTTATAGCACTCAATTAGCCATACTAATGGCTAGTAAAAGTAGTGAAAGCAACATGATATTTATCATCGTTAATATTTTCGGTACCCCCAGCCAAATCCGGTTGCTAGCTAATGAGAATGACTTTGTCACAGTTGTGGTTCGGAGCGTACCTAAGGGGCTAGCTTGCAAGTGCGGGCTGCCCGTGCTTGGTGTCGATATTGGCTTCCCTATTGGTACAGGGATCGCTCTGGCAGGGAACTCATTGGTTCCTACTACTAAAATTGTCATATTTGCAGAAACTTTCTTCTGTTCCTCTTTAAGTGTGAGAATCCCGGCTTCTATCAATGCCTGAATTTGATTCTTAAAAGGATAGCAATACTTAGTTGGGTGCCCGACATTCCGATGGTACAGGCAATAGTTAGGGTCGTTGGTTTTACCAGCGTCTTCTGGTTTTCTATTTTCCGGAAGCTTCAACATCCCCTTTCTAAGGAGGAGATGGAATAGAGTACCTGTCTGCTCCGTCTTGAATATATAAATTCTATCTTGTCGAGGCCTATTTTGACCTGCACCTCTCGGATTTTGAGGTCATGGCTTTGGATCCACAACTGACGCCATCACAGCCTTCCCTTTATTTTTAAAATTCTGTGGATATTACCTGTTATTTGTAAAGTTTCTCGTGCTACGAAATTTCTCAATCCGGCGAATTATATCTTCCGCCTGATCTCCCTGTTTTAACAGGTCTTTCCAATTTTTAGACTCTACAGCTCCCATTCTTATCAGCACGCCAGTCCTGAAGTTATGATTACAGGTTTCCACCAAAGTTTCTTGGGCCATTCCGTATTTGCAATGCACGGACTTCTCCCGGAACCTTTCTATAAAATCTTTGACCGTTTCCTGTTCTCCTTATTTTGTCGCAAGGAGAGAATGAACCAATATTTCGGTATCATCCTCAAAAAAACGTGCCAAGAACTGTTTCTTGACATCATACCAAGTGTTTATGGTTCCCGGGGGCAGCTGCATAAATCATGTAAAGGCAGGCCCTCGCAGGGTGTTCGCAAATACTTTGGTCATTACGGGATCATTTTCCATCAGATGACCTGCTTGCGATAAGTAATAGATGTGCTGACTGGAAGATCCTTTCCCGTCATATGGCTCCAACTTGAGCGGTTTATACTTTCGGGATACGGTGCCAAATCCCATTCAGGCGGGTATGGTCTTGAAACCCCCGATTCTTTCAATTCTTTCTTGTGCATTAGGGCATCCAGTTGGCTTTGCAATTTCTCGATCTTTTCTCCATGAGGATCAGGGAAAGAGTATTTGTCATCATCCTCATGTGTCGAATAAGTCTTTTCTTCTTTACTTTCTTCATTTGTCTTAGGTGGCGGTTCTGAAGAAATTTTAGCCTTATTATCGGCTATCTTCTAGGTATTTTCGACCACTTTTAGAAGCATTAGTTTGAGGTCATTAATGGCCTTTTGCTGACCTCGAATCATCTGTTCTTGGGCTTTTATCCTCTGGTCAATGTCATCAGACCTGTCCATTGCATGCATCGCTGATTTTCGTGGTTGGGAAGATGCACGAGAGTGTGGGGAAGCTATAGCTGAATTATCGCTGTCATCATCATAAGAACCTTTTACAAGTTTCTTGTAATTCCGAGGAGCGACAACGCCTGATTTGAGCCGGGTAAAATGATGAGGTTCTTCATCGTCTGCATCTGACTCATATTCTTTCTCCATAATATTTTTGCCTTTGCTGACCATATTTGAAGTCACTGCGTTTAATTCTTTTTCTTTAATTTTATATTTCAGATCATTCTTTCTCCTCTTCGGAGTATCTTGACGAGACTCAGTTATTCTGTTAAATACAGACACTCTCTTCTTGGTATAACAACAATTATCCAATACAGCAGATATGGCTGTTATGAGCTGCTCACAATGACAGATTGAGTGTGGCTGAGCTTGAGTCATATTTCTCATTTTCGTCAAGTAATTTCTGAGATTGGTGACCTCGGATGACGAAGAATCGTGGGGGCCACCTGGTTGTTGAGAGGGTCCAGGGGCCCACTGAACCTTCTTGGAATCATTAGAGTCAAGTCCTGATCCAATAGTGTGATTATCAAACCTGATTCTATATTCAGCTTGATTTACGCGAAGCTGAGAATTAGCTTCGCATTTTGATACGCGGGGCTGAATAATAACTTCGCGTTTTTGCACGCTAACCTCGCATTTCACGCTGGCTTGGCATCTCTTCAGAAGTTTATCTTTTGGAACCTTAGCCCCGCGTGGAAGAAAATTTTTGCACGCTGACTTACTCTTGCGATTAACGCAAGTCACAACTTCGCGTCTAGCGCGATTTTTGCGATTAACGACAATTTGCCAATCATCTTTACGATTTACACGGAGCTGAGGAATTTTGTATTTATCGCAAGTACTACTGGCTTCGCGTTTATCGCTAAGTTCAGTATTAGCCTCGCGTGGAGAATCGCACGCTGGCTTTAAGGAAATTTTATCCTCGCGTTTATCGCGAGTGTCAAAAATCTTGCATTTATCGTAAGTTGAACTGGCTTCGCGTTTATCGCTAAGTCCAGTAATAGCCTCGCGTGGAGAATCACACGCTGGCTTTAGGGAAATTTTATCCTCGCATTTATCGCGAGTGTCAAAAATCTTGCATTTATCGCAAGTTGAACTGGCTTCGCGTTTATCGATAAGTCCAGTAATAGCCTCGCGTGGAGAATCATACGCTGGCTTTAAAGAATTTTATCCTCACGTTTATCGCGAGTGTCAAAAATCTTGCGTTTATCGCAAGTTGAACTGGCTTCGCATTTATCGCTAAGTCCAGTAATAGCCTCGCGTGGAGAATCACACGCTGGCTTGTTCTTGCGATTAACGCAAGTTATAGCTTCGCATTTAACGCGATACTGACTGGTCTTGCGGTTAACGCAAGTAATAGCTTCGCGTTTAACGCGATACTGACTGGACTTGCGGTTAACGAGAGCCAGTTTGTAAGGGATCATAACCTCGCGTTCAAGGCGGGCTTTGAGGGCCTTTCGCCTAACTCTCCGATTTCTATTTCGGAGTTGGGTTCTGGTCAATCCAGTTCTCATGCTTTCTTCGGCAGTAGAGAGGCCATCCTCTACTAGGATTTCCTGTCCAAACACCGGCTCTATGGCCGCGGTCTCCGAGGATCCCCGTTCATCGGTGGATACATTTTCACCCGTTGCTCGGGTATTGGAGCGCACGCGACGATAGTGTCGTGTTTCGTTCAGGTTACCTGATTCAGAGGAGAGGTACTCCTCGTACTTCTGCTGATCGATTTCAACGACCAGCATATCTACGTCGGATCTGATCCTCTCGACGTCAGATTGCGTCACGATCTCTTCTTTGGTGAAAGAGATTTCTCTCACTGTGGTCGCCAATTTGTTCGCAGCAGAATTTCTTTGCTTTCCTTCCATTGAATTCAGCTTAGATTACAATGAAAGAAAACAAAAGAAAAAGAGAACAAACGAGAGGATTTATATTATATTGCTCTCTTTTACAATGATAAGTGGGATCTGTGTGGCAATGGGATCTATCGAAGTAGCTCCTTTGGACGATCTGACGAAAATGGTCTTCTTACTCTTGATGAAGAAGTCGGCCGACTCTTGGATCTTCTTGATCTTCTCTGCTCTTCACGAATTAAAGGCTCTATGCGTAACTCGAATTCTCTAAGATGCTCGAAAAAGATCTCTTAAATATTGATGATCATCTATGGATTGATCTATTATTGATTGATGATCCCTAAAGTCTCCTCAAAGAGGATATTTATAGACTTTAGTGGTTATGAGAGTTTCCATAGTAATAGGAATAAAAATTTCCATAGGAATAGGAAAAGAAGATTTTTGTATTCATCAACGATTCTAATCAAATATTTAATATTGATTTAAATCTCTTGATTTGGAATTCTGATTGGACTCAATTTGGGTATTTGGATAAGCCCAAATCTCAATCACAATCAATTTAGAATTCTGATTGGACTCAATTTGGATATTAAATAAGTCCAAATCTCAATCACAATCAGTTTAGGATTCTTAAGAATCTGCTCACACGGAGTTAAATACTCTAAACGCGGAACTAAATTCATCAGAACGCGGAGCTATGGATTAGCTCCACATTTTGCTCAAACGCGAGGCTAAAATAGCCAAAAGCGGAGCTACAGAGTTAGCTCCGCGTTCTGTGTGGAAAATTCCTTTTTACTTAGAAATTTTCACTGCCAACAGAGGAACCAGGGGAGGTTGGAGATCAATGCCTTGGAGATTGATGAAAGAAGGGAAGATAGGATTTAGCCATCTTAGGAGGAAGATTTTCCTCCTACGAAGTTTGGTACCCATTTCTCTCTCTCACTCTCTCTCTCTCACATATAAAAATAATATATATAATTGGTATGTGTTGAGAATCAGAGTAGCTCTGATACCACTTGTTGTGAATTAGATGGCATCTCTGATACCACTTGTTGCGGAAGTGTTTAGGTAATCCAAATAGAGAATTAGAGATTATTGAAATAAAAAAGGTAAATCGATAAAGAAAATTTAAAAAAGAAAAATAAATCAGATCCAATCAGAGAACACTAAGACCTTACTTGATTAAGAGTAAGTCTCACGTCCACGGGCCTAATCAAACTTTATTAATAAAATTTGTAAAATAAAGATCTTGGAACCTCTAAAATCTCTTAAAGTTACAAAGAAATCACTCGCAAAAATAATATTTCAAAACATACAAAATTATTTTTTTCTCACAAAATATCTCTCTAAATCTCTAAAAGATTTTGCAGGATGCAAAAAATATGTCTCTAAAGGCCCTATCTTATATAGATTTGGGGTGTTTGACACAAAGTCCTAAATCAAATAGGATAAATTAAGTACAAATCCTAACTCAAATAGGATTAACTTGGTACAAACCCTAAATCAAATGGGGTTCCTAGAAATTGAGCCAAAACTTAACAGTGTGCTCATATTATGGGGTAGACAAGTGGTGGTTGGTAAGTGAAGGTATAGGCAATGGTGCGTCAAGGTGTTTATAGCACAAAGGAAAAAATTCAAGCAATTGCCTCAAGATTATACGTTCAACTGTCTCAATGAAAAAAATATGTGGTGAACGTCAATTAGCCCTTTGCACCACCTTAAGGTCAATTTGTAAACCGATCAATCTATTATTATCTTTTGTTTCTTCCACAGAAAGAAAGAAAAAAAAAACTCCACAACTTATGGAAAACGTGCTAAACTATCTTCTCTCCACTAATGTCAGACACTCATCCTAGATTTACTATCAATCAAGAGTAATTATAGTTCCAATGATGGCAATCCCACTCTTTTATCCCAGACACCTTACTAGCGAACCACCAATATACAAGCATTCACTCCTGGGTCAAGGCCACTTAGCTAGATAGATCAAATGGTACCCTAGTGGGCATGGTATGGGACTTTTAAAGTAATCAAGAGGAGCAATGTAGCCTAACATTATTTGTCATGCAGTTTAAGCTCGTGCAACAAAGGAGCAAGATTCCCTGAGACAGAAAAGAGGTACAATGATTAACTTTCATAAGAAACAGCACTTAAATCTCTGGCACAAAATAAGCCAAATGGAGACATATCCATTCATCTAATCAGAATATGCAAAATAAGCAACTTCATCTCCCCAGAAGACAGGAAAAAGTGCAAAGTAGCTAATATATAGGTCAAGTATTTTGGTCAAAAACTTCAAGATGGTAAACCAGAGGGAAACCGGACACCAAAACAAAGACAACAAGCAGTCCATGTGCATGTATTATAACTCAAGTCAACTAAAACTAACAAATTATTTTTACAAAAAATAGCATAATTGTTGAGTTGGTTCCAGAATATGAATTTTTCAGACCAAAACTGATATTGCATCCATAAGAACAGGAGTTAACATAACAAAAAGAGAAAACCAAAAAAAAAAAAAAAAAATGAAAATATGGTCCCAATGGACTAAAGTTCCTGTACTATTTTATTTATACTTGTTTATGTGACTTTGGAAAAAAAAGGCATTGCACATGTTTATATTTTGTAGAATTACAATGGTTACCCAATTTACTCAATCAATAAGTTTATAGTTTTCTTCCAAATATCCAAGGGACTAATATAACTGGCTAGAGAAGTGCAAACTGCAAAGAAACAAGACATAAAGGTTTTCCAATAATGTAAAGAAGATATGTATATTTTGCATACCTCATCAAAAAGAACTCTGTACGCATTCAAATCATGGTAGATTTTACGATTTTCAATATTACATTGATCCAGTGCTTGTGCTATGTAGTATGCAACTCTTAATCGCATTTCCCATTGTAATGGTTGTTTGTCCCCTATAAGCCACATCAATCAAGTGCAGATGAGTTTAATAGATATGTTCATATCATTGTAAAGATAATACTAATCAAATAGGAAAGGTAAGAAAGCTCATGATTGTAGCAGCATAAGGTTTTTAAAGGTATTCCTCGAACAGATTATGCAGTTTCTACCAGTAGGCATGAATGTATCATTAATTTCAACATGACATGATGAAATAAATTATAAATTACATAGAAGACTATTATTCAAGAGAGCATTTGAGTAAAAACCAGTTAATAGCTTTTCTGGTGTCCTCCTTGACACTTGGTTTATGAAACTTAGTTCACAGCTCCTACCCTTAGTTATTACTGTAACCAGAAGTATGAAATTGGTAATCAAGTGCCTCAGGTAAACTTCTCTCCCCTGCTAGAGAGACTTTCCCAGCTTCATTCGATTGGATACAAAACAGGAATGACAGTTTAAATCATGTGTAAACCTACATTATTATTTTCTATGCCATTGCATAAAGGCTGCCAGCAAAAATTTACTAATTTTTTCCAACTATCAACAGAATCCAACCTGCAGATGGACTATGTTCCGGCTAAATGTTTTGTAGCACTGTAGGTTATAACTTAAAACTATAGTTGTGACCAATTTTCTTGGCTTCAATTTTCAGAACTCAATTCAATTGCTTCTCTTGATACCAAGGAAAGCTTCTAAACATCTCGTTTGGTTGTATGTGAAGTTGTGATCGGAAACATATATAAAGGAAGAAAACACCAAAGCCAAATGTCGAGGACTGTAGTTGAAGCTTTGGTATTTTGACAATGATAAGTCACATTCCCAAACAATTGCAAAGAGAAAGAGAACTTTGGGTTGCATGCAAAGTGCAGTCAGCTGAACAGAGAACAGTCATTCAAGAAGACTAATACTAGACTGCCACGGATAAGAAATTATAGCCAGAACAGGGTTCACAGACACAGGTGATATGGGCCAGCCTCGACCAGGAAAACTTGTGTATGCACAAGCACACCAGGGGTGGGCGCAGAATAATACTAACAGCTTGCCCTTTTCACTAATTTCGTTCCAACCTATCAGAATCCAGGATCTAAAGACCCCAGGTGTGAATTTTTTATTATCCTTCACGTATCAAGGTTCAAGAAAGATGATCACTCGTTTTGAATGTTCGTGAAGAATGAAATTTTTAATAGATTCTTTATAATTACAGAATATAGGAGACCACTTGATTATTTGGTCTATATTCCAGAGGTAAATGCAACTACCTATTGAAACATTATCATCCTACCTCCCCGTGACTTTTTTCAAGTTATAGAAAATTGTTCCTTAGTTGCACAACCATAATGTGACTAGAAGATCAAGGTATCAAGTTGTGCAAAGAATCACACAATCTAGTTTTCAGTTTCAGTCCCGAACACAGTTGAGGGACACTCCATCATGCATGTCACTTCTTATTCTCAAACTACAATGTAAAGAAAAGAACAAAAGTTTGTTAAGAAACATACAATGGAACAGATGCTTCGACAGCGTGTCATTCGGCATGAACTCCGCCACAAGAAGCCTCTCATCCCCCTCAGCACAGCAACCTATCAGGTTCACCAATCTCTTGTGCCGCACTTTTCCCACCCCCGCCGCCTCCGCCTGCAACAAAAATTTAACCAAAGAAACATCAAAAAAAACAATACTCAATGATTATTCAAATTACCAGAGCACTTCTTTTCTTTAAAGGAAACTAGACCATATATAAACTCCTCTTCCTCATTTTCCTATTTCCCTAAACTTCCTCAAAAATCAAACAAGACTTACTAAAAATACAAACTTTTTCTAATTTCTCAAGCTAATTGCATGTCCAACAACAAAAAATAAAAAAATAAAAAACGACCAATCTCACCACAAATTGCTGAGCATCAGGCCACGACTGCCTCGAGAATCTCTTTATCGCCACGATCCTCCCTCCCTCGAGCTTCCCTCTGTAAACGACATTAGGCGCCTTCTCGCCGCTCTCCGAGACGATCAGCTCCGGGCTGAACCCCTTGGTCGCTAGTCGGAGCTCCGATAACCCGAACTCCTTGAACGCCGGCACCTGATCCTGATCCAAAACCTCCTCATTCTCTGCAAAAATCAAAGAAAAATCAGAAAAAATAGCGAAAAAATCGGGGAGAGAGGGAGGGATGAGTACGTGGATCTGGCTTGTGGTTGTTGTCCTCAGTGGATTCGTCGTCGGGGGAGTGGACGTTGCTGGTTTTCGATTGCAAGCATCCCATCGCGATCCAAACCCTAGATTTCCATTTTTCTTCGAATTTTCAAAAAAAAACTTAGGGTCTCTTTTTTTTTTGTGGAGTTGAAGTGAGAGAGAGTGTGAACAGTGGGAGAGAGAGAAGATGAGGGGAGTTAATCAATGCTCGGTTTTTTTGCAGAGCAGTCCCTATCAATTTCGTTTATTGTATGTCACAATTGTAAATAGTGAATAATTACATGTTGGTATTATTTATGATTTATTTTATTGTTTTCATCCAAATATTTTCTTTATTTTTTGAAAATTCCTAGGAGAAATACTTAGATTAAATTGATAAGACATTTCTAAACTAAAATGAATTGATAATATAGGTTAAAAGAAAAACAGAGTCACATATTAGATATGAAACAAATGTTATTATAGTTTATAAATAATTTTTGTGAATTCATAAAATAATCACAACAAATATTTTTGATGAACGAATCATTGACTAATTATAAATTATATTAGTTCTTATTATTTTACTTTACGTGAATATGTCTCAGGTAGATTTGATAAACTGAATGCATATTAAACTACATACATTTAAAATGGGAGTAATTTTTTTGCAAAAGAAAAAGATAAGAAAAACTAAACAAAGGAAGAATAATCCAATTTTTATTTTTTTGCATATTTGGCATCTGTCGAAAGGCCTAATGTGCAAAATGGCTATAAGTTTATTGGATATAATAACTTACCCAGGGGGGTGATGGGACCCACCACCAATGACTGATGTCTCCTTGGTGGGGAATTGGGTGCAGCAAAGTTGACGTGATTATTTATTTTATTTATTATTTAACGAATCTAAGGTGACGTGGAGCTTGAGTTCGTACGGCGGCTTTAAATGCAAACGAAATTTAAAAATGGAGACTATAAAGACTGTGGATTTCCTATCCAATCGCCCTCATAGATATTTTTCTATGCGACTGTTGTCTACCCACTTGGATAAATAAATAAAATCAAATAACAAATCTATTTTGTATAGAATCTTACTTTTTATTTTATTCCCCAAGCAAAGTGTGTGTTTGTTAGCATTAGGATTTGCATATTGATTATCCTCCATGCAAAATTTCATCTTCTGTTTCAAAATGTTCGGCTTTTGAAATCCTCATTTATACATGTGTTCATTCAATATATTTAGAGTTAAGAAAATATATGTGCTGATTTTATGATTGGAACGAAATCCAAGACGTTTAGAAAGAAATTTTCTCTCATCAGTTTGTGAAAATTATAAAGAGATTTTTCAAGTGTTTGAACTACATGCACCCATTTTACATGACAATTTATTTAATAATTTATTATACTTTGATAAACATATTATATATATATATATATATATATTGAGAAAACGGGAAATTCACCGGTGGTGAAGACAGTGAAGAGAGTTTCTTTACCTCCATTTAGATAGCTCAATACAATTATTACACGTGACGCCACTTAAAATAACAAATAAAAAAATTTTCTTAACGACCTTTGAGTGACGCTACGTGTAATAATTGTATTGGGGCATCTAAGCGACAGTAAAAAAACTCCCTTCACTCCCAATGAATTTTTTGTTTACTTTTATATATTATATATTTACATATTATAAAGTTATAACTTATGTATAATAACAGTGTATAATATATTATATGATGTATATATATATTATATATTAGTATAGTAATATTATAATTAAATTACAGTAATATTTTACATGCAAGAAGTATGCACATTTAACATGAGAAATTGAAAACAGCATAAGTTGATTTTTTTTTTTTTGTATAGTATTTATTTAGTAATACAATTATAGTTTAATTACCAAAAGTAAAAAAATGAAAGTGGAAATTTGTTTTTTTTTATAGTGAACGGATGCGCATAAAGAGCTATATATATGCGGACGTCAGCATAGAAGCACGAGCGGAGATGATAAGGGGACGGTGGGGGCGCACGTGATCAGAGGTACTTTCACATTAATGCACTTCTCTTGAAAGCGAGCCTTTCTGCCTGCCTTGCGTCTTGCCTCTTTTCACTTAGGCCCTTTTAGATTTTGGTTTTTATGAAAAGAGTTCGAAGGGAATTTCTAGATACACCCATTACAAAATTATAATTACATTCTTGAAAAGCTTTAAATCTCCCTATTTAAATCTCTCTTGCAACCTTAATAATTCCTTTAAAACTTAAATAATAAATCACGCTAAGACTTTGTTTGGATTGAGGGAAAATAAAGGAAAAGAAAAGAAAAGAAAAGTGAAAGAGAAAAGGAAATAAAAGGATATAGAAATTGGTTTTCTTTTTTATGTTTGGTTAGCAAGAAAATGAAGAAGAAAATCTCAAGGAAATTTTAGAAGAAAACAGTTTTTTATGTTTGGTTACTAAATAGAAAATTAAAAGGAAAATATAATTCTAATTAAACTATAGAAAATTTTAATATTAATTTACATATAATTGATATAATTTTTAGTTTTTAAATAATTAAGCATATAATAACCACATGGGCCAAACTTCACAAAAGTTAAAAATATCTTAGGACTAAAATTACAAGGAAATTTATGCAAAAATTGCTCTCCCTTTTTCCTTTTTCTCTCAACTTTCCTTTTCTTTCATTTTCTCTTGGATTTGAGAAAGAAAAGGAAAAAAAGAAAAAAAACCTAATACATTTTCTCTCACTTTCTTTCCCTTTTATTTTCTCTCTAATTTTCTCTCTAACCAAACAATAGAAAACAACTTTCCCTTTCCTTTTCTTTTCTTTTCCTTCATTTTCCCTCAATCCAAACATAGCCTAAGTTTCTTTTAAATGATAATACAATAATTAAAAAGTCTTTTGTTATTTTAAGCAAAGCGAAGTTCAAAAGATTTAGATAAAGGATTTTCCTGTTGAAAATACATTTAAAGTAAATTTTACAGAAATATAGTAAATAAATAACTTTAATTTTTAGTTTGCACTTTTCAATAATTTTTTTTTTCAAAAATAGATATTTTTTTTAAGGTGCTCAGCAGATTATAAATTTT
This sequence comes from Dracaena cambodiana, assembly GCA_036321105.1. Classification (NCBI taxonomy): domain Eukaryota; kingdom Viridiplantae; phylum Streptophyta; class Magnoliopsida; order Asparagales; family Asparagaceae; genus Dracaena; species Dracaena cambodiana. The sequence goes on from JAYEPQ010000015.1 coordinate 1,433,776, forward strand.
AAAGAAAAAAAAGTACAACAGTAACTGAGGAATATTTAATGGTGTACTTAGAAAAAATCTATTTCTACTAATGGGCCTGGTCTTCCTGGGCCAATCAGGGTAGGCCTTCACTTTTCATGGGGTCTATGTTCTTGGTTTACTTCATATTGGGGTAAGAATGGCCCATTTATGACCTATGTAGTCCTTATATCAGTTCTCCTTCAAAAATGGCTAGAATTTCATAAAGTTTGCAAATATATGGCTATCATATTTCAGTTCAATCAAGCTATGACTAAAATCTCTATTCTGGATAGGGATGGTAATTCACGCGTTCATGGACCAATTTTTGACACTTTCTGTACAGAATTTTAAATTAAAAAAAAAAATTAATTCAAAATTTTGTAAATAGCAGACAAAAAATTTGTCCGTTGACGCATCCATTACCATCTCTAATTCTGAACGGTGCATAATAGTTAAGCTATTCGAGTTGACCTTACTTTATATTCAAATGGTTACGATAAGAGATATAGCTAGTATACTTAGCAACTTTATCTGACATATTAGTTTTTTGAGTAGCACCATATGAAAGAATTACTATTTCAACATAACTTACGAGTTTGTTTGCAAAATTTATGAGTCTGAATATCATTGAGATATCTGACAATTAAATATACAAGTTTAAGTCAAAAAAAAAAGCCCGTCTTATTTAAAATTTTAAATTACAAATTTTTTTTTTTTTAATTTAAACTTTTAAATATGATAGACTCAGCATTAACTCTTGAACTTATCTATCCTCATCTCTACAAGCAATCATTCAAATATCTCTCCTTATTGTGTAGAGATTGTGATTTATGAGTACCTTGGGATAAGTTGACATGTCCATATTTATTGGAGAGTATGGGCTCCAATGCAAGATCTTTATGTAGTCAAGGTATTCAACTGAACTTATACGAACTTCAATCAATCTACACACACACCGATACGCCTCCCAAAAATATGTACATACATATATATACCTCTGAAATATGAACATACATATATATACATATATACTTGGACATTATGACATCATTTTTTTTTTAAAGCAAGATTGATTAAAGTTCCTGCGCATGCTTATTAGTATATGACATCATATAACTCATAAGCGCAACTAAATCTCAATTTCTTAGTATATTAATTGGCATTTTCAATTTTTTTTTCCTACTCTCCATTATTTTCTCTGTCCTTTTCCTTTCCAAGCCCAACTAAATCTCAATTTCTTGGTTTGTTAGTTGGCATTTTCATATTTCTACTCTTCCATTATTTCCTTTGTCTTTTTCACTTTCTAGCGCAACTAAATTTCAATATCTCGGTACATTAATTGGCATTTTCATATTTCTTACTCTTCCATTATTTCCCCTATCTTTTCCCCTCCAATATACATTGGTTCCACCTCCACTTGTTTTATGACTTCGGTTTTGTCAGAAATTTTGAGGATAAAATCTTTCCTTAACTGAATCTAGACCTAGAAAAACCGTCGAAATTAGAATTCACGATGGCACAGAAGAAAAATATTTAAATGCTTCATCATTATGATCTGTTTTTATAAACATATTTTCGGCACGAAGCTTGAGCTTTATGATCTTCTATTCACATGTAAGTCTTGAAATCTGCATATCTCCTAACAGTTGTATAATCAGCATGTCCACTTTCATCAACATCCATGAATTCTCATCTGAGTCTTAAAATCTGTAGATCTTCTATCAGCCAGATAATCTGCATGTCCATTTCCATCAACACCGACGGCTTTTAAGCGCACAAAAACAAGAGGCACTAAGTGTTCATTGGACTAGCTAGTGCAAAATCTACATGTTTATCTACATGGTGATCATGTTTTTTTTCTCAATTTGTCTTTTTTACTTTCCTTTTCAATCTTTGCTATTGAGAGTATTTGTTGCTTGTGTTAGCTTGTGTTCGTTTTAATTACTAAGTAGTTGACCGCTTTCGAGCATAGGGCATAATTGAATATATATGTTATCCTAATTGTATTTCATCAAATACTTATTACTACGCGAGGAGAATATAACAACCGTTCTATTAAAAAAAAAGGGAAAAAAAAAAAAAAAAAAAGAACCTTTACTATCAAGAAAGTCACTATCCAAACTTGAGGCCAATGGCCCAAAACATTTAGAGGCCCACCAAAGGCTGTACCCACTAAACCTTGCATGTCCTTCGCCCCCCCCCCAAAAAAAAAAATAAAATAAAAAATAAAAAAGAAAAAGAATGATGAGTATTGGTAAAAAAATTGCTAGTGGTGGGTTCCACTCACATTTGCTTGGTGCATCCAAAAAAAAAAGTCTTTTTATAATGAAAGAGACAAGATGCATGAATTCTGGTGTTAGAGCATCAAATTAGGTTAGTCTCCATGATAATAATAAATAAAAAGGAATTAGAGTTCTACATGAAGTGTTTTAACATTGGGAACACTGACCTAATTACACCACTTTGTGCAAATTAGGCACCCCACCTTACAAGTGCCACAAGTACCTCAGGTGCTCTAAGAATTTCTTCTTTTAAAAAAATATGGGATATTTATTATTCTAGATGAGTTGGTGATTCTTTCATCCACCACGAAGTATGTATCTAGTTCTGTTATTAATTGAACGTTAAGGAATATTAATTATGTGTTGTACAAACAATCATATAATTTAGATACTTATTCATCATTGTTCTAAATGTTTTATTTGTTCTATTGTTGAAAAACCGTTCATTTTGTACATATCTAATATACGGTTAAAATGTATCGAAAATACATTGTACACCATCATTTTAGAGCGTGGATATCACAATTAATTGTTCGAATCTTCCATATACCCGTCTATGTTGAGAATTAAATACTCATGCATAGGTAACTTCATACACACCCACATACACACACTCTCCACACACCCACATGCATACACATATACACATACATATATATTGTTAGATTAGAAAACTATCTTATATGTCGATTTAATTTAGTTTTAATCCCATGCCGTTTATTAGATTATTTGTATGGTATTGAGACATCTATAAATATATAAATCTCTCGACTCAAAATAAACGATTTTCCATCTCTGATTATTTCATAACATAATATCAGAGCGTGTTATGAAATAAATCTCAGCTGTCAATCTCAACCATCCTAATCAATAGCCAACTCCGATTCCAACTCTTATTTTAAGTCGACTCTGATTCCGACTCCACAACAGTGTCGCCAATTCGATGTTGAATCCAATTTTGATTCTGACTTCGCAATCGTGTTGCCAACTTGATTCTACATCTGCTTCCGTTTCTGTCTCTTCTCTACTTCATGACTATAAGGAATTTGGCCGGTCCCTCTTCGACTACAAGAGTATGTAATAAATGCTTGATGTAACCATTTACTTCTTCATTTGCCTGTTACTGTTTCTAAAAAAGAAGTTTATCTAATGCCTATTATTACTTCTAAAAAAAAAGTTTATAAGCTACCTACTACTGTTTTTAATAAAAAAAAGTTTATCTGCTACTACTATTGCTACTAAGAAAGAAGTTTATCTGCTGTTACTACTGCTTCTAAAAAAGAAGCTTATCTGCTATCTACTATTGTTTCTAAGAAAAAAGTTTATCTGTTATCTCTATTGCTACTGCTTGAATATTGATATACTATGATGATTCAAGTGATTTATCTACTGCTACTACTACCACCGTCTACTGCTGCTAATGTTGTTGTTGTTCATCCACTTCAACTTAATTTGTACTATTGAAGAGAGAGAGAAAATTTTCTAATCTGTATAACAAGTTGAATATAATTAATATTTATACTCCAACTTGAGAAGGATTATTATATTAGAAAACTATCATGTATCTAGGTTTAGTTTGTATTTAGTCCCACATCGTTAACAGACTATTTTTATACAGTGGTGAGACACCTATAAATATATCTATCTCTTGACTCATAATAAGTAAAATAGAAAGGCATTAATAGACATTAATCAAGCAAGGAGGATTCAAGTATGCAACCCATCAGACAAAGACTCTACTTGTTATCTAACAATAAAAATAAAAATCCCCAATATGCACCATAAAATTGACTTATCGTACCTTAAAGGATGACATATGATAAGCTAAGTGCAATGCCACTGGTTACACAATCAGCCACAACAATGCACTCCACAAGAGATCAATTAGGTCACAATCATCAGCATTCAAGCAAGAAATCAAATGGCATACACAAGAGATCAATTAGGTCACAATCATCAGCATTCAAGCAAGAGATCAAATGGCATACACAAGAGATCAATAAGGTCACAATCATCAGCATTCAAGCAAGAGACCAAATGGCATACATGAGTGTGTCCTGATAAAGACATAGCTAGCTAGTCCAAGACCAGGACTGTTCAGTTGCAGTCTGCATCCAAAACCTGTCAGTTTTCTCATTCTGGTGATATCTGACGTGTAGAAAGCGATTGCACCATACATACAGATAGATATAGATCCATAATGGACTCTGACATTATCAAATAGGTCTTAACGGATCTCATGCGCATGAGAAAAAAAAAAATTCAGGATTATGCATGCTGTTGATTGCATAAGAGCACTCACTTCTCAGAGAAAGGGAAGGCTATTGACTTCACCTGGCCAGGTGAACCTTACAATGTGGCTAGAAATTGCTTTTCTTCTTCAGCTTTGTCTCCATCATTACCAAATTGACTTGCAAGAAATCAACATTTTAACAGAACAGACAAGTTCAGACCACTATAGTAGAATTGTTATATAGAAATTAATCTAGTTTCAAGCAAACCTATATCAAGCAACCACATACTGGCTCATTAGAATTCATAGCTGTCTGCAACTTAATCAAAAAGCAATGGTGTGACACATAAAAAAGATGACAGTGATGGAAACAAGCTGCACTAATATCGACAATCAGGGATAATATCGGAAGGATTTGATAGTATTATTTCCTCGTGTCAGATGACATACATCCAAATCGACTAAATTTGTTCACGTTTGATGCACTGATACAAAATGCTTATTGTTCACTGATACTTCACCAAATACTTTGGCACTAGTCAAGGGTATCAGTAACTTGATTGATGGAGATAGAGCAAGTGCTAGCTCTAGCTGCCTTATCGGATGATAAGATAAATAGGGTTTGTTCAAGAACTTGTTGCTCCTACTTCTTAATAGGGTGAGATGACAATAACTCTGTCGGTCTCGATACTTCATACAACCACATGCTTGTTTTTGCTTATTCAGACTTAAAAACGCTCGACTAACTTAAGTTGTTATTAGTTGTATTTATGTCTTTATGTGAAGTATAAAGCCTCATCGATATTTTTTTATTTCTTTTTAAAGATACGTAACACATAACTAAACTCACTTCTTACCTGATAGAAAACAAGCCTATTTCCTGCTCAATTTTGTTCAGAATTGAGATATTCTGAACACAATCTTAAACAAACTTGAACATGGATGCCCTTGTTCAGTCACAAAAGGCAGTACACAATTTATTCAAGAAAATAAACTTGATGTCTCTTGCTTAGGTGCAATAATTAATTTTACTTTTTGTCACCTTAAAGATAAGTGAAGATATGTTCACAAATCATATATTGCATAAACAAACAACAAGATTACAAAATCATGAACATGACAAGATTTACTTGTATCATTTCTTCTCAGTTGAGTTCCAGTGTGATATGCACTAGACACCTACATTCGTTCACTTTAACGAAAATATCACAGTAAAATAATTCTCATATCAAGTGAAGATGTCGCTTGATCACAGAAGAACTCCTTATAATATTGCCAGCAACTAATTCAAAAATAAATCTCACAATCGTCCCGTTATAATTCATCTAAGTTGCTCAATACCAAGCTAAGTACCAGCTGTTGTGGAGAGATTTGCACCTGCACACACTAAATGCTGGCCCATATAGTCTAAAAGCATAGAGATCATACTTGATATTAAATGCTATACATCGTACACCTTTGATTGCATTAATGTTTTTTTTTTATAACAATTACTTTCTAAATTATTTGATTGCATTATGCTGGCTTATATAGTCTAAACCATAAAGACTGCAGGTTGATATTCTAATCTATACAACAACAAGTGATGCTTAAGACACCTTTGATTGCATTATGTGATATCGTTTTCTTAACAATTACTTTCTAAATCATTTGATTGCATTATGCAGGCTCATATAGTCTGAAACATAGAGATCATAGGTTGATATTCTAATTTATACATCATAAAGTGAGGCTTACGACAACTTTGATTGCATTATGTGATTTCGTTTTTTAAAAAACAATTACTTTCTAAATTTTATATTGCCTTGGGGGGACTTTCTTGTTGAAATCTCAGCTATCATTGGTTAGTCAAAAGTAGAAGCACATATGAGCGTATACTTATTTTGTTTGTGTTTTTAGCTTTCTAATCGACTTTGTTCTTTGAATTTACTTTCACCTAACCTACCTTCTAACTGAAAAAGGTAGTAAATTATACTACAAAGTGTAACAATCAAAATTTCACAGAGCAAACAAACTCACTATAAAGTGTTTGATAAGTTTTCAGTCTTGTATACTCATAACAATCTTGGTTGGATCATAGATATGGGAAATTTGATCGCATTGTTTTTGCGATTATTGCTCCTTTACAAATTAGAGTCATTTAAGCATAAAACTAATTTGTTCTTGGTTTTTAGTTTCTTATTGATTTTTCTTCTATCACTACTCAACCTAACTTCCTATGTATAGAGAGTAAATTGTAGAAATTTTAACAATCGAAATTTCTCAGACCAGACATATAGAGTGTGCAATTTGTTCTTGGTCTTCTTATTGATTTTTTACATGTTTGAAGTTAAATTAAATGAATCTAACATTTCAAATTGATGCAAAAATATGGAGATGAATTTGTTCACTTTGTTTCATATTAAAAGAGAATGATGTAACAAACACAATGCTAGCATACATGATTACTAATAACGCTGCATTTTAACATTGCAAGGTAACACTGTATGTCAAAAAATAATATTTCAGGTCGCTCGGATCTACTAAAGCCATAGCGTGTCATATATGTGTCATCCTCACTCGTCATATGTATTTTTAAAGATTTGTTGTATGTCAACGTATTGTGTCAGTGTGTCTGTGCTAATATTGTTGTGCCTGCATAACATAAGAACATTATAATTTTTTAGTATGTAGTTTCTTAAGGTGAAAAATAATGGATTCTTCAAAGGAGTATTCAAAAATTAGAAAAAAGGTGCCTTTTAGGGAGAAGATAACTTAAATGTTCTATTTGTTGAGTCATGACAAATTTTAATAGGCAAAAGGGTAAATCTCAAAAGAATGTTAAATCCCAATTGTTATCTCTCGAGCGAAAAAGAAGAAGCAAGTCACTCGAAAAGGTGGGCTGTGGGTGGGGAAGGACGCTCGAGATAACAGAGTTTTTGGTAGACAAGTATAGCACCTGGCACCGATTCATCCCGTCTCTCTTTCCCGTGATTATAAATTCACTTCTTGTTGTAATACACAATGTAGAAAGTTTCCAATACCATTGATTTGATTTAGTTCTTTTTTCTAATTATTAATTAGGAAAAAGGAGACTAATAGACTATCACTGATGTTGACCACCTCTAAAATACATATGGATCCAACTAAAACCCCTTACCTCTAAGCATTTTCTTAATGGTCTTTTGGTTTTGATTTCATCATGTGAGAGAAGTGCACTACAGCATATGCACTCATGGCCCCCTCCCCTAACCCTCTATAAATACTAACTCCCCTCTCTCTTCTATTGCCATCTCTCTCTCTCTCTCTCTTCGATTGCCATCTTTCAATTGCCATCTCTCTCTCTCTCTCTCATGCAATGGCAAGCTCAGAGAAATTCCAAATGGTCAGTAGCTAATGTCACTACTAAGATTAATCCTCTTAGTTATTATATATGTTCCTTATTCCATGAATATAAGCTTTATGATTACATTGTCTCTGGTTGATATGGCACCAATATCTTTCTTCTTTATTTTTCTCAAGAAGCATAAATATACTTTTACTTCAAAAGAAGATAATATGGGCACTTTCCATCCAAATGAAATTTCTCAATTCTCATTTTATCATCGACTCCTCAATTCCTGAACCTTCGTCTTCGTTTATTTTAACTCTCCTGCTCTTCGAGGGGAGAAAGTTTCTCCATGTATTAGCACTTAAATAAGTTTTGAATCTATGTTCGATTTCTGTCATAGTCAAGAACGTACTAACACAAAATTTTGCTAACATTGAAGGGAAAGGAGGAACAAAGCTCGACAAGAGAAACAATGGAGATGAAGTTGAGCAGAGCGAGCACCATGAAACTAGAAGGAGGAGAAGATTCATGTTGTGATTGCACCATGGATGGATCTGTGGACTTCAGAGGGAGGCCTGCAAGCAAGAAGAGGACTGGTGGATGGCTGGCTGGGAGTCTAATTCTCGGTAACTAATTTCTCCAACATTTTTTTTAGTTAAAATGACATGCAATGATAATTTCTTCCCCTCTTATTCTGTTTGTTTTTAGTATATTTTGAAGCACTAGTAACCATAGTAATAATAATAATGATAATAATAATAATAATAAAATAAAGAATGGTAACTTATATAAGTGCTCATATATGTTGATAGAGTTATGTGGATATGCATCTCATATGATCTGTTGACTATAAGGGGGTGCTGGCATAAATTTATTGTCTTGTTCATTCTTGCTAAGTTTTTGGATGATAATGCTAAATTAAGAAAAATCTGATATTGTCACTCCTCATTTAGTGAACTGATTTCTTACTATCAAGTAGGAAGTTGTTTATTTTCTTTTAAGCTTTGGCCATTAGAAATTATTGTATTGTTATATACTTGAGTATATAACTAGAAGGTAAAAATTAATGTTAAAAAACAATCTAAGATTAAAAATATGAAACATGAAGTTTCTCGTATCGTAGGCGGATTACATATAAAAATTAATAGATAAATTATTTTATATCTACTGATGGACGGATAAACCTTTAGCATATATAAATTCTATGGAATAAAGAATTACATTACCAGATTCATGTATTATAATAAGGTATAAAGTATTCTTATTTTTCATTTTAGATAGTTATCTAAGGAGGGGGTCTTAATTTCTCACCTTATAATATATTTATTATAATATATTTATTGACGATCCACACTGTTACGATAATTTTTATCTCTAAATTATGGTTTACAAATTCTTATATGATTTAGACTCAAAAAATCTTATCTGTTCAGTTGTTGAATTGTGTATTAGTAAAAAAATTAGGGATAAATTTTTTTTTACACTTTAATTGTAACATTTTGCTAGCAATACTAATTGAAACGTATGCTCGGAGATTGTGAATATCATCAGCTTGTCCTCTTATCAATATATATTTTCCAAAATTATGTTTGTCCTTTTCCTATTTTGTCCCCAGATGGACAGAAGCAAAACGGTGGGGACACAGATGTCGTCATCTAGAAATAGAAGGGTAAAACTGTCAATAGTACAAACATGCACATGTCAGGCCCCGCCGCTCTAGAAAATAGGAGACAAATCACGTGACAGCCATGCAAAAGCCCCTTTGGGAGTGCAGGCAGCAGACAAGGACAAATCCTAACCATCCAGTTCCATCAAGTGTGGACCCCACTTCACCTACTTAATTAAATTTACTTCAATTAAGAATAATAATCTAAATTAGCCATATATTTTAAGGTCAATTATTTACCCAATATGTTCAAAATTTTAAATTAAAATTGATTTTTTTTTTAAATTCAAAATTTTAAATAGAAATACTAATAATACTGAAGAACTGGAAATGAGGCGATTTGGATTATTTTTATTATCATAATTTTTATATATACGGACATATCTAAGAGAAATTATATTTTTAGACTTTTTTTTTAACCTACATGAGTTTTACTTGCATGAGATTTTCGATTTATTGATTTATTTGGCATATTGTGTCGTCATGTATTTATGATAACCTACATACATTATAATGCAGACTACAGTATTAGTCATCAAGATAGTATATACTGGTCATGTTTTTATGAAAAATTATCTCAAAATGAAAATTGAAGACTTGCTTCTATTATTAGGAGAGCGCTAGTCATTAAACAGTGGTCAGATAATGCCCATACTTAAAAAGCATCTCTGCACATCTTTTACCCAAAACAAAGAAAAGAAAAAAAACCAATCTGACATATACTAATTACAGTAATAACATAATCTTCAACATCAAAATCTGCTAGAGCTAAAGAAAATTGTTATGACCCAACCAAAGATATTGATAGGACAGTGATGGTATCAACTTCTATCCACAATTTGTTATAAGTACTCAACTTAAAATATTATTTCGACTATTTCTCTTAAAAATTCATCCAGAAAGATCACCAATATTACATCAGTAATAATTAAAAAAAATAAATTTTTATACTAAGAAATGCAAGAAAACACTTCAAAATTATATCAATAATATGGATTACACTTGCATAACAATAACAAACAGTCTTTGTCCCACTTCTGGGTGTTCGCCGAGTACACAATGAATCTTGCTAATTGATTAGCTTTTAAATTGACCAGTCATTCAAATATAGAAATATAACAAAATTATTGTCGCAAGAAGCACACTCAAACCAAATAACAGTATTAAAATAGATCATGCTAATGATTAGCATTTAAGTTGATCAATCATCCACATATGAAAATATAGCTAAAATTATTTCTAAAGAATGTTTAGCTCCCACCAATATCGTATCAAGCATGCATAAAAAAAAAAAACGATACTAAATTTGAGAGTTATTTCATCATAGTTTTACATTCCTCATTTTTTGCTGGTATCCGGGGCCAAACCAACGTATTAATAGAGCCATGGAACTAATGACGTGACTACCTGGATTGAAATATAGAAGACATGAACAGTAAAGATAATATGAGCAGTGACAAACCAAAAATCTTGTTTGATCACTCTTTTGGGCTGATAAGTTCTATAACTTCTGTCATGTGTTGTCCATGTTCCTGTTAGTCTATCCCAATGAACTTAGATCATACAAAGAAGGAACTCCGAAGAAAAAAATAACCATTTTGAGTCTCCAACTTAGTTACTCCAATTAGTCCTATACCTGGATGGGAGTTGTTAACCGTTCAAAAATAATATCAAGCATGTTTTCTCTTATAAACTTGTCGAACAACTCTCATCACGAATATGCTAAAGTTGATATACTCGCTAGATATGGTTATAGGATCAAATATGTACAGATATAAGAGCATACTTCCCAACACAAGGTATTCCATAAACTTACACACATCTAAATATTTACCTATAATCTTATGCATATATCAAAGTCCTACATACAAATACACATGCAGAAAAGTACCAAAATACATACACATGCACACATATTATACATTGACAATGTGTGTATTTATCTGAATACAGTGAACCAGGGCCTAGCAACGCTGGCATTTTTTGGAGTCGGCGTGAACCTAGTACTGTTCCTAACAAGGGTGCTGCAGCAGGACAATGCAGACGCGGCCAACACTGTCAGCAAGTGGACAGGCACTGTCTACATATTCTCCCTAGTCGGGGCATTTCTAAGTGATTCCTATTGGGGAAGATACAAGACGTGCACTGTATTTCAAGGCATCTTCGTAGTTGTAAGTATCATGCACTCTCTATTTCCTTTCATCAGCAGTCACATGATCATCATTTTTCTCAAGCATGTTCTTTAAAATGAGTGTAGGTTAACTTTGTGTTTGTTTTTTTGGCTGATTGCAGGGCTTGGTGTTCCTATCCTTGTCATCCTACCTCTTCCTCCTCAAGCCCTCTGGGTGTGGAGATGCCACAAGCCCATGTGGGCCCCACTCAGGGATGGAGGTAGGGTTGTTCTACCTCGCAATCTACCTCATTGCCCTAGGGAATGGAGGGTACCAGCCCAGCATAGCCACCTTTGGGGCTGACCAATTTGATGAGGAAAACCCAAAGGAGGCCTACTCCAAGGTCTCCTTCTTTAGCTACTTCTACCTGGCCCTCAACCTGGGTTCCCTCTTCTCCAACACCTTCCTAGGCTACTTCGAAAATGAGGGAATGTGGGCCTTGGGATTCTGGGCCTCTGCAGGCTCGGCCTTCCTCGCACTCGCCCTGTTCTTGGCGGGGTCATGCAGGTATAGACACTTTCGGCCTGGTGGCAACCCCCTCCCCCGAGTGTGCCAGGTCATCATTGCTGCATTTAGGAAATCGACCGTCATGATGCCGCCTGAGAGTGAGCAACTGTATGAGATTAGTGGGAAAGAACTAGCAGATAGTGGAAGTAGAAAACTTCTCCATACCAAAGGATTCAGGTAACTTAGAAAATGTCTAGTTCTCAATGTATCTAAGCTAAGTCCACATACTGACCTATGCTAACCTATGTCCTTGATCACCTGCTAGGTTCTTGGACCGAGCAGCAGTAATTGACTCCAATAACGACGACCTCCCCCTCCACGGACAGCCAATCCTTCGAAACCCCTGGCGCCTCTGCACCATCACCCAAGTCGAAGAGGTCAAGTGTGTCCTTCGCCTCCTCCCAATCTGGCTTTGTACTATCCTCTACTCTGTCATCTTCACCCAAATGGCCTCCCTCTTCGTTGAGCAAGGTGCAGTCATGAATACATCCATTGCAGGGTTCGAAATCCCCCCTGCAAGTATGTCAGCCTTCGACATCCTCAGCGTTGCAGTCTTCATCTTCTTCTACCGCAACCTCCTTCACCCACTCATCTGCAGCCTGCGGAAGGACTCCAGAGGGCTCACCGAGCTGCAAAGAATGGGAATCGGACTTGTCATTGCCGTTGCAGCAATGGGTTCGGCTGGAACAGTCGAAGTCTATCGGCTGAAATACGTGTGCAAAGGTTGTGACCAGACTACTCCTAGCAACCTAAGCATACTATGGCAGATACCCCAGTATATGCTCATAGGAGCCTCAGAGGTGTTCATGTATGTTGGTCAGCTGGAGTTCTTCAACTCACAGACACCAGATGGGCTAAAGAGCTTCGGAAGCGCGCTTTGTATGACATCAATATCACTAGGGAACTACGTTAGTAGTCTGATCGTTACAATAGTTATAGAGATCACAGCAAAGGGGCATTCGCAAGGGTGGATACCTGGAAACCTTAATGAAGGGCATATGGACAGGTTCTACTTCTTGCTTGCAGCCCTAACCTGTGCAGACTTCTTGGTGTATTTGGCTTGTGCTAGATGGTACAAGAGCATCAAACTGGAGAGTAAGTTTGAAGATGATGATAGTAATGAAGAGGACGACGAAGAAATCAGTGTTTAATGACTTCTATAGTGAAGAAGAGGCCACAGTTGGCCTACTACTAACCCTGATACAAGAGGGCATCAGAGGTTATTGATGTTGAGGTCAGGAAAGGATTGAGCTAGGGCAGTGCTTTATATGTAATTATGGAAAATGCCTAACTCTTGGTTGTCCCCATAACTATAAGGCTAAGGTTTGTGCAAGTGCTAATCATTTTCTTACTGATATGCACCTTGAAGGGGACATGTATTGTATTTAGAAGAGAATAAATAATCCCCCTATCCAAGTTTTTCCTTAGATATTGGAATTTGTGTTCTCATGCCTAAATCACAGAGGCCTTTAGTCCGTTGTTTCTAAGCAGCTAATTTGCTTATGTTTCTACTAAAATCTTGTCCATTTGTAATTTGTTCACTATGTGTGTGTAGCTACGTTTTTAAGTAAACATTCTTAACAAAATCTAAAGTCAAAGCAACAGGATGTCACGGCAATTCACTCTAAATACAACATATAAATGATATTTTCCTACTTCCAGTGGTCCCTGAGGAGTTTAATTGTGGAGAAGATAAATGTCAAAATATTGCAAGAATGCAAAAATTTTCAAAGCAGGAATATTAGTAGCAGAAACTGACATTTCAAGAAACAAATTAACTAGAATAAAAAATTTACTTCTATAAACTGAAATAAAATATTCAAATTATCTCCTCTCTCATTTTCCAAAACCCTGTAACAAGGGATAAGCCCAGTCTAACAACAAACAAAGATTAAATTTAATTTAAAACAATCCAATCTATTTCATCTTCATCACCATCCTAGTTTAACAAGCTGTCTAAGTTCAAACTATAACTATCTAATTTATCCGTATCAAAATGTAAATTCATCTGGTGAAATAAACAATGGGATTTAGATAATTTATATAGCAGGCTTAACGAACACCACAACCAACAAAATGATGGGCATTCATGCATTTGATTAGGCTATTGTAATGCCAGCTCTTAGTGGAGACACTGTATTCTAAGGTGTTATATGCAAGTCTTAAGTTCAATTTATTACGTACACTCTTTCAGAAGACAGAAGAAAATGAAGATTGCTCTTAAGTTGCATAAGCTTTAATGCGAGAGGTTAAATTAATTACAGAATCAGATTTCTGGAAACATCAGGAATTGAAGGTGCGACTTTCTCAAACTGAGAATTAGTCTATGAATCACAACATGGACACAAACACAAAAGCCACATCAGCATACTGCAGGTTCAAAGATAGGATATTCACAATAGCAATGGTATCCAACAGGTGTCCATCATGACATGCCACTGTGAAAGAATTATTCTTGTTGTAAGGTAGGGAATATGGTGTGAATATTAGAAAAATCAATGTGTGCTCATGGAAACAAAGGTCAATCATAGTTGGATGAATTTATTAGGACCCCTCGATTTTGGAAGAAAAGTTTGTCCTGTCGAGATCAAGCTCAAGCTCAAAATCATTATCAGTTTGAGGTAACAGTTTGCTTATGAATTGGAAATTTCGGATTCATCATATCAGAAATAACAAAATTCAGATATAAAAAATATTGGCAATAATGTTAGGTAAGGGGAGGATTTATGGTGCATACAAATACCATTCTGCCCTTTATTCCTCCTTGTGTATGATCTAGCCAGTAATAAAACTGCAGTTGTTCAGGACTATCAGCAACAGACTAGTTGGCAGTTGACTTTGAGGAGTTGAGTATGAATAGATGCTAGGAAACAAAAGGAAGCTATCTACAACTCTGAGAAAGGTCTCCCCACCATCTCATAACGAGGATGTCCAGGTTTGGAGATAAGTCTGAAAAGTTTTCTGTTAGGTCTACATACCATTGCTTCACTAACAAAGGAGATAGCCTAGACATTACAGACCTTAATTGGAAGGTTAAGTGTCCTTTAAAAGTTCAGCTGTTCTTTTGCCTCGTTACTAAAAAGGCAATCCTAACATGGAACAATATGCAAAAAAGAGGGTGGCAAGGTCCAAGCATTTGTGCTCTTAGAAGGTATGTGACAAAACATCGGACCATATCATGCCATATTGTAGTTACATCAGGTGGATCTGGATCAAGTGCACAATATCTTACATGTCAATATAGACATGTCCAACATAGATAATATCTGGTGGAGGGTAGGGATTCATGGGATGCATTCAGGCCACTAGAAGGTATGTGACAAAACAACAGACCATATCATGCCATATTGTAGTTACATCAGGTGGATCTGGATCAAGCGTACAATATCTTACATGTCAATATAAACATGTCCAACATAGATAATATCTGGTGTAGGGTAGGGATTCATGGGATGCATTCAGGCCACTAGAAGGCCGCTGGCAGCTTATATGGTAGCAACCATATGTTGGAATTCTAGAGAGAGAAATAACAGAATATTTAGGGATATTTCACACACAGTTGAAATATCATGTGTTTTTCTGTTATTTTGCATTAATAGAACAGTGAGGGCTAATACCTGCCATAACAATCCAAAAAATATTGATAATAGTGGCACAAGTTTTTTAGGGTCTAATATTGTATTAGGTACCCCAAAATTCAATGTGATATTTATGATACATATTGATATTCACTGATATTTAGAATATTTGTCTAGATGATGTATTATATAGAGTATTGCATTGTTGGTGCAGTTCCTCTCCCCCTTGATTTAGGATCAGGGCAATGGGATTAGTAGGTATGTCAAAATTTGGCTACACAAGTTTTGAAATATGAAAAAATGAAAGTATCGCAATAGTTCAAGCTAAGCAATAGTTTCTATCATTGCAAATAGTAACTAGATTTTATGGAGACGACCATGAACAGGATTGAATGGGGAAAAAGCATGCATGTAATTGATGTCTAATACTTGGAAGTAGAATTTCTTCTTCAGTAATTGATACTCCTCATTTACCGATAATACCGCCATAATCAGTTACATGTAAGAAAAGATGTAAGGCTTCTTCTATCATAACTATCAACTGAGGCGCAATATAAGCAAGTCAAAATATTCATTCACAAAAATTGCTGTTCCATGAACTTGTTTACATTAAATAAATACGGAACTATCATGTTACAAATTCAAATGATAACTTTGACTAGAAACACCACAAAAATTATCCATTCAAAAAATAATTTACCTAGAACAAAACTGAGTGAAAGAATTGTCCAATTCAAAGTAACTCAACCTTGGACCTTACGCACTTGAATGTGATGTGTAGACTCTTGTCTCCAGATGGAATGTGTTCCGCTAAGAACCAGAGTGACATACTCACCCTCCTTGATGAATTTTCCTTTCTGTTTCAAAAGAGATCAAGTATGCATTCAGAAGGCAATTGATACTAGCCTAAGCATGTGTGTTTTGGGAACTTCTTTTACATTCAAGAGCATGTCTTATAACTTTTTCATGCATGTATTTGAAAATATTTACTTTGCAGAAAATATTTTACACAATCCATTCATTTGGAAGTAATTTTGACTTTAAAATCAAGGACCTTGAGCAGTTATTTGCAGTAAGATATGGTGGCCAAAAGAAAATAATGGGGAAAAACAAGAACTGTGTTGTGGCTAACAGAAAGTCTTGAATTTCAAAACTATATTCAGCATCAACCCCACTATTTAAGGTATTTCTAAGAATCATTCAAGATTCATTCATCCAAGCACCTCTTATGTAAAATCAAGGGTTTTTTTTTTATCTTTTTTTCTTTTAAATGCTCAACATACTGACAACTTAACCATGGAAGCAGCAACACCTACCATCAGATGGTTTATTGCTCTGGAGAAGGTCTCTTCTGCATCCTCGGAGAATGGCATGTGAATTGGAAGCACGCCATGATAAAGTGCCAGTCTCTGCTTAACCCTTTCTCTGCAAATATTGATTTGCTTTTGTTAGCATGTGATAAGTGTACAAGATTAAGCTTCTTAAAAACTTGCCATTAAGCATGGCATTTGAGATATTAAACAAATTAGTACCATGTGTGCAAGATTGATGATAGAGGAAGAACTTACTCATTTGTAAATGCAAAAATAGTAGAGGAAGGACGGCAGTGGCTTAACCGTACAGCCATGGAACCTGTTCTTGTGAAGACAATTATAGGTGTTGAAAGGATGTTTGCCATTGTTGTTGAATGGGATGCAAACATTGCACTCATGTGGCTTTGACAAAATTCTCCACCATATATAGCCTTAAAGAAAGTAAAATAAAGCAAATAATCACAATCATTACAAGAGATACATTGATGCTAGATGGATTTTTATGACAAAAATACAAAATTCAAAAATCAATTAAAAAACACTACAATATCCCATTAGAAAAAATGAAAAAGATGGCTACAAGTGAGAACATTCCTGAACAATTCAATCTTTTATAAATCAGTTATAAAAATAATGTCAACCTGACAAAATTAACAACAAAGATTAGAAGGGAAAGGAATCCTAATAGATTTTTTGGATTATTATAAATACCTGGACAGCGCTTGAAAGAATTGGGTGAGTAATGCTGCCTGAAATAGTTGATTCAGTCCTCAAGGCCACAGTATGCATCACATTAACAGCTTTGAGTGGATACCTAAACCAAGACATCAAGTTATTTCAACATGACTTGTCAAATGTGGCAACCATACAAACTTTAAAATATGCACACTTCATGCAGAAATCCATAATAATATTGTGTTCACTTATGGACTAGCTGTTTGTTTGCATTGGCAGTAACCAAAAAGTAGGGAAATACCTACTTCCTCTACTCCGTGTGTTTGTTTGCCATGATAAGAAGTCACTTCGCAAGCGATAATGTGGATCCTATCTAACACCAGCACTTCCTCTTTTGTCTTCCTCTCATTTTATCTTGGAAGAGTTTTAGACCTTAAGGAACAAGACAAAGAATTAAATTTTTATTTGTATCCCCCCATTATTATTCAAACTATTTCAACTTTATAATTTTTTTATACCTAAGAGACAAATAAAATAATACTCCCACCACTTTCTAATATTCTTCCTACTTCCAACAAATAGCAAATAAACACTACATGTCCAAAAATAATGTCTTTCACAACTTTCATTTTGGAATTTACTTCTGGTTTTCTTCTGGCACTTCCAGTATCCAAACAGGTAAGTTGATTAGCTTGTTGTAAAAATTGGCTGAAATATGTATCTTGATATATCACATCACTGAAACAATATGTACTTAATAAAAATTTCAGACATTTCTGAAGTACAAGTATTTTGCATTAAGAATCTTACATTGAATTGGCATCATTAACAATTGAATGTGCATTTTAAAGAAGATTCTGAATAGCATTGCCTGTTGTTGGAAGCAAGCTTACATGGACAAGCAGATCCACTTATTAGCATGTGGATGTTCATATTTATGGATATATGTTTAATGGTTGAATGTAACTGATTAGCACTGGGCTTATTGCAATGGTAGAATTGACTTCATCTACACGAAAGCAACCCACATGGACATATATGGCACATGGTCCAAGTTTGATGATTTGATACGATGGTCCGATGTTATTAAATGTTATCGAGTGTAAGGCTTTGTACGCATCAAAAATCATACAAGTACAAAAAATTCTTAAATGCTTCATGGTGCTCTTTAACATTTAGAACTCAGCCTTTCCAAAAGTAACGTAAAAACAGAGAACTCATACTTTGACATATGAGCTGATTGAGCAGATAATTGCAATTTTTTATTCTGTTCAACCAGAGCCATACTATGCATGAGTTTAAGATGGCTCTAAGGTCAACTGATAAATTTTTTACATTCAAAATGAACGCAAATGCAAAAAACACCAGTGCTTCTTATTGATCCAAAATCAAGTTATCTATTAAACTAAAGTACTTACTTTCCGTGGGCAGTTTCACCGGATAACATGATGCCATCAGCACCTTCTCGAACTGCAACTGAGATGTCAGAGGCTTCTGCTCTTGTTGGAGTAGGATGATCGATCATGCTCTCCAACATGTTAGTTGCTACAATCACTGGTTTCTGCATACTACGACACCTCCTAATGATTTCATCCTATTCAATGAAAAAAATAAATTTTATCATTCACTGGCACGAAGAAAAAAAACCCATGCAATAGACTATCACAAGTAATTTAATTTTTAAAAATAAAAAAGTTAAGCAAGGAGGAAAGTAACACCCTTTTCTCATTCGTTCCTTCCTCCTGGTAGTTTGGACGAATTACAGCTTTTTTTAAACGTAAATAAATTTCATTGTTGGATGGTTTATAGTTTACAACACCATCAAACCTATACTTAAAAATTTTTATCTTTCTGCCAGGATAAACAAAGAGGACTTGTGGTAGGCATGTGACAAAATAAAACCTTGTTACATATTATGATACAAACTAAAATTTAAATTTCATTGGATGTCCCGTACTAAACGATGTGCTAATCAAAGTCATGGTACAGTAAAAAATGTGTAAGGATTACTAGGTCATTGTCCAGAAACGACGCTTACATTGGCGTCCGCATGTGGTATCAAATAAGCAAGAGTTCTCCTTGAATCCCAAACCCAAACTTTAAAGTCCCCTCTAAATCAATTTCCTCCCTTGGCGGTTCTCTACAGCCGTCTCTATAACCAAACTAAACCGTAGCTCTAAACCTCCCTTCAATAGGATTAGATTTATGATGCCCAAAACCAATATCTTAATACACAAGAGACCTAATCTAATATCTTAATATCTATAACCAAATGAATTAGAAAACGAACCTGGAATTGAATCTAAACCCGCTATGGCTGAATTAATTGATTGAACAGTTGACCACCTATATTGCAGATTAGTCAATTGGCCAATTGACAAGTTTACCTCCCATCTTTGATTCTTTGTTATTTCGCTGGATCAACGTATAATCTTTGATATGACTCCATTCCTCAAACAGTCCGATGATGCAAGGTCCTAATCCAATAGAAGGGTCCGTCGCTGATGCATAGAATTAAGCACACCGACTCCATTCCTTAGACAGTCCGATGATGCAAGGTCATAATCCAATAGAAGGGTTCATCGCTGATGCATAGAATTAAGCACACCAGAAATGCAGGGGTTGAAGGATCACAAGGTTTAGGAAGGATGAAGGTAGCACATCATTCTTGTTTCCAAATCAAAAAATCAAAGCTAACATAATGCCATTTTCAAGCTGGTTATTAGAGTAGTTAGTATTTATGCACTTGCATCAAATCCCAAATTACTGCAGTCTTTCTGCAAGCAACTCTTGAGAGAAAATCCATAATGTTACCAGGTTCCATAACATGCACATGTGAACAACTAAAAGGAACATTACCATAAGGGGAAATTCCAGTTTTACCAAGCTATCACAGAAGCAATCACGGAGAATATTACTTAGGGATTTCTGAGTAAAAGACTTAAGTCATTTATATAATGATAATGAATTAGTAGGAGATGGCAAAGTAGCTTGAGGAAAAATGCACCAATAAATAATTCATAGGTGATTTGCTAGCACATACACATATTCGGAAAGAGCTAATTACCTGCAGCAAAGGAACTTCTTCTATGGGAAGTTCCGCTCCAAGGTCTCCACGAGCCACCATTGCCTACAAGGATGCCACTCTTGATTGCTTAAAAATGGATAAATGAGAACATTGTAGCAATAAATATGCAATGGGTCAAAAAAGGCATAGGGGCATTAAGTATTTGGATATTAGACAACAAGTTCCTCCTATTGTCTAGGTAGATTCAATACAATAAATAAATTAGTTAAAATAATTCATGTAAGAAATTTCAAACTGTGAAGTAATAGTATGTGAAAAAGCTAACGAGAAATCAATGTGTACAAGTTTAAATTGAAGGTTAGAGATGTCTTTATGGTGAGTTACATCTCCTATACACCCCTCTTTATCATCCCAGAACAAAGCTTACCAGGATACTAAACCCCTAGATTATATTAATGAAAATTAGCTCATGAAAACTTTTAATAAAATTTGTCTTTTATGAGTGGGTAAATCCTGTCAATTGGTTAAGTTTATTAATTGGCTGAAACATAGATCTGTAAGCACAAATCCATATCTAGTACCATAGTACCAATTATTACTGGATACAACTGGTTTGAAAATGATTTTTTCCTCAGAAGTATTGTGGTCTTTTTAAAAATTATTGGAGGTATCGTGGGAGAATGCATGCACAATATCGCACAATATAAGAATAACTGAAAAGTGTATTGTAACACAATGATAAATAGTTTTTTCATATTGAGTATGGAAGAGTAGGATAATGTGTCAGACTTTTTCCATTTTATCAGAGTTTTAACTACTTCAGGCTATACTATTTAGCTTATAATATAGTTAAAAAACAATTAATAACCCAGGTGATGATATATTGATATTTGCTATTAACTTACTACATCCATTATGTGGATGGATATGCATCGGAAATTGATATTTGTGTAAATATGGATATTTTTTAAGTCAGTAACACTCATACCTTCTGTACTCCATGATACATGATTAAACAAACACAGACATTGGTGTTACATGATGATATCAAAAAACTTAGAATAATAAATTAAATAAATAGTCATTAGTGCTGCAAAAAGGTAATGCTACAGCTGAATCTTGTCCAAAAGCAGAAGACTGGAATAACACTTTATTTGACCATGAAATGAGTTACCCCATCAGATGCAGAAATAATTGAGTGAAGGTTTGGTATTGCATCAGCGCTTTCTATCTTCGGAATAACATGTATATCCGCATTGCAACCTTGAAAAGAAAAGGATAGTAATAAATTGGATAATTCCTTGAGTGATTTTTGAGAACAATTCAAGTAAAAAAACATAGATAAGAAGTTACTTCTGAGATAATCTTTCAGTTCATGGATCACTTTAGCATCTTTCACGAACGATACAGCATAAAAGTCAACTTTGTTGTCCACGCCGAACTTGATATCTTCCCAGTCTTTTTCTGTAGAAACAACAGGAGCAATATGGGCAAAAAAAACTTCTTATTATTCTCATTGACAAGGCCTCAACTTGAGTTTTGACTGTACGCTGATAGACATGAAAAACAACCTGTTATGGATGGGAGCGTAGCACTTTTGCCACGCACGTTCAAGTGACGTCTGGATTTGAGTTCTCCACCATCAATAACTTCACATTGAACTGTATCAGCTGTTTTTGACCTCACAACCAGGGACATCATTCCTCCTATATGAAGGTCATACATTAAATTTGTTAAATTAAAAAGTTACCATACTATATCTATGGAAACTTGTTCTCAAGCCACTCAAAGTTAAGGATGATTTGTCAGAAATAAGATAAATTCCCTCTAGATGCACAAGAAAACTACAAATTTGAGTCTTTTGGTATCAATATCGCAAGGTGAAGACTGAAGAAAGGGCCAATTTATCTTGTCCAGGACTTGATGGTTACACTAGCTGAAAAGAAAGCTACTGTTCTCACAGAATTGATAGCATAGTTCAGTAAGATCTTTGCAAAAATCAACCCAGATACCTATATATGGATGATCCTGAAACTAGCATAAAAACACAAAGCATCACCATGCATCAGTTCTATAGCTGCTATGCTTATTAAGCTCAACAGGAGTCAGGACTTTAGCATATACTTTTTAAATGAGTCAGAATCAAGATTAAGATCCAATGAAGAAGCTTTCACCGCATGACAGTAAATTTGATTAAGTTTTTCACTAATTCATAAGTTATTAATTCGTCATCACATACATTCTAAAGTGTCACGCAACAGTATTCCACCTTTTGGAGTATCAAGATATGCATTTCAAGTGTTGCAGTACTTACCATCAACTAAGAGAACATCACCTACTTCCACGTCATGAATGAAATCATCATAATTTACACTAACAGTGTCTTCCAAGCTGACTCCCCTCTTGATTGTGAAATTAAACATCTGCCCCTCCTTTAGCAGGATAGGCTGGGCCACATCTCCACTTCTCACCTCAGGGCCCTAATAGCGAAATTGGTTAGACATCTTCTAACAAGAAGTTAAATGAAGAAGAAGCAATTTTTCACTTGAATAAAATGAATTATCATACAACTTATGCATAAAGAAATTCATTGATAGTATCACATCATGTTCATATGTCTCTTTTAGATGCACAACAAAAATTCTGAAAAAGAATAAACATTTGGAATTTGAGTTCAAACTTTTGAGGACAAACTCCACGATAGTTGAAGCCAACTACACCTGAAAACGATCAAGTGATTGGCTATTAATATTTGGGGCAATAAGTAAAATGCATGTTTTGAAATTATTGGTTATAGCTACAACTTCTAAACTTTAGGGATTAAATGCAATTACTTGTCAATTATCATGTTATATAAAGTCATAGTTTTAGTTTATTTGCGAAGAGTGCATGTGAGAGGAAGTAGAGGCTTCTCCCCTAAATCATCAACCAGCCCAAATGGAAATTATAGATGCTTACAACCACCACAAGAAAAGGACACTCTATCAGCCAGTTCTCCAACAGCCACGAATGATGAAACCACAATCAATTACCAGCATCCCTGACTGCCAACCAAAGAATTGATCATCCACAGAATCATAGCAGCATTAACATCCTTTCTCATTCCTTTAACTATCTTTTAGCTTTAGCCTTCCTTTCTTCCCCAGAAAACGCGTGTCAGCAGTTCACTTCCTCTTTCAGCAAAAACCAACTTAAAATTCGTCGATGGCCAGTAATGTAAAAGCTAATTCCTTTCACTAAAGCAGACATATTTTTCTCCATAAAAATGAGCATGCAATCACTTCTCAAACAAACCAAAGCATGCCATTTCCACAGTTCCCTACACAGACAATATTTGTGCAAGCGGATGGCTGTCTGTGTACATTTTCTATTTTAAGGTTTTAGGCATATGTAAATGCACAAAGGGGTGCTTTTGGGCATATTCTAGCTCAAATGGTTATGAAGAGAAAAAGTCACCTTCCATAATTTAAAGGCAAAGACAAGCATCTTTAGCTTGAGGTGCAAACTTATAGAGTAGCTAAAATAATAAATGATATGACTCTAATGACAAATCACAAATACTGACAACAAGGAAAACCCCACATAACTGAGTTCTCGAAACAGCATTTAAATATGCATGATGATCACGTAACTTGATAAAACACTGTAGAGAAAGACAAAATGTAATATGGCTGATAATGCTTCCCGACATTAAACAGACCTTGGTGTCCAGCATGATGGCAATAACATTGTCTTTCGCCTGAGCATTATATTCCTTGACTAAATCAATTACTTTCTGGTGTGACGCATGGTCTCCGTGAGACATATTTAGCCGGGCTATGTTCATCCCCGCTTCCGCTAGTTTCCATATCATTTCTCGTGTGTTCGTTGATGGGCCAATTGTACACACAATTTTTGTTTTCCTTCGACCATTTGAAGCCAACTTCATCTCCCCTGACTTGTATTCACGAGTTAGAACCCCGGGGCTGGAGTTGAACTTGTCCTGATCAGGATGGCAAAAACTTTTAAGGTTAGACAAAAATAAAATCATACATATTTGATCCTATACATATAAACGAAAAGAAAAATTCTTTGTTCCTCCAACACTGAGAGTTCAAATAATTTGGCTACTCTCTATGCCCAACTATAAATACTGGGATGAGTTGATCTATGCAAGGAGTGGTTTGATTTATTCACTAACTACACAGAAACGGTCGACCCTCATACTCCCCTTTGAAGGGGGCAGGCATCTAGTTCACACATTATACACCAAATTTGATAGGTAATGAAGTTACGATCTTTCTAATGGTCCTTCTTTATTTATTTATTATTTCAACGATTAATTTGCAGAAGCTTCACATAAACTTATTAGGGTTTTCATTACTAAATCACCAAAAAAAATTACAAAAATACAAAACAAAATAAAACAATAACCATGCCGGAGTCTTCAAAGGTGCCAACGTTAACACTCAGATCAAGCATCCAAAAAGAGAGAGGAAAAAAAAAAAAAAAAAAATCAAACAAAGGATAACTGAACTCACCGGACTCATGGCGCCATTGGCCGCCCCGAGCTCGGCCCTCACTCCAAGACCCCGGCACGGAACGGACCGCGACGCCGATCTCGCCTCGCTCCCGAGGAAGGAGCGGCCGATGCTCGCCGACGATCCGAGGGCGGCGGCGGATGACGACCGGTCCGAGATCCGAACCGCGAGGGCGTTGCCGATCTCCATCAATCCCGCCATGAGCGTAAACTTTACGAGAGAGAGAGAGAGAGAGAGAGGAGCTCGTTTATAGAGAGAGAGAGAGAGGGATGGCGTTAAAAGAGGCGGAGAGGGAAATGGATGAAGGAAGCGCCGGAAGCTTCGGAGGCAACGGAAGCGGGCCTTGACGGAATTTACGAAGGATGCCACTCTGTACTCCCTATTGGTTACAGATACAGGCCGTCGATCTGGAGCGGGGTCCATTTGCGGATTTGGTAGGGCCCAGCTTGAGCTTAGCCATAGCGCGCAGATGTCCCGCAAGGTATTGTTGGGGAAATTCTATTTGCACACGAAAATTTACTTTTTAACGTACGGTTTTAAAACTTATAAATAATTACAAGTTTACTTTTATTTTTTTTGACTAAATTACTCTTATAATTCCCAAACTAAAACTTATTAAAATTAAAAAGTACGATTCATCGTCTTCCTCCGCTGTTTTTTTTTAAAACCCTGTTTTTTTATATATTTAATAAAAACTGAACCGAAACACAAACTTGAATATTGGCCGATGCAATGTGGAGAAATCTCTCCCCTTTTAATAGAAGGGGTGAGAGCTGCCCATCTCATTACTTCCACGGGGAAAAACTATCTAATTCATCAAACATTTTGAGGTCGTGCATGGTGCCCTAATGGAAAAGGTTACCAATTTTATTCATCTATTTCCATTTATTTGTCCAAAATCGGTAATGGTGGATGTATAGTAAAGAGACAAAAATGACAAAAAAAAAAAAAAACAAAGAGAGAACCGGAGGGTGGATTCGGAAGTAGTGGATATCGCCGCCGACGATCTAGGAGGGGCGATCGTCCTTCCAGAAGCGATCGTCGGCAATCGTGAAGCTCGGGCGCTGTCGATGGAGGCGAGGCTGATGGTGGTGGTGGGAGCGAGAGGAGAGAGAGGGGAGAGGAGCAAGAAAGAGAGAGAGAGAGACAAAGAGGAGGAGGAGGAGGAGGCGAATGCTGCGGCGGCGGCATGCCATCGACCACTTCAACCGAACCAAGATCTTTTCGTGTTGATGATGATGATGACTGGCTCTGTCCGAATGGTTTGATTTGGTCATTGATTTGCTTTTAATTTAGACTTGCAGTAGTCATTCAAGCATGACGAGCTTCCTAAAATGGGGGAAATTCTAAATGCGCACTATATTTTACTAGTGAGCACCATTTCCCCCTAAGTTGTAAATCCCTTTACTATGTAGTATGTGGTGCTCACTAGTAAAATGTGGTGCGAATTTCCCTGGTAAAAGGTAAAAGGGCGTGAAGGGTAAAATTGGAAAAAAATTCGTGTGCAGAGAGTAAGTTGCTGATATTTCAAAACAAAAGCTTGGTGTAAAGAGCAATCAGGGCGTCAAGAGTAAATAGCAGTGCGCAAATAGAATTTTCCGGTATTGTTGGGCTTTAATTACTTTTTAAAGAATTAATTACATAAACTTCCCTTATAAAAATTTTAGAGAAATCCATAATAAGAGTTATAAGCATAATAAAATTATTATTTTTATTGTATTTTCTATAAAAGATACTAAAATAGTTATTGTAATTAACTTTTTTTTTAAAAAATGAATGTAAGGGAAAGACGAGATTTTCTTTTGAGTAAAAGAAGAAAATTTATTAGAAGTTAAGAAAGGAATATTTAACTGATTAAGTAAAATAATAGTTATATTATTTTATTTACATTTATATTTTAAGATGGTAATGACGAGACACAAATAAACAAATAATTTTTTATTTTGTTTCTTTACTTTCTACCTTTCCCAATTCAAGTGCGAGGAAGTGAAATTTGAAAACGAAGTACCATTTGTACATTATATTACCATATAAGTAATTTATAATTCCCTTCTTAACCAAACTAACACTTAAAATTGCATGCCATTTTAATTTATCCTAAATTCTACATATATTAAGTCGATTTTAAGATTTTTTTGAAGGTAAAAGTTTCTGATGTATAAATACTATCAGTTGACTCTAATTTTAAAAAGGAACAATTTTTGCATCTTTAATGTTCTCTCTCTTTTTAAGATTTATCTTATATTTTCTCTATCAAAACTTCCTAATCCATGGTAGAAAAGTGATATTGGACTCCTAATCCAGCTCGATGGTAAAAATGTAAAAGCAGACTCTAAGTACATAATTTTTTCTAAATTTATTTTTAAAATTGATTGGGCAACACATTAAATAAATTTCATTCTTTGAAAATTAGAAATAGAAAAAAAAAACTAAAAAGATGAATGTTACCATCCAAATAATGAGAAACCAGGTTTCTTTTACGATGGTTAATAGCTATTTTATTTTTTTTATGGAAAATTCGTTACAAAACTATATGCAACGGTGTTGATATCTATTGTGCTAGTATGTTGTTTCAAAAAATAATATCAATGGGTTTTAGATGTTGCTCACTAGTTGTTCTCACTATTATGTTTTTATAAATTTACAAGATTAACTATTGAAAAAGGATGATTTGCTATAATAGTTAATTTAAACATTGTTAACATGTTTTTTTTGGGTTTTTTTTTACATATCTATCCCTTAAATCTTTAAAAATTAGATTTTAGTTTCTCAAATCTTCATATTTATATTTTAGTCCCCAAATCCTTCAAGTTACTTCACTTTAAATATTAAGTGGGAGAATTAAAGTGAAGTAACTCAAAGTATAATGGGAAATTCGGGCTAAAAATATGGCCGGAGAACTAAAGTGAGAAAAGTTATGAGAATTTGAGGACTAAATTATAAATATGAAGATATTGGGGACTAGATTCTAATTTTTCAAGATTTAAGGTATAGATATGTAAAAACCCCCTTTTTTTTTTTTGGGGTATTTACTGGTTTGTCCCTCAAATCTTTATATATTATGATTTTGCCCCCCAAATCTTCATATTTAGGATTTTGCCCCCCAAATCTCATTAGTTACAACAATTTTGTCCCCCTCTCTAACACAGTTAAATATTTGACCATTTTACCCCTCTTTTCTACTTCTATTTTCCTCCTCTCTTCTTCTTCTCTCTTCTTCCTCTCTTCTCATTTTCTTCATTATTTCTCCTCTCTTCTTTCTCCTTAACTTCAATTGGTATTTGTTAAAATGGTCAAATATTTAACTGTGTTAGAAAGGGGTTGGTATTTGTTAAAATGGTCAAATATTTAACTGTGTTAGAAAGGGGGACAAAAATATTGTAATTTATGAGATTTGGGGGGTAAAATCCTAAATATGAAGATTTGGGTGGCAAAATCATAATATATAAATATGTGAGGGACAAACCAGTAAATACCCTTTTTTTTAAGGGGTATTTACTGGTTTGCCCCTCAAATCTTTAAATATTATAATTTTACCCCCCAAATCTTCATATTTATAATTTTGCCCCTCAAATCTCATAAGTTACAACAATTTTGCCCATTCTCTAACTTTTCCAAACATAGTTAATTTTTTGACCATTTTACCTCTCATTTCCTCTTTTATTTTCCTACTCTTCTTCTTCTCTCTTCCTCCTTTCTTCTTATTTTCTTCATTATTTCTCCTCTCTTCCTCCTCTCTTCTCCTTCTCTTTTCCTCCTCTCTTCTCATTTTCTTTATTTTTTTACTCTTTCATGTCATGCATTTTCCTCTAGTTCACCAAATCAATTATCTCAAGTAAAAAAAGAGAAGAAAATAAGAAGAGAGGAGGAAAATATGAAAATGAAAGAGTAAAAAAAAAAATGAAGAAAATGAGAAGAGAGGAGGAAAAGAGAAGAAGAAAATAGGAGAAAGAGAGGAGAAATAATGAAGAAAATAAGAAGCAAGGAGGAAGAGAGAAGAAGAAGAGGAAAATAAAAGAGGAAATGAGGGGTAAAATGGTCAAAAAATTAACTGTGTTTGGGAAAGTTAGAGAAGGGGCAAAATTGTTGTAACTTATGAGATTTGAGGGGCAAAATTATAAATATGAAGATTTGAGGGGTAAAATCATAATATTTAAAGATTTGAGGGACAAACCAGTAAATACCCCTTTTTTTAATAACAATATTAAAATTATCACAGAATAACCATTATAAAAGACCATGGTTTTCATAGATAATGATAAAATTCCTACAAATTTTCTCTCCCTCTACATCAGTCACCAACAGAGCGAGAGAAAACAAAACTAAAGGAAAAAAAAAAAACTTATTAAGAAAATATAAAGAGATCAGCTTCAACTCCTTCAAGATTCAAACTTTTTCTAGCGGTGCAGCAATGCAAAACTTCTGAATCAACGCAGCGAAAATGGGGTTGAATGGGAGGCTGTTGAAGATGCCATCGAAGCAGTTTGCGCCAATGTCCTGAGCCACCTTGCAGCACTGCGGGCCAAGCTTCACATGGAAGGTGAGCAGCGACTGCAGGAGGTCGTGGCTGCATCCCTCTACCTCGGAGATAGCATTCCAGCACCCCGACGGGTTGAGACTGCTGCCCCCGCCGATGGGGAGCGCAATATCAGTCAAGTCCACGTCAATGTCCGGCTGGGGAGAGAGGGGGTTCTCGAGAGTAATGCCGACGATGAACTCCTCGTAGTCATGCGGTTGAGGTGACGGAGAGGGGGAGTCAGTGGCCAGGGCTGCCGTTGCGACAGCGAAGGCGATGAAAAGGACTGCGAACATGGCAGCTGACCTGCTCATCTTGTACTTGTTGTGCTTGTTGAACACGAACGAAGGCAGATGGAGTGCTCGTTCAGCAGGGTGGATCGTGGAGGAAAGAATAAGACGGTGGGTTTATATAGGAGTTTATTAATTTATTTCTTTTAATGTGGAAAGAAAAACAATTAAAAGTTGTTTTAATTATCAGTTATGTAGAGTTTTATTTAGGACTTAAATTGAGAGTTTAATGATGCTTTTAAAGGGGAGTTTCTAAAGGGGCACACCATTTTTTCTTGCGAACCTAGTTTTCTTGATGAGCCCACGTCTATTGTGAAAAGGAAGATTTTTTTTCATGAACACATCGAAAATATTCAAAATATTCTCCCTATATTTTCTTACCCACTTTTCCTAAACCCAACTCCTTCACTATCCTAAAAATTCCTCTCCTTCTCTCTAGGGCCAGTCAACTCCCTCCAACCTACTGCAAATCTCCTTCCTCTCCTCCTCCTCCTCTCAACTAAAATAAATTTAATTTGAAGGTTCAAATTTTTTTTTTTTCTGCAGCCGTTCAGCGTGAGAGGGAGGGGGTCAAAAGCTAAGACAAGAAGAAACTCAACTAATTATGGGAATGATTCATGATTTTATTGAACAAACTTAGGCTTTATAAATAGCCAACATAACAGAAGGGAGAAATACCAGCTCACGTTTGCCACAACGGCAATATGATAACATTAACTAACAACTCAATTTGAAAGCAGTAACAAGCATATCCTAAAGATTAGGACTTATTTCAACAGAAAACTAAATTTCAGGAAAGATCCCAACAGAAACTTTGACTTCTTCTCTTCAATGTTAAGAATCAAAAGCTAAGACAAGAAGAAACTCAACTAATTATGGAAATGATTCATGATTTTATTGAACAAACTTAGGCTTTATAAATAGCCAACATAACAGAAGGGAGAAATACCAGCTCACGTTTGCCACAACAGCAATGTGATAACATTAACTAACAACTCAATTTGAAAGCAGTAACAAGCATGTCCTAAAGATTAGAACTTATTTCAACAGAAAACTAAATTTCAGGAAAGATCCCAACAGAAACTTTGACTTCTTCTCTTCATTCCCTCCCTTAAACTAGTTCCCAACTAGTTTAACTCGGAACCTGACAAACTCCTAGTTGACTTCTGAACTTCTGGAAAGCATCCAAAGTAAGAGGCTTCGTCATTACATCTGCCAACTGATTTTTAGTCCCACAATATACCAATTCAACAACTCCATCTCGAGTTAAATCACGAAGGAAATGGAAGCGCACATCAATGTGCTTGCTTCGACCATGAAGTATTGGATTTTTAGATAACTGAATAGTGGAACTGTTATCACAAAAAATCGTAGAACACTTACTCTCCTTCAAACTCAGCTTCTCAAATATCCTCCTCATCCATATGGCTTGACTGGCACATGCAGCTCCAGCTACGAACTCTGCCTCTGTGGTGGATAGAGTGACAATAGGTTGTTTCTTTGAGGACCAAGCCACAGCTCCTGAACCTAGCATAAACACATAACCTGACGTGCTCTTGCGATCATCCAAATCCCCTGCATAATTACTGTCTGTATACCCAACCAGGCCCTCATCTCCTCCTTTTTTGTAGAAGACACCGAGCTCTATTGTTCCTTTTAAGTACCTCATGATCCTTTTGACTGCCAACATATGTAATTCAGTTGATTTTGACATATACCTGCTCACCAAGCTCACAGCATACATTAAATCTGGCCTTGTAGCCGTGAGATACATGAGACATCCCACCATCTGCTTGTACAAAGTCTCATCAACTTGAACTCCATTTTCATCTTTAAATAGCTTGGAACCTGGAACTTCTTCAATACCTCCAATGCGTACTTCCTTTGGCATATGTATATTCCATATGACCTTTGCAACACTTCAATACCAAGAAAGAATCTCATTCTTCCCAAATAAGTCATGTCAAATTCTTTTAACATAGAACTCTTAAACTCAGCGAACATCAATTCATCATTGCCGGTAAATATTAAATCATCTACATATAAACTAACAATGAGAATTTTACCTTCTTCTTTCGTCTTGATGAATAGAGTTTGCTCGTTGTAGCACTTTTCAAACCCCTGACTCACAAAGTGTGCTTCAATACGACTGAACCAAGCTCGTGGAGCTTGTTTCAGTCCATATAAGGCCTTCTTTAACCTGTACACCTTCTGAGGACATTTCTCCAACTCATAACCTCTTGGCTGCTCTACGTACACCTCTTCTTTGAGTTCTCCGTGCAAGAATGCAGATTTGACATCAAGTTGATAAAGACTCCATTGTGTCTGAGCTGCTAGGGCCACAATCATCCATACGGTATCCATCCTCGCAACAGGTGCAAAGACTTCTGTGTAGTCAATCCCTTGTTGTTGCACGTACCCTTTAGCTACCAACCTAGCTTTGTATTTGTCCAACTCTCCATTCTCCTTGAGCTTAGTCTTATATACCCATTTCAAACCTATCTTCTTTGCACCAGTAGGCAAATCGGTGAGCTCCCAAGTATTGCTTTTCTCTATTGCCTTGATCTCCATGTCCATAGCCATCCTCCAATTTTTATGCTCTACTGCCTCCTCAAAATGAATCGGATCAGTAGAAGCAAACAACACTAAGTTGACATAATTCTCATCTTCTTCTGAAAGTCCTTCTCCAGTTTCATAATCCGCCATCCACCCAGGAACTCTACTAACTCTCCTAGATACTTCGGAATCAGATGACACTCCTCTATCTCCAACAGTAGGAGAATTATATTTTACTGTAGGAGAATTATTTTCTACTGTTTCAGCAGCGTTTTCAACCTCTCCCTCATTCACAACTTCATTATTTTCTTCAGTCACTTCATCACCATCCTCATCATCTCCCCAGTCCAAGTCAGCCGCCACTTGCTCTTCATAGCTTTTATCCCAATCCCAAGACCTGCTTTCTTCAAATACCACATCCCTACTGATTACAATCTTCTTGGCAACAGGATCATAGAGTCTATATGCTTTAGACTCTTTACTTACTCCCAAAAGTACACAAGTGACACTCCGAGGATCCAGCTTCTTTCGTCTCGCCTCAGGGACGTGCACATGAGCCACACATCCGAACACCCTAAAGTGCTCTACTAAGGGTTTTCTTCCACTCCATGCTTCTTCGGGAGTTTGATTCATTACAGCTAATGTTGGACATCGATTTAGAACATAAAATGCCCAATTTACTGCTTCTGGCCAAAAGTTCTTGGGAAGTTCCTTCTCAAATAACATACATCGAACCATGTTCATCACTGTTCGATTCTTCCGCTCAGCTATTCCATTTTGTTGAGGAGTATAGGCTGTGGTCAACTGCCTTTTAATACCATGCTGGGTGCAGAACTCATTGAATTCAGAAGATGTGAACTCTCCTCCTCGATCTGTTCTTAAACATTTAATATATCCTCCTACTTCTTTCTCAACATGATTCTTAAAACGTGTAAACATGCTCAATGATTCTGATTTTTCTACTAAAAAATAAGTCCATGTTTTTCTAGTAAAATCGTCAATAAAACATATGATGTACCTCTTCTTGCTATTGGAGATAGGAGAGATTGGACCGCAGAGATCGACATGAATAAGTTGTAGCTTCTCAGTAGCCCTCCAATTGCTCTTTCTTGGAACTGGATCCCTATGCTGCTTCCCAGTCAAACAACCTTCACACACTCTTGATGGAGCCTTGAAGTGGGGCATACCTTCTACCATTCTTTTGTACTGCAACGTCCTTGGTCCTTTGTAACTCAAGTGTCCGTAGCGACGATGCCACAGGAATGCCACATCATGTGTAGAAGTATGGAGACAGAATGGCTTCTGAGTAATCGCCCTTTGAGACAAAGAGCTTGCAATCATCACAAACATCCGATTTGTTGTCATATCGGTTGTTACAATCAGCCGTCTCTCTGGGTGATACATTTTGAGTTTTCCATGTTGAATAATAATTGCTAGCCCCCTTTCTTGTAGTTTCCAATGCTTAGCAGATTATTTCTCAATTCTGGTACATAGTAAACTTCACTAACAACATGAGTAATGCCTCTTACTTTTAGTTTCACATTGCCTTTGCCTGTCACCTCCATTCCTGCATTATTTCCCAGCTTCACTCTATGCTTGAAACTCTCATCGAGATCACAAAACAAGCTCTTGTCACCACTCATGTGATTGCTGCACCTCGAGTCTAAAAACCAAACATCTTCTCTTCGAGCTCCACTCTCTTCTATATAAGCCATGAGTAACATCTCTTCCTCCTCGTCTAATTCAGCATAATTTGCTTCCTTATCCCAGCTTGGACACTCAAATTGAAAGTGTCCAAGCTTGTGACACTTAAAGCACTCCACATTAGCCTTGTTATATGTCTGTCGGCCTCTTCCTCTTCCTCTGCCCCTGTAAGCGCCTCGACCTCGTCCTCTTTCACCTCTGCCTCTTCCTTCTTCAAATGCAACCTTCAAGACCTGTTCTTCACTACTAGGTCTTCGAAACTTCTGCTCATGTACAATTAAAGAGCTTTGAAGTTCATCCACTGAGAGACTATCAATGTCTTTCGACTCCTCTATAGAGCAAACAATGTAGTTGAATTTTTCTGTGAGAGTACGCAGAATTTTCTCCACGATCTTCACATCCTGCATATCCTCTCCGTACACTCGCATCTTGTTTGCCACAGTCATGACTCTAGAGAAGTACTCAGTCACTCCTTCACCGGACTTCATCTCCAGAGTTTCAAATTCTCGTCGAAGAACTTGAAGATGAGACTTCTTGACCCTTGCATTCCCTTCGAACTTTTTCTTCATGGCATCCCAAATTTCTTTGGCAGTATCCTTCTTGAGAATGGTGTCAAGGACTGTGCGATCAATGGCCTGGAAGAGGTAGTTTCAGGTCCTTCAGCTTCAACTCATCAATCTTCTTTTGTTGTGCATCCGTCAGCACCGATCCACTTGCTGGCTCAACATAGCCAGTCTCCACCAGCCCCCAAAATTCCTTCGAACGCAGGAAATTCTCCATCAGCATGCTCCAATGGTCATAGTGACCATCAAAACGAGGAATGGCTGGCTGAATGAAATTCCCTTCGCTGGTCATGTCTCTTTCTCACTGTGTTTGGAAATCACTCAAAGCTGCGACTCTGATACCACAATGTTAAGAATCAAAAGCTAAGACAAGAAGAAACTCAACTAATTATGGGAATGATTCATGATTTTATTGAACAAACTTAGGCTTTATAAATAGCCAACATAACAGAAGGGAGAAATACAGCTCACGTTTGCCACAACAGCAATGTGATAACATTAACTAACAACTCAATTTGAAAGCAGTAACAAGCATATCCTAAAGATCAGGACTTATTTCAACAGAAAACTAAATTTCAGGAAAGATCCCAATAGAAACTTTGACTTCTTCTCTTCAGGTTGAGGTTGAAGAAGAAGACAATTTGGTCTTAAAAATTTAGAGACAATTTTATTATATCGGTAAATTTTTAAAGTGAGCTCACTAGGAAAAATAGTGTGCACTTTAGAAACTCCCTTTTAAAGTTTCATAATCAAAAAAAGGAAAGTGACTAATAAATTTTGGAAAGAGTAAGGTATTTGGGCAAATCGGGGAAAAATTGCATCCGGTCGGGTAAGTACGGAACGGGTAAACAAAGATCCGACCCGTTTAAGCGGGGAATTTTAGGAACCCCTCTCTCTCTCTCTACACGCTGACACTCTGTGTCAAGCTCGAGAACAATGGCTTCTCTAGGGTTTTCAACAACATCATATTTAGTATCGCGCCACTATCCTTTGTCTAAAAGACGCCCCCTCTTTTCTCCACCCAAGTCTGCGGTAAATTCTCATCACTCAAATTTTGGTCTTTCCTAAAAAATTCGATTTTTTACTTTCTCATTTCATAATCCCTTTAAGGCCGTTTGATCTGTACAACTGTAGGCTTAGTATTCAATGCGAGTTTGTATAGTTACGATGCTGATTCATTGATTAATTGCTTAAAGTTTTATACTTTTGGGATTCTGGCATTCTAAATTTGATATGAAGGACCAATCTTGATTCCAAATTTAATTAATCTAAGACGAGTATAATCTAAACGTAGTAGCCTCAATTTTCCATCTGATCCATTTTTTCGGGGAGGAATTTGACACTTTTTGCAAATAGTATATAAAGAATTGTCATATTTTTGTTTTCCAGAGATGCAAATTGATTGAGCGACTGGGTTACAGTAATGGAGCGCCACCTCGTATCCCTGTTATCAATGACCAGACATTGCCTGGTTTCTTGACTGCAACAAATAAGGGGGAGATGCGTGATAGGATCAGTACGCGGCTTCGTATCTTCTCGGGTACCGCTAACCCCTCACTTGCACAGGTAATGATTGGTGACATTTGTTGATTTTGTTTAAACGATTAAGCCCAGTTATTATGGTTATTGTGTTTTAAAGCCCTTTTAGAATTTTTTGTAATTATATTGACTATCCTATATATTAAGAAATCACTTGAAGTCTATGTCGGGGGGAGGGGGGTGGGGGGTATTTTGAATAAAAGGGTAGGGAGGAGGGTGGCCCCATCCTGAAACAAAGGTGTACATGCATAAAAGATGAGATATACCATCTGTGCTTACCTAACAAAAGAGGATGAAGAGACTTTCTCGTGGGGCCACATATGTGATCACATTTCTACGAATAGGAAATTCTAAGAGGACATATTGACTCTGAAGCTTGAGGACCGACACTTTTCTATTTAGCTTTATTTGATAACTCGAATTTAGGAGATCAACTAGAGAATCAGTAGCTATAGGGAAGGACTATATGGAATTATAAAGTTCGAGCTATGTCAACAAGGCGATCTTTGCCACCGCAAATGTAGATTTGAATTCATTAGGTGGGCCACACAAACTCTCGCTTCGTGGTGTGTTGGAAGGATCGCTGGGAAATTAGCTCTTGACGTAGATAGAGTCAAATTTGTAGATATTATACAAATACATAAACTTATTCCTGCTTCGTAGCTAAAGGCGAGCGGAGAACTTCGTCTAGTCTATGATATAAGCAGTTACTCATTATCAGGATGTAAGATAGCGGATTTCCTTGCGGGATACCCAACTATGGTTTGCTGGTTGACAAGCCAATGATTGGAGGTGACTGGACTGAAGTGCTTTATCAAATGGTGCAGATGGAGATAAGGAATCATGATTGAAGCTTCCAACATTCTGCTAGATACTGAATAGGGGCTAGCTCTGTAAACGTGTAAAGCCAAGTGTAATAGTAAGCACTTTATGAAGAAAAAAAAAATTGACTACTCAAGAATCTGGATAGGGGAGAAAATAGAATAGTTGTTCAGGAGAATGCTTTAGTGCATTTTGCTTCTTATGGAGCATAAATTGTTCCTATGGGATTGTGTGCTACAGCTGGTATAGATGATGAAAGGCATGCTACTGGATCTGAGACGATTAGGAAAGGGCCATGTAGAGAATCTCTTAGATGACACCGACCAGGTATGTAAGGAAAAAAAGTTAATAGATATTGGTTTCAGTTTAGTAGCACCCATGCTCCTACTTTATCCACCATTTTGAATTGAAGCAGTTTATTTTTTTAGGAAGATATGATAAATAATGGACTAATATCTTTTGAACAAAGATGTCTCGTCCCGCCTAATAGGAATCTTTGATTGGGTTTACTCATATTCTCTTGCTTGTGCTGTCCACCAGCTTACCCTAGCCCCTGATATATCATCTCCAAGGATTTTACTACTTTTTGAACTGATTGGCTTATCGTTCGAGTCAGGCCGAAACATTGCTTTTGTGTCCATTGATTTCCATTCCATAGGTGTTGCGCTATAGTTGCACCCAGTCGCCTTGTCCTTGGCTTTCTTTTCAGTCTGGCTGTATTTTTAATCTTCTCTCCAAACATACTAAGATCTTGTAGTAAGGGTTGCTTTGTTGGGACCATTAAAGGTTGACTTGGAAAGGGTTTTCAAATCCTAAAGGTGGTGAAGTTCTTTCACCAGTTTGACATTAACCAACTTACTCAACGGTAGTGCTTAAGTTTTTTAGGCGAAGGATACAGTGACTAGAATAGAGGGCTTTGCGAGGCCGACAAACTATTAGAATAAAAAGGAAGGATCGTTAGTAACTCTACAGAATGAAGGTGTAAGAAGTGAGCCACTCCGACATGCGTACTCTATTTCTTTAGTATATCATAAGCACGACTGACATTTTCGTAGTCTGAGATAAGATTTATATATGTCACTGTGAGAAAATCATCATATTCTGGTCTTCTTTCATCCACTGCAATAATTAACTAGAAGAAAAAAAAGTAACTTTCTTAAAATAATTTTTTTAGTCTTCATAACTAATTTGATGAAAAAAATAGTTGCAGAAAAGTACGACAATTATATGGTTTTTATACTGCAAGAAAGCAGGAATTGAAAATTGTTTGGCTATCAAAGACGTAGTGCTTAGTGGCGGGCACAACAGCTACATGGACCTTCTTCTTTATATTGTCGCCAGTGCTTTTCCTTGGCCATGCTGAGACCCGGTGATGTAGCATGTCTTCTTGTTTCCCATTCCTCTTCACTTGTTTACTGGCTTTTCAAACCTCTCTACTCTGCGGTTTCAGGACTCTTCATATGGAGAAGTACATGAATAGTATCAAAACTCGTGTGCTCTTGATTGCACTACCTACCTTATGACCCAAAAGAAAAATGTCCTGTGATGAGATGTGGATATTTTTCATGCTGAGTGCAAGGAGGATTTATAACTGATATATGATCCTGTGGTACAAGATTTCATTCTTCAAGCGGGATGAGGACAAGGTAATCTTTAAACTAGAGAGAAAATGGCTAAGATTATGCACCGAAGCCAAGAAACTAAAGAGAATGAGTGCAAAAATCGAATAAAGATAGAGAGACCTATAAGAGTATCTATGTAAGGACGGAGGTAAAGGCTGATCACTCACGAGGCTCACTTTTTTGAAGCCATATTTTTCGTAGTGAATCTTTTTATCGTTTCTAGGTGTTTTGTCTGAATCATGCAAAGTTCCCATTCATGCTGAGAGAGCAGACTACTCTATGACATCACCCGTTAGTTGAGTACCCACCGCCAAACAATCTATCATCAATAGTGAACGAGTAATTTGACCTTGTGTTGATTATTCAATAATAAGATTGAAGAATTTGCCTCTTCTTTATTTAAGCTCTTTTCGCTGTTGACCATTGTGAATATGCTATGTTGCCCTGATATAGGGTGGATTGTTTGTGGAGAAAACCACCCCATCAGGCTTTATGTAATTATTTCATAAATTTATCATTTCAATGCCATTTGGCTACACAAACAGCTTAGCGGTCATCCCCTTAGTGGACAATTCTTCCATGAGAAAGCACTAGCAAATGACTTTTCAAACCAAATTACTTGTCGGGACTTTGAAGCCACCTATGCTAGATAGATCGAAGAAAATTATATGTCAAACCATTTAACGAGAAAGATCACCATCAATGGAGTCAACCACTTTGGAATGAGTGATGAAGGTTTCTTCTGTCTTCGAGTCCTTGGAGGGCGTAGCTTTCAGATAAAACAATTGTACTGCATCATGGCTCTAAACTCTATTAGCTAGAAAGCTAATATCAACAACATCTAACATGCATTTAGTGAGCTGTTCAGGTCTTGCTTCGCCCTTTTAGCCCTTTGCAAAATTAGCTCGTTTCTTTTTAACAAAAAGCTAGTGATTAATGAGATTGAGTTGCTATAATAGTTTTGTTGGAGCTATTTTATGTATTGAAGCAGAGGTAGCAGTTCAGTTAGCAACAGGAGAGGAAAATGTCCAAGAACTATTGTCTATAGAGCAACCATTGTATTGTCCTTGGGAACCATCTAAATGCCATTGAGACCTTTGAAAGGGCAGGATAGAGCTCGGTAGAGGGTTTGGGAATAGGATGGGGTTATTGTCCTAAGGACGAAAATGGAAAAGGGGTGGTTCCCTTTGTGCATGCATCTGTGTTCAACATTATAAATGTTAATCAAGCTCAATAGAGTCATCCTTGAGCGGGATTACGCTCGACATGCTAATGAGAAAAGGATACGTTGAGTCCATGCAACCAAGTATTCATTAGAAGTGCTCCCGCGATATCTCATGGGACCCGTTATTCTCCATTGCCCGATGGTCCCCTATTCCTGTTGGAAACTCAATTCATATTCGAGTTACAAAGCACAACGAAACTTATTTGAGTAAAATGAAGCTACATAAAAGACTCATAGTAGAAAAGGAAGTAAAATTATTGAGATAAATATGGGTATATGGAATCATCTCCAAATAAGGCAAGCTGCCATTTGGTTTAATTGTGTATTTTAACGAATTTATTGCGTATCAACGTGTTGGGCCATGTCCATACAATATGTAGAAATTAGAAACAATGTAGGTTGCATTTAGGAACAAACAAAATGACCTTTTCCGTCATCTGGTTCTGTTCTAGGAATCACTCCATGATTTGTCATGTATCAACGTCGTGTAGGTGTGAACATGTACGTATAATAGTAGGAAACAACGTATGTTGTATTTAGGAACATACAAAGATGACCTTTCCATCCTCTGCGTCAGTTCGAGGAACGTCTAGTGTTACCTATGTATTTGGTAATATTTGATTTTAGGAATTGTTCACTTTGCCCTTCTTACCGTGAAGCATGGGATCTTGATGCAATTGGCATGCCTTTCTCTTAAATGCATATGTTTCTCACTTATGATATTTTAGCCTAATAAATCACTAGTATAGCCGGTCCCAATGGTTATCCACGTTGAAGCCTTCTTTCTGACACATCGCTCATCTTTTCTCCTTGCATGTGATAGAATCATAGTTTGACATAAAACTCATCAGTTTCCTATATGGCATCAAAACATTCTTAATATCCAGTGGTGACTTGGGATTTTGTTCTGTAGGAAATTGCTTGCTATATGGGCCTGGAACTCGGAAAAATCAAGATTAAGCGATTTGCTGATGGTGAAATTTATGTTCAGTTGCAAGAGAGTGTAAGAGGATGTGATGTATTTCTAGTGCAGCCAACATGCCCCCCAGCAAACGAAAATCTCATGGAACTTTTGGTAATGATTGATGCTTGCCGCAGAGCATCTGCAAAAAATATCACTGCTGTTATACCGTACTTTGGTTATGCAAGAGCTGATAGAAAGGTAGTATCTGCCTACTGAGTGTATTGACTCAGAAACACGTTTGTAATCTTCATATTAAGTATTCTGATGCTTCTTGCGGATAGGGATGATAATGGTCGCGTCGAAAATTGGCCCGCCCTATTCAAATTTTTTTGAATTAAAAACGAAATTTTTATTTTTCTAATTCAAAATTTTGAATACAGCGGGCCAAAAATTGACCCATGGACCTGTCCATTACCAACCCTACTTGCGGAAGAATATTGTGGGAGTAAATATTTGTTCTTGCCATCTGAATTGTTCTCAGACTCAAGGAAGGGAATCCATTGCAGCCAAACTTGTTGCAAACTTAATTACAGAAGCTGGTGCAAACCGTGTACTTGCTTGTGACCTTCACTCTGGACAGTCTGTTGGTTACTTTGACATTCCCATCGATCAAGTCTATGGTCAGGTATGCTTATTAACTTTATCAGTCACTTTTTTCATTCAAGAAATGTTTAATTCTTTCTGTGAGTTTCTGAGATAAAATCTGAGATCAAATTTTCCAAGTTGATTCAATGTTTTTTTTTTGGTTAACTTCTTTTCTTTGCCCCCATTGTATAATGCATCTTCTGTTTTGCACTTGTAGCCTGTGATTCTTGATTACCTGGCGAGCAAAACCATTTGTTCAAATGACTTGGTAGTGGTGTCTCCAGATGTTGGTGGTGTTGCAAGGGCACGAG
The DNA here is from genome assembly GCA_036321105.1 of Dracaena cambodiana. Classification (NCBI taxonomy): domain Eukaryota; kingdom Viridiplantae; phylum Streptophyta; class Magnoliopsida; order Asparagales; family Asparagaceae; genus Dracaena; species Dracaena cambodiana. Next base: position 1,475,756 of record JAYEPQ010000015.1, read on the forward strand.
CTTTTGCAAAAAAGTTATCAGATGCACCTCTAGCCATTGTTGATAAGCGGCGTCAGGGACACAATGTTGCTGAGGTTACTATCATTTTCTTTAAATTCTGTACTTCTCTGAGAATTATTATTTCATCTGTAAAAACTAAGTCTAAATTTTAAACTGCTTAAGTACACTCATTCACAGCTTTTCTAATCTTTTCAGAACCTCAAAGTTTTTTTTTTTTGGGTGTAATCTTTATTACATTTATTATGCTCTTTAAAATTAAATAATTTTAATTATTCAGGTGATGAATCTGATTGGGGATGTTAGAGGAAAGGTGGCTGTCATGGTTGATGATATGATAGACACTGCTGGTTAGTCATTTCTTACTGACAGGAAATTCATGTACACTTCCTGCTAAAAAAAACTTAAAAATATTCAGGAATGTGGAAGTTTGCCGTTTGTGTGTAAGTATGCATACATATGTTCGTGTGCATGCATGCATGCATGTGCACATGGTGTTGCTTCGATCGGCAGCTTCCTGTTCAATACCTTTCCTCCCTGCATAACTACCTTTGAGCGTATAGCTCAATGCCTCTGTTTGTCTTATTGAGATACTATTGTGATTCCCTGTTTGAAACGCCCATGTCCGCTTTATTGTATTTAGGAACAATTGCGAAAGGGGCAGCTCTTTTACATCAAGAAGGAGCTAGAGAAGTTTATGCCTGCAGCACACATGCCGTTTTTAGGTAACCTTTTTGTCTCTCTGGTGATATGTTCTGGGTTTTCTCTAGAGATCAAAGGATAGATAACTCATAATTTTTTTGATGATAAGAATATAATAATTATGCATACCCGTTGTACCTGATGTAATCTTTGTAAACATTGAATTCATGGCATGTGTGTAACTCAATATATGTATGCATATAAGCATTCTCTTTATTATCTTTATATGGTTTAATGCCATTTTTTGTGTCTCCATCTCCTTTGTTAAGGAATTGCAAGTGTCCTTTGTCCATATTTTGTTCGTGTCCCATATCGGTGCCTATATCCATGCTTCTTAGTTTTCCATGGAGGGACTGGATATTTATCTTATTATGGGTTTGTCTTTTTTAAACTTTTATTCTGATATTTGTTCTTAGGTTTCCATATCGGTGCCTATTCCCACAATTAATGAGAATACTTTTATAAATAGTGCTACTATTGGAGTGAAATATAATATAGCCAGAGTTGACTATCAGTATTGACAGAGTTTTGTTCTTTATCTTATTATGGCTTTGTCTTTTTTAAACGTTCATTCTGTTTTTTTATATTATTTTGAATAAGCTTTTATTACGTCTAATTTTAGTTGTTTGTATATTGGATTTGGGCTTTTATTTCTCAGTTTCTTAATCACCTGCTAATTATATGGCAGCCCTCCTGCAATTGAGAGGTTGTCGAGCGGCCTGTTTCAAGAAGTCATCATCACAAACACTATCCCTGTATCGGAGCAGAAGAATTTCCCTCAGTTGACGATTCTGTCAGTGGGAAACCTTTTAGGGGAGACCATATGGCGCATTTACGATGATTACTCTGTGAGTAGCAACTTTCTGTGATAAGTTTATTGTTCAATGTTTTCTTCACATACTATAAAGTTTATACCCCCCTCCATTGAACTTCAAGACCTAGATGATCTGTCCTTGCTTTCCTTCATGCTAAACTTTGCTTCTGCATGATGAATATTAATTTTTTATTCTATCGGACATGGTTTTTCTTGCCGTATAGTAGACCATCAAAAAGTGCCTACTATAAAAGAACAATAAAGCTAATGTTTCAGAAATCAGACGCATAGCAAGTAGTCTCCTGATTTTTTTTTTCGCCTTTATTGTCTTCCAGGTTGGCTATGAGCCTTACTCAAGCTTGGAGATCGATTGATATTTGTGGAGTTCGAGAACAGCCTACTAATATCAGTTATCCTACCTCTGTAACTGTCAATTTCATGAGTATAGCATTTCCTTTCTTGTCACGGGTGTTACCTGTTCTTATTTGGAAATTGCCAGGAAAGGTTTACTCAATCTTTTTCCACCCTGTATCACAGTAAACCATGCATCGTCTTTCTAAATGTTTGTTATCTTTATAAGGGCAAATGCAACTCAAATCTACTTGAGCTGAGAATAACTGTATCAAATATTTGTTTTGACCTGGATTAGATATGTAATGGTTTCAGACCGACTTGCAAGTACCTTATTTTACAAGTTTTTAAATGTATTTAAACATGGGATATTGGCTAATTCCTTCTATGTTTTGCTGCATAGATATCTGGAATTTGGTATTTCTAGCTTGTATTTGTTCAGCAATGCAATTATGATTGATGTACAGAAAAAATTGAAGAATCTGGTGTCGTTTCATAGCTTTTGGCTTGTGGCAGGACCTAGAGTGCGCAAGGTTATTTTCCAGAAAAAAAAGTATAGTACTGATGCATTCCAATGCTCAACAGTCTTCATAGAAATCTAAGCCAGGCTTTGTTTCTCACTGCTCTTATTTTGATCATTTCTAAGCACATGCAGTAATAAATTTTATTTCATTGCACTAATTTCATTCTCCATTGTTACTTTCAACAGCAATCTTGTGGCTGTAGTGCTGAAATACCAGGATTACCAATCAAGAGGAGTGTACAATGCAAGGAGAACAAAAAGGGAGAGGTCATCACAGATTCACCGCAATGCAAAATGGAATGTTACCTCCATAGAAAGGTGAAGTAGAATTACCACCTTTACTTTCTTAAAACGAGTATTAAGAATGAAGCTACAGCAGCAATTGGCAGCATGGCTCACCAGGAGCAGTTGCTAATTCTATGTGATTATATTTACAGGGCTACAGATCCATAATCAATTTGTATATGAAAAGGACTAGCGATTTTGTGATGGAGTTCCTTGGACTGAAGAATCAATCATGGAGATTACTTACCGATTTACTCAACTGCTACATTCTCAAGTGAGTACCGAAGACTCCTTTTTGCCTCATTACCTATAGATATTTCTTGCAAAAAGAGAGGGACATTCTTAACAACTTCTTACTGTCATTACTCAAACATCACATAGTTTACAACCATCACATGTCAAAACCTAGTGGAAGGTACTCTTACCATTCTCTTCTACATAACCAATACACAAACTTTCTTAACAACCAACATTTCAGATAAACTCAACTTTGGCAGATTAATCTTGGCCTTAGCCGAACTTACTTGTCTCACCAGGAGCAACTGTTCCTTAGATGCAGTGTTTTGTCATCCCTTGGTTGTACTCCTGCATTCTCCAAGGCCCTTCGCTGAAATAATTAAGTTCACAAAGAAGAGAAATTTCAAACAGAACATATTATCTTTTTTGTGCGTGTATGAACAAATTAAAATTTTTTTGGTAAGCTTGCCTTATTAATTTCTCAATAAATGGGTGATTATTGAAAATCAGCTTGGTCTTGGTTATCATTGCATGCATCTTTTAATCGATAATCAATTTATGGATATCAAGCTAATTCTACTGAAATGAGTTAATGTCTAGTAGAAGAATCCATCAAATTGATGATGAATAAGCAATTTGCTAATGATTAGAGCCACAATGTCAGTCTAAAGTTTAAGAAAGAAAAAGAAAAGAAGAAATTGAAACAGACAGTATTGATGATCTTTAGAAATTTAAGCTTAATTATTGCTTAAATATTAAGGCAAACGAATAATCTCTTCTTTCTTTTAGAAGTATCCTTCCATGATTAGAACGAACGGGTTACGTGCATGCAAAAAAAAAAAATCTTTAAAAATTTAGTAATAAATTAATCAAAATAAAAAAGAATGGTAGAGATACCTTATGCGAGGTCTTGGCTTTGAACTGAAAAGATTACTAATAGCAAAATTTCGATGTTGATAAAGAGGCCTTTATTTAGATTGGGGGTTGGGTTTTTTTGTTGGTTTTTTTTTTTTTTTTTTTTTTGTGGTGGTGGGGGGGGGGGGGGGGGGGGGTGTGTGGGTGTGGGAGTTTTCTTTAAAAGGAAGTCAGAAGATTATACAAACTGACAAAAAAAAGTACATATTTTTAGCCAAACAAAAAGTCTTTCTTAAAAAAAGGAAGAAGTTAAAAAAAAAAAAAAAGATTTATTAAGAAAGACAAAGGATAAAATTCACTTTGTTCTAGAAATTTCTTTGAAGGAACTAAGATAATGATGGAAACTGACAAACAGATAAGTAGCTTTAGTCAAACAAAAAGTTTCTCTTAATCAAAGGCGGAAGTTTTAAAAAAATAAAATTAATTAAGAGAGACATACGAAAGATACAACTCATTTTGTTCTAGAAAACGACTCCAATTCCTTTTGAGAAAACTCTCTCATATTTATTCGTCGACTTCCATCAATTTTTATCTTGGGTAGTTGCATTTGTATGCCGGGATATGTTCAGGAAGGGAATGCAAAACTCCAATATGGATTCCTATGTTTGGCATAAATTTAATTCAATATGCATCATAACACAGGATTTTGAAATATAATCCTCGTGTGAGGTTGGTTTCCTCCATTTCTATATGGGGGAATAAATAAAAATAAACATGTTCTGAAATAACTTATATATTTTACTACCACTATCTTTGTCTAGCAACACCATAAGTAGAAATTTCCACCATTAATGGAAATTGCCATGCAGCATGGCCAATGAAAATGACAATAAGACAAACCTCCATTGCAGCGACCGTTTCTGATTGGCAATATCTACTTATCAACCCACCACCACTGTTACTACCACTGGCTCCATTGTGGCCATATCCAACCGCCATTTGTTAACCACCATCATGGCTATCGGTCACTGTTTTTCCACCATGGCGGATCTATCACCCATACCAAGAATCATATTGTTACCGGTGACCACTATAGTTGGCCAATCGCCACGACAGTCGATTTGCCGCTGTTGTTTTCGCTCTCGGTTGCTGCTGTCTCCACCTCTTCTTATACTAAAGTTAGTTCCCTTTGAAAAAATATATCATATTCATGTGAATCTTTTTAACATGCCAAAACATAACAATATAACATTATTGATATAATCAAATCATACCAAATAGGGTAAGGAAACATTCCAACAACAGATTCTTGGTTATCAAATTCTTTGACATGAAAATATTGCATTCCATATATTAGATACAAACTTTGAAAATTCTGTTGATTTGGTTGAATTTTTTAGGGTATTGGTCCTCAACTGATTTTGAGCGCTGCTCATTCTCCAACCCTAATCCGATCCAACAAGGACCCTACCCATATTGAACCAATAAGCCTAGCTTAGCAACTTGGTTTTTAAAGGTAAAACCATGATTTCATGTGGTTATGAGCCTAACCAACACCCCCCCACCCCCCAACCCAAAAAAAAAAAAAAAAAAACTATGACTTGTTTGGAAGCCAAAGTAGGGTTTTCAAAACCTTGATTTGGGAGCCTAAAAGACCGTGATTTTGAAAACTTCACTCTTGTCAAAGTTTTGAAAACCACATAAACCATGGCTTGTATGCACAGAAACCATGGTTTCACCTTGACTTAATCAAATCATGATTTCCGAACTATGTTGCCAAATTAATCATATATCAAAGTTCATTTATGAGAAGCAACGGGATGATTCATTCTGTTCATTTTTTTGTTTGCATTTTCTCAAACCTATGTAGATAAAATTATGTGGATAATGAAGTTGAAGTTCATTTTTAACTTCTATGAAAACTCTCCAAAACATGTTAGCGTGTTTGATAGCCTGCCTTGAGCCTGGATCTCACTTATAGCCTTAGCATAAGAATTCCTGAGTTCCTAGTTTCTCCTCATAATATATTAATAAAAACAACAGCAACACAAACTTCTGATTATAAATATAGAAACAATAGACGAATGCTGGAATCACATTATATCATAGGAACTAAAGCATATATGTTAAGTCCACTTCTAATACTCATACCACTATTTGAATGTTAAATAGATGACTGTAATTTGAACCCCTTCTAGTTCTTCAAATATGTTCATCAAAGACCTCAGTGCAATACTACCATGCATTATAGACACAACTGCACTATCGACGATCATAAAAAAAATCATCCGGTTGATCAATTCCTTGTTCTAAACATTCAAGTATCTACAGTTCTCTCGGATTTGTCCCTCAGTGAGCACGTTGATGCTCCCCATCTTTATCATCGAATTTGCAAAGTCCCTGAAGAACAGTTCCTGATCCTGTGCATAAGCCCATACTAGGTCTATGACACTACCCTCTTCACTCTTGGAAACCAGGGCTTCGTCGCTCTGCAGCAAGCCCAGGCCGCCCAGCAGGTTCAGATAGTAATGGTTGTCGAATCTCCTTGAAGTCTTGATGTCTAGGGGGACCAAGGCATTGTCTCTTCCGGATTCTGGGCATATTGACTGTAGAGATCTTCTGTAGTTATAGCTTCTCCATTCATAGGAGAATGGAGGTTCCTCGTATGCTAGCTCACCATAGAGCCTCCCTTTGAAGCTTGTGCACCGCGATCTTCCAATGGTGTGGCTTCCTACAGTAATCAATAATAACAAAAATTAGTTTCCTATAGAATATAATTCAGTTAAGTAGCTCTTTATCATTATCATATTTACTTAGGTGGTCTTAAGACTATTTTTATTATTCATTAGCATCAGTAGTGCTTGAAAAGTAGCTCTTTATCATTATCATATTTACTTAGGTGGTCTTAAGACTATTTTTATTATTCATTAGCATCAGTAGTGCTTGAAAAGCAGCTCTTTATCATTATCATATTTACTTAGGTGGTCTTAAGACTATTTTTATTATTCATTAGCATCAGTAGTGCTTGAATTGTTGATAGAGACCAAGATTGGTTAGAATTAGTTTAGTTTAAAACCTCTTAGTTAGAGTTTGATTATGATTCTTAATTAGAGTTGGATTGGATTTTCTATTTTAATTATTGTTTAGTTTGTTTGCATTTATTGCGCACATAGTTGGTTTTATATTTATATGCTTGTAAACTTATCTTTTTTTAAATGACATATGAGATATTTATTTTGAAACCCTAGTTTATTAGCATGTGTTGCTAGTTTGTAACCAAATCTTTTTTCAAATTATTCGAGTGAAATGGGCGTGTGATTTGCCTGGTTGTGAGCTCAGAACACCATTCTTTTTTGTATCAAATCCAAATTCATCCATAGAATCCCTAAATCACCACAACAAGACCCTAAATTGCTTCTGTTTTGCGTCAATTATTGTAGGAAGCTTGATAACTAGGTTGTATCTTTGCCATATCTAAGTTTACATTACTAACCTGTTCATATCATTTGAGTGCACTCAACATTGTCTAATAGCTAGCACCATCAAGAGCTGGTTTTAAATTTTGTTTTCTATATTTCATTCACTATAGCAGTATTCGACCTGGAATTAGATGATATATAGATAACTGTCTTGATTTTACAAACAAGTTGAAAATGTGTTGGATGCTTTTGATAATTATCAGTACCTGATAGAGCAACGAGGTCTACTAAGTCGAGGCCTTGAGCTGCGAATTTGGAGAAGAGCACATCAAGGGTGGAGTTTGGAGCAGGTATCATTTCGTTTGCAAGAGCAACACTAGCCTTCACAGAGTCTTTACGCCCCAAGTACACTTCCCAGCTTGGTCCTCCTCGCTGTAGGAAGAACTTATAATTAAATCAAATATTTTGACGTAGCTTCATTTTTGCAATATTAGTATGTCTACAGGTTTAACATTTTACTTTCCATAATATTTTTTCCAGAAAATTATGGAAAAATCCAAAATAATAAGATTAGAGATCCCTGCTTCATGGAATTTAAAATTGAAGACTAGAAGGAAAGATATAATTCAATTTATTCAGTATCCGTCCATATCAGTGTCTGGACTCTCGAGCTGATACAGATGATACGAAATAAACCAATACATATGTCTGTGGTAACCGGACACTCTTGTATATATTCAGTACTTATGTTGCTCTATTCTAATATTGTACTTGACCCTGCATGAGTAATATTTTTGTGTACATATTATTTATCATTCTAGTATGCCTATTTTTGAATATTACTATATTAATACCTGTGATGTCGTGGCAGTCGGATTCAGTAAGATTCTTGACCCTGTATTTTTGTGTGCTTCTCTTGCCTGTGAATGTATGATGTAATGGCTTTGTGCATTTCGATATTGAGAGTCCCATTGTTAGGTAGAATTATTTGTCACTGAATTTTTGAGCATATTAAAGATACCGTTAGTTGCATATTGTTCTTCTCTTTACGAGTTTATATTTTTAGAAGGGGTATTTACTGGTTTGTCCCTCAAATCTTTATATATTATTATTTTGCCCTCCAAATCTTCATATTTAGGATTTTGCCCCCAAAATCTCATAAGTTACAACAATTTAGTCCCCCTCTCTAACACAGTTGAATATTTGACCATTTTACCTTTCTTTTCCTCTTCTATTTTCCTCATCTTTTCTTCTTCTCTCTTCCTCCTCTCTTCTCCTTTTCTTCATTATTTCTCCTCTCTTCTTTCTCCTCTCTTCCTTCTCTCTTCTTCTCTCTTCCCTAATACAGTTAAATACTGAAAGAAGAGAGGAGAAAGAAGAGAGGAGAAATAATGAAGAAAATGAAAAGAGAGGAGGAAGAGAGAAGAAGAAGATAGGAGGAAAATAGAAGAGGAAAAGAGGGGTAAAATTGTCAAATATTTAACAGTGTTAGAGAGGGGGACTAAATTGTTGTAACTTATGAGATTTGGGGGGCAAAATCCTAAATATGAAGATTTGGGGGGCAAAATCATAATATATAAAGATTTGAGGGACAAACCAGTAAATACCCCTTTTTAGAAATTGGAATGGATACTATATATAGAATATATCCTTTCACTACGGCTCAGTAATGATTGTAAAGAATCTGGCGGAGACACTGTGTCGATGGCAATGCACCTAGACTGATATTTACAGCTTACTGCTATATGTTTCTGTGCAGGATAAACAGAACTTATGGTGTTAGCACCTTACCAGAACAACTGCATCCCTAGCCACAATGGCCAGTATATCAGCACACGACACCGTCAGAGGGCATGCCTCCTCCAACAAATACTTGATTCTATCAATCACCTCGAACCCGCGCAGAGAATTCAGGTTTGGTGTCGCCTCCTTCTCACTGACTATTGCAAAAGTGCTATCGAGAAGTAGAGAGGCATCACATCCCTACAAAAAGCTTTTACTGCATTACTACTGCTTGATAATGCAACTCAAACCGAGACAGTAAGCAGTTGAAGGGCTGTACCAGAACGAAGCAGTCATGGAAGTGGAGTCGCAGGAGCGATGCTGCCAGCGTGGGGTCTCTATAAACCTCTGCCGCAACATTTTGCCTGACAATCTCCTCTCCGAGTGGGCACAGCTCGCTGTAGTAGTTTGGGGAGAGCACTGTATCGTATGCTCTGACCAAACTAAACAAAATCGCAAGCATTGCCGCTAACTGTACTCTGATGAGCTCCATTGATGCCAGAGGCCAAAGCTTCAAAAGAGAACCGTAGCAACAGCAGCATTTATATACGAGAGACACACACGAATGTAAGTCATCCATCAATCATCATAGTATTCTTCTGCATTGGTCTTGCTTTTGGTTTAACATTCCTTGAGCCATTTTTTTCATAACTACCAAGTACTGATGCTAGAATTTGTCGTAGAGGATGTACCTAACTGCAACCAACTCATTCAGCACCAAACTCCTTTTCTTCAGACTATTTAACCCATCGAAACCCTAACTAAGTACTCAATCATGTTTAGTTTATGAAGATTTCTTGCCCTTTCGGTTGTGCTTTCTTCCTGCTGAAGCTTAAAGAACGATCATTTATGTCTTCGTACTACGATTCACAAGCCATATTCTCCACCTTTAGTTACAGGCTGAGATGGGTTGCTCAAAAGCTAACCTAATCTGAAGACTGTATGCATGCTACTTTACCTGTGGTTACTTCTTTATTACTCTCTTCACAACCCACACACAAGCGCGCACATGTGACGATTTGACCGGTCTTTAGTAACTTCTAAATTCATTGATGAGAAAGAGAACAGTGTATGAGAGAAGTTAAGATCACTATCACATTTATGGCAATCAAATGTTACACAATTTCAAAAAATTTGTTTCCAAGGAACAATCAATCACCAACAAGTTCATCAAATTAAGTCCTTACATGATTAATATCACCAATATCAGTTGCTGTACCTTCTCCTTTTTTTCTCTTCGTTTAATATCGTCTCTAATTAGCGGCGGCGAGGAATATTGCATTTACTTGCAGAAGATCGAACAGACATTCGAAATAGTCTTTTGTCATGGAGTGCAGCAGATGAGGAAGAAGATGAAGCAGCTGCAGAAGGATTTTCAAAGGTATTTGATGAAATGCCTCAATGAAGCTATACTATGAATTGGGGAAGATGGACTTATGTTCGCCGGTTTAAGGTGTTAGCAGTTGAAGTTCTTCTGTAATCCAACCCGGTTTGTTTCAGTAGAGTAACTGCCTCCACCACAGAGGGTCTGAATGTAATTAATTCTTAATTGAATTCTCTACAATTTCTCTCAAACTCCTGCTTCCGTGACTTCTTCTCCTTCGTCTTCTTCTTCTTCATTTGCAACTTCTGCTGCTATCTTCTTCCTCTCTACTTCTCCAATCATTTCTCCATCCAGCTGCCGAGTGTGAGGTTCCTGACATCTTTCACTGGGGAAATACATCGAGCACGTTCGATGCATGCATCAACTAACAATCAGTGGCATCATGAAGTGACACTGATTCGAAAATATTCAGACGATTCGCGTTCAATCTTATGTAAAGCAATTGGACTACTGAAGCCACTTACAAAACCCTAATTTTGTTTTCAAATAGAAAAAAAGAAGAAAAAAAAAAAATGACCGTTATCTCTCGCCGCCCATCATCTCTCACAGTTCGAAAGCTACTCAACGCCCAGCTCCACAAGAACAAGATCCCAACCTCAATCTGGCCCCAAAGAAACCTTAACCCTAGCTTTTCCAATACCCCAGTCATCGATGCACTGACCTCATTCATCCACTCCCCGCCCCATCTCTCCCAAATCCTCGCCCGATTCTTCGTCTCCGGCCTCCACCGCGACGCGTTCGTCGCCGGGCATTTCGTCAAACACCTCGCGTCCTCTCTCTCTCCTCGCATCGCCGTCTCCCTCTTCTCTCTCCTACCTTCCCCTGACGCCTTCATCGCCAACACCATCCTCAGATCCTTTCTCTCGCTCGCCCGGCCCCACGAAGCCCTCGCATTCTACCGAGATTTCGTCGTCGGAAGCTACTCAATCTTTCCCAACAATTTCACCTTCCCTCTCCTCGCCAAGCTCTTCTCTCACCTGGGTCTCTCTCAAAATGGGATCTCGATGCACGCCCAGGTTGCAAAATTGGGACTTGAAGAGGATTTGTTCGTTCGGAACTCGATGATTCACATGTACTCTTGCTTCGGCGATGTGCGCAGCGCTTGGCGGCTGTTCGAGGGGTTCGTTTGGGGCGCAGATTCGGTCACCTGGAACTCGATGGTCGACGGGTGCGCGAAGAATGGGATGGTGGATGCTGCGCGAGAGCTGTTCGATGAAATGCCTGAGAGAGACTTGGTGAGTTGGAACGTGATGATCGCGGGGTATGCCAGCTCTGGATTGATGGAGAAAGCGAGGGAGCTGTTCTCGGCGATGCCGGAGCAGGACACCGTCACGTGGAACTCGATGGTCGATGGGTATGCCAGGGACGGTAACGTCGCGCTCGCTCGCGAGTTCTTTGATAGGATGCCGACGAAAAAGAGCTTGGTTTCTTGGAATGTTATGCTCGCATTGTATGCGAGGGTGAAGGATTACAGGGAGTGCTTCAAGTTGTTCGATGCGATGGTGGCTGTTGCCGAGGTGAAGCCGAACGAAGCTACATTCGTCAGTATTCTCACGGCTTGTGCGAACTTAGGGGACCTCGAGAGAGGGAAATGGATACATTCCATGATCAAGAGGAGCGAAGGACCGCCGGACGTGCTTCTGTCGACCGCACTCCTGACAATGTATGCCAAGTGCGGTGCCATGGAGGACGCGAAGGAGGTGTTCGATCAAATGGGTGAAAGGAACGTCGTGACATGGAATTCGATGATCGTGGGGTACGGGTTGCATGGTCTCGGTGAGAAGGCGATTGAGTTGTTCTTCGAGATGGAGAGGAGCGGGATAAAGCCCAACGACAAGACGTTCGTGTGCATCTTGAGCGCGTGCGCACACGGGGGGTTGGTGGTGGAAGGGTGGTGGTTCTTCAAGCAAATGGTGCGGACGTACAACGTAGAGCCAAAGGTTGAGCACATTGGTTGCGTGTTCGATCTCCTAGGCCGAGCAGGGTTGTTGAAGGACTGCGAGGGGCTAGTGAAAAAAGCGGGAGGCGAGCCGTCCAAGGCATTGTGGGGGGCCCTAATGTCAGCGTCTAGAGCTCATTCTAACTGGAGCCTCGGCGAGATCCTATGGAAGAGGTTGATAGAGACGGAGGTGCAAGATGTCGGGGGGTACGTGATGCTATCTAACGTTTACGCTGCAGAAGGGAGGTGGGAGGAGGTTGAGAAGGTGAGGGAGATGATGAGGGAGAATGGGGTGAAGAAGGGGGCGGGGGTTAGCATGGTTGGAGGAAGGGAGCTTGAGCTTGATTGTTTGGAGGGAAATGAGAACAGTTCCAATATTGGGAAGAAGAGAATGGTGTACTCTATGTTGAGTGAGATGGGTGCTCACTTGAAGTTGTCATGCAGAGGAAAGGTTGAAGAGAGGGAAACAAGCATATGATGTGAAATTTTCCTTTACAGGATCGTCGTATCATTGAGAGTTTCAATTCGACATCTATCATAGCTTCTCTTCCAAATATCGATATAAGCTTCTACATGACAGCACAAGAAGTTCTTGCAAAGTGCAAAGAATTCGCTTCTATATCGACAAACGGTAACAAGAATTGACACTTAAGAGCACACACCGAAAACTTGGCCCAAAATACAATGATTTGTTGCAGCCTAAGGATCTACAAACCAAAAAAATCATGGAGTGATGGTCTCACATCATATCAACGATGACATCTGAAGTTGATTGTTTCCTCACTGCCCAAATGAACGACCACGGTAAATATCTTGGGATGCTGAGTCTAATCTTGAATGTTTTGATCTTCACGATATCTTCCCATCACTATGCCATAACTCAATTTATAGACGTTATGCCAGTATGAACGATGAAAGAACTGCCTGTACACGCATTAGCCTGCTTGTTTACTCGCTTCCTCCCCTCTGATCCTAGCCATCTGGGCGAGTAACAGGTCATGAACTTTACCCTTCAGCTGAAAAAAAAAAAAAGAAAAAAAAAAAAACAAGATGTCAGTTTAGGTTCGAGTTTGTGACTTTTTACTGAAAAATATGTCACTCTGTAGAATTAGATATAACAAAGCATGTCTTTCAGTACCAACCTCGCTGATACCAACTTCACTCTTTACTGAGACACGGATGGCTCCATCTGGTCCAGACTTCTTGTATCTTGATACACCATCGTCTGCTATTAAACTGCTCAGGGGATCTGGCAGTAGATCGCACTTGGAAACGACATCGATCCAGAGGTGATCACGAAATCTTTCCTTTATGCCTTCATATGTGATGAACTGCATAATAGATGGAAGGTATTACTCCTTAAACACCTTATAAACTTCAGCAGAAAATTTATCGAAAGAAGCAAGGATAAAATGCATGCCTTCGATTTAATATCAATGCGTAGTGGCTTGATCAATATGCATAAGTCATGCGATGACCTTGAATGCATATAAAACTATGAATGCTTTGTGTGGGTTTAGTATAAGATTCTGAGCAGATATCTTGAAGAACAAGCTAAGTCGTTGTATGCAAGGTTTTAAATAGCGGCTACAATATCATATCGGTTGATATTGCAGTTTACACATCTAACCGCTACAATACAGAACATTTCAATGCGTTTATTTTTTTTCAGTGTAAAGAAAACAACGTTTATTATTTTCACATTGTTTCGATATTGTTTTCATGCTGTTTTGATATTGTTTTCCACGCTGATTCGACGTTATTTCGACACTGTTTTTCATGCTGTTTTGACGTTGTTTTGATATTATTTTGACACTATTTTGACGTTTTCCAAGACTGATTCGATGTTGTTTCGACGCAATTTTCGTGTTGTTTCCACGCGGTATCGATGTTGTTTTGATGCTGTTTTTATACTATTTCCACACTGTTTCGACACTGTTTTCATGTTGTTTTCACGTTGTTTTGAATTTGTTTAGACGCTGTTTTCACGCTATTTCCATGCTGTTTTCACGCTGTTTTGAAACTATTTTCACACTGTTTCGACGCTGTTTTCACATTATTTTGACGCTTTTTTCATGTTGTTCCCACTCGATTTCCAAATTTACACACTGTTTCAACGTTGTTTCAATGCTATTTTCACACTGTTTCAACGTTGTTTCAATGCTATTTTCACACTGTGTCGATGTTGTTTCGATGTTGTTTTGATATTGTTTTCACGCTGTTTAGACGTTAATTTAATATTGTTTCGACACTACTGTTTTGACGTTGTTTTGACCACGCTGATTTCATACTTGATTTATGATGTTTCCACACTGTTTCGACACGAGTTTCACGCTGTTTGTACGCAGCTTTCATGTTGCTTTCATGTTGTTTCGACGTTATTTTCATGTTGTTTTGACGCGGTTTTGGCGCGGTTACGATGCTTGTTTCTAACATGGTTTGCACGCTATTTGGATGCGGTTTCCATGCTGGTTGGACGCGGTTTCGACGCTATTTTTATGCTATTTCGATGTTGTTTTCACATTGTTTCGACGCAATTTCAACGTTGTTTTCATGCGGTTTCAATGCGATTTTGACGTTATTTTCATGTTTTCTCGATGCTGTTTCCATGCTATTCGACAGAGATTCTATACAGTTTCGATGTTGTTTCCATATGGTTTTGATGCGGTTTTCATTAAAAAAAAATGTAGAATTTAAGTTAAACAAGGGTGAGAATAGCAAATTTTTGACTAACGACATTAGAAATTCTGAGACTAAGCTGAGAGTTCTAAGTTTAAAAGGTAATAAGTTACATTACCTGTATAGTACATGAGGTCTTACTGTAATTAGCCTAACAAATTAATTACATTAATTATATAAGTAATATAAAATAAGCTAGTATTATCTGATAAAATCCTCTAATGAACATTGAAATGTAAGTCAACTATTGAAAATGTTGGGATCAGCTAGGAAGTGAAGTCAAGAGTCAAAATCGGCCGGAAATTAAAATCCTAATAGGTTAAGACTAACTGAAAGAAAGGATTGTTGTTGTTTGGGTGGTCACGATATACTCTGGAAAAACTCATTAAAGAGATTGGTTATGGTAAATAATATAACCCAAAATAATGCCTCATAACCGACATGAACGAAAGTTATGGTTATGGTAAATAATATAACCCAAAATAATGCATCATAACCGACATGAACGAAAGTTATGCAACAATAGGTTATTTGAAGTAATTATGGAAAGATGTGCCCTCATTAAGTTACATAACGATCATTAAGTTACATAACGGGTTATTTAAAGCTAGGGTCCAGTGTTCCATTATTTACGCTCAATCTTATAGGTGGCTTGTTTTGCTTTGGAATGAAGAAAATAAGCAAAGTGGTAATATAGATACTTCTTATTTGCAAAAGATATAGTAATTTACTTTTCCCTGATTACTGGCACCTTCAGTTTCACATCTCAACTTTCAGCTCATCTAACATGCATCTAATTACAAAATCTTTAAATGAGGACATAAATGAAGAACTAGATTCAAAACTTGAAAACATACGCAACGAAAATATATCAAACCTGATCTTCAGGCGAGGTTCCACATTCTCCAGTGAGATCATGGACATACAATACAGCAGTCGGCAAATGAGTCAGGACAGCCAGTGTTAATCTCTCCAGATCATTCCTGTCATCTGGTTTCAATCAAAAACCACAGAGAATGGGTGAGTGTCCAATCTCTACTTTCAACCAGTTGCTCAAAATATGTTATCAAAAGACCAACTTAAGCCTGGATGTAAAATTTAAAAGAGACAAAAAGAAGCGTCGCAAAAAATCCCAAGTCCCATTAATTATCCATCATGTACGGGCAGCACAAAGACCACCAATTTTTCTTATCGCGCAAACAGAATGAACTGATAAGCCTTTGGTTTGTGCTATGAAACATTTTCTTCCATTCACATACACGATGAAGTTATTGGTTACAGAAGTCATTTGAATGAACCAATATCACATAGGCATGCATAGCACGAGCTTACTTTCGTGTTCAGAATCGTTATTAATATGACACAAGATAAAAGAATAAATACTCTTAGGTGTACAAACTATGTATGAAGAGAAAATGGAAAAGATCAGGTAACGGCAAAAACATAGGAAGTTATGTGTTTCCTGAAGTTCCATAGTGCAGCTAAATTTGATATCCAAGATAAATAGGTTATTTAAAAGACTTACCATCATGTCTTGTTAGAAGACCTGGAGTGTCAGTAACCTGCAGTTAAACTATTCAGCATCTAAACGCAAGTGGTTGGTTCCACAGAAACGAAGGATCAATTAAAAAATAACCTAATAAAAACTATTATGTACCTGATAACGCTCATAGTTCAAAACAATATGACCCATTAGAATTCCCCTAGTAGTGAAAGGGTAGTTGCATACCTGTCAAATTTTAGCCAAACATTACGCTAAAAGAAAGGGATAATTGCAATAACTACCATTGTACTATTGGGAGTATGTTACTAATATTCCATTAAGAAATTTTTTTCACAAAAAGACCCTTTGATAGGGGTATAGATGCAACAAAAAACCAATATATATATATTACACTTGTACCCCCAATCAAGATATCTCTCTGGGAAAACTTTTTATAGAGGGATATTAGTGATACATCTTTAATAGTACAGAGGTAAGAGTAATTTATGTAGTTAACCCTTAAAAGAAATGTAGTGCGAATAATAGCTACTCCAAGTGATTGTTTCTCCAGAATGCGAATAATGAACAGATATGTAGAATATATATAAACTGTAACAACTAGAATAATGAATAATCACGTATCAGCTGCATTATGGAAAAGAGTCGGACGCATTGTTTAATGCATTTGAGTCAAAAGACCAGAAATTGCTTTTGATGCTTTTTCTTTGTGAGAGAAGATTCAAATTGCTCTAATTACAGAAAAGATAATACAAAATTATATACCCATTCTCTCTATTCTTATAATGTGCCTCTCCTCTGCATGGATACCAGGAACGGGTGTATATCTCCTTTCTCATCATTGTCTGTGCTTCTTTAAATTTTTTATCCTTATTTAATCGGCTTACTTCATAAAGACAGTGTAGCATCCTTCTTCAGCATATTATAAGATTACATGATGCAGAAACTAGAGTTGAAACTCTTCTATTGCGATTATGTATTAGTATACATAGGCACGATGATAGTGGTGTAGTATTTCCATTTCTAGGTTAATGATTTCAAGGAATAGTTGTAAACCTTCTAACCACATGCTCAGGTTCCGAGATGCCTGACATTCATCAAAGTTCAGGACTTCTACCAAATTAGTTAATCAAGTACTGCACGTGGACGGCCCGTGCAGTGCCTCAACCTATCTAGCAGAAAATAGCAGACCTCACCGATTATGATAAGCGTCCAAGAAGTGCCCGTTTGGGCTCCATGTCACCCTCCAATCAACATAACCATACCAATCAGGAAGTTTGAGAGAGATGCTGTTATGGTAGTGCCAGAAACCTTTTTCAGTATTGTTTTGTTTCTTCTCTTCCAATTCACCCAGTCTTTGTCCTTAGAGCACCTCTGAAATCCAGCCAGACCTGCCTTCTTGTGATTTGGTAGGAATCAATGAATTGGAGCCTCCCATCTAGATGATCAGTTTCAGACCTGTGCTATTGCTCATTGGCTGGAAAAATACCTATTCAACTAGATTCAATCAGAACAACCTCTATTAGATGCAAAAGCACTGCCGAGCTAAGCCAGACTCTGCCGAGCTAAGCCAGATATTTTGTTTTTGTAAGGCTTTTAAACTTCTAGTATTCTGATTTGTCATGTAACTTAAATAGCTACCTTTCTGGAACAGAAATCTACCCAATCAAAAAATAAATCCCTAAACTAAAATTCTACGTATATTCAACTTGTAAATTTTATTGTTCTTCTTCGCTTCCATTGTATGCAGTGTTAGTTTGTGCTTGGGACCAACAGTGTCCAAACTGATTCATGTGCTCAGGCATTG
Organism: Dracaena cambodiana; assembly: GCA_036321105.1. NCBI lineage: Eukaryota > Viridiplantae > Streptophyta > Magnoliopsida > Asparagales > Asparagaceae > Dracaena > Dracaena cambodiana. Next base: position 1,494,031 of record JAYEPQ010000015.1, read on the forward strand.
GGAGAACTTCGTGATCTTGAGCTTCTATTAGACCCTCATTTTCATTGGCATTCTCTGAAGAATGGCCTTGAATTTTTTGGAGGTGCCCGAATGAAGCGGGGCAAGAGTCATCTGATCAAGGTGATCGCCGGATACTTCTTACAAACTTGATGTCAGATTGTTGCTTTACTTGCAGCTAAATCATACTTGTGCAAAATTATTCTTCCCCAATTCCCAGGTACAAGGGTTGTTATGAAATGATGATAACCAAAACCAATTTATTATGAGTCAAGAGATATATATATTCATTGGTGTCTCACCCCCATACAAACAATCCACAGGGTAATGTGAGACTAAACTTAAACTAAACCTAAATACAAGATAGTTTCCTAATCTAATACTCCCCATCAAGTTGGAGTATAAATATCAATTATACCCAACTTGTTACATATATTAGAAAATACTGTCTCCGTCTTCCCCTTCAATAGTATAAATTAACTTGAAGTAGATGAGCAATAGCAATAGCAATACCAGTAGTAGATGAACCACTTGAATTCTCAGAACACACCCGTATTTGAGCAAATAATAGATTGCAGGCAACAAATAAGTTTCTTTCTTAGAAGTAGAAACTGAAGCAGATACAAAATAAAATTGGTAACATAATTACGGAATCGGAATAGGAATCGAAGTCGGCATCGAAATCGAATTGGTGACGCGATTGCATGGTCGGATTCAAAGTCGAGTTGGAATCGGAATTGGAGTCGGAAGTCAATTAGGATGGTTGAGCCCATTGCATAGTCGGAATCAACAGTCAATTATGATGGTTGAGATTCCTGAAGGTAACTTTTCTGAATTTTCCTCTTTCCCCGATCTGTTATTTCTTAGAGATGGATTAGAGTTGTAGAATCTAGAGAAGCGATGACGAATTGGGGGTTTCGGCGTCACGATCTTCTTCTTGAGGCCACAGATCTCCTAGATCAGTGACACGTGGACTAGAATCGTCTACCAAGTAATGAACCAATTTAAAAGGATTATCGAGAGGACGAAAACGGCGAGAAAGAAGCGGAGAAGAGGAGGAAGACGACGGTAAACTCTCATCATAACAAGACTTCTCCTCTACCTCCTCCTCCAAAAGAAGAGATTGGTTAAGATTGATGGCTGAGATCTATTCCATAATGTGATCCGATACCATGTTATGAAATAATCAGAATCAAAACTAATCTATCTATTATGAGTCAATTATAGGTGTCTCAACACCATACAAACAATCCAACAGGCAATGTGGGACTAAACTTAAGTTAAACCCAAATACACGATAGTTTCCTAATCTAACAAGGGTCATCCATGATCCATCCAACAGAAGCCAGCTATAATCTCGTTCCTTTAAATGATAACAGACTCTTTGCTGATGCATAAAGCTTAACTCGTACATGAAAAAGGCATGTAACCTAATTCCTAGGATCTGAAGTTATGTAATCAAGCACATGAGGAAATTGTACTTTTTATTTCAATATGAAATAAATTTTATGATTTATTTGATGAAAATTTGCTAAATACACTTAAAAATTTTACAAAATGGCATAGCTAGGACAATTCAAAATAAATTGTGTGGTCTTGACTTAGAAGTAAGAGCCTTTGCTTTTGAAGTCGACATTTATCGTGTCACTTGATAGAACCTTCTAGTTCACAAGGTACATCAAATAAATGGTTACAGACAGAAGTATACCTCTGGTTTCCCAGTTGAGAGTATACGGACCAGGGATGATTTCCCCACATTAGGTGCCCCGACAAGACAAAGAGTTGGCGTCTCCGGATCTACCACCGGCATAGCACGCAACATCTGCAAGACATCATCTATTATTAAGCTACAAAATAACATCTTTGTCACTGGGATGTCCTCTCAAGGGAAAGTGGCGCAGAACTACACGAAAAAAGACAAAATGGAAGAAATAACAAATATGAGATGAATAATTTGCATGAATATAAAGAAAAAGTAGTCATGCAGTATTATTAGTACCAACACTAGAATAGGAACGGGACAAAATATTGATGTGTGCATTTTTTTTTTTTGAAAGGTGATATAACATGCATGGGTCGTCCAATGCCTCAAATAGATATGAAAGGTGAAAAAAAGATAGCTTGCTACCTTTGCAACATATATCAAATCTTCAATAGCCTTTCTTTCTAGTTGGAAAACTTCCTCAACCTTCTTTAGACCCTTCAAGTGAAAACAGTGCTCACGGCAAAATTAGCCGAGTAATATCAAGAAAGATACCCAAAACACCAGCAGCAAATTATATGCATATCCTAACAAATAATAAGGTGTCATAAAGGCATGATAAACATAAAACATTATAATCAAAACTAACCTCATTTAACCGCTCTTCTGCTTCCCGCTTTGTCTGAGACTGTAAAGGTTAAATACCCAGCCTAAATAAAAATCTGGACATTTTATTGGAGAAGAAATTTTTTTTGAGGAATTGCTCAGCCACAAGTTCACTGATAAACACGAAGAAGCAAGAAGTAGAATGAAGCCACAAGTTCCGAACTTCTATATGCAATTCACTTCTTTGAAATGACTAAGCTCCAAAATTATGGACAATAATATACAGGTACATTATGTGTATATGTATGTATTATTTCATATATTTGAAATAAGCCTTCAGCTCCAAATGTAATGAAAACAATAACAAAGTGCTACTATGCTACAATATATGCACGCATAATTTCACTTGACTGCAAAGAGCCTTCAATTCCAAATTATGGAAAACAATAGTACGGTGGTAGCATTAATAATGTAGTGAACATCAATAACACCAATCGTGACAGCAACAAAGTCTTTATTCCTAACAATTGGGTTCAGCTGTAAGAATCTGTTTTCTCCATTCTGTGCTGTTAAGGGCAATTTCCACTATAAGCTAATAAATAAATAGATTTTTTTGATATGAAAATAACACTAACAACAGTAAGTAATGGCAACAAAGCCTTTATCCAAACATTAGGGTTCAGCTGCAAGGATCTTTTTTCCCTATATTGTGTTAAGGGTCGCCTCGTCGTAACTTAATAAACAAACACATTTTATGATAGAAATTAATAATTACATGGTTGCTATTTATTTATTTATTTATTTTATGTATGCAAGTACCTTTGCACAAACATGTGTGCTGTGTATAAGGTTAAATCCGAATCACTGTCATATCAGCCAACGAATTATAGCATCAGAATTGGAAATATCTGCAATCAATCAATCAATATTATATCAGGTACCTCAAATCTGATATGGTGCATATGTGTATCAGCCAACATTTAATACCTAGGGAATACACGTTTTTATGACAGCCAATGAATTATAGTATCAGAACTGGAAATATCTGCAATCAATCAATCAATATTATATTATATCAGGTACCTCAAATCTGATATGGTGCATATCTAAATCAGCCAACATTTAATACCTAGGGGTTACATGTTTGCCATTTATTTCAAAGACTTATTATGCTCCAATTCTATAGGCATTAAACTTACACAGGTATTTTTGCATGCATGAATGTATTTATGTCGGCAACATATGCAACATTGTGAATGACTATCAACCTAATGTCAATCCTCAATGTAATTATATTCCCTTTATATATTGTTACAAGAAAGAGGACCAAACATCTGCAATATTATCATCTTCATTATCATCATTATATAAAGCCTTTTCTCATTAAAGTGCTGGTCAGAAATGAGCAAGTCTCACAATCAAGATTCACAAAATTCACCGAAAGATTGGACAGATCTAACAACCATCAACTTAACATCAATACTCAATGATGTCAATTCTAATTCCCCAGGAAAACTATAGGTAATTGAAGCCCCTCACATTAACCTCGATAGCCAGTTGGTAGAGCTACCTTTTTGGATCATGCAGTTTAAAATGATGCAACAAAGGAGAACCCTATAAATTTCCATAGATCGGACAGGGACTTGTCAGTCATCTCTAAGGCATAAACTAACAGAGATCTAAATGAAATCATACTCCAATGCAAAATTAACAGTATTCAGGAAAATCTAGTGTAACTTGTGGTTGTCAGATCCCGTACATATAATATGAGTTGTTGCTATAGTTTTCAAGAAAAATATATCTTATGAGAAAAATTGTGTAAATAAAGATTCATGATGTAGGGATCTTGATTTTGTTAGGAATTATAAATTATAATAGCAAAACCTAATTTTGAGCTTAAGGCACAATACACTTTGAAAAAAAGCTTTGATACACAGTGCATTATGATCTCACACTAATGGGTTTATTTTCTGGGTATATGTGTATAAAAGCATAGAGCTATAGTACAAGTATGTAAATGATATAATAGATTATCAGTTTTTATCAAACCTGAGCACAAAGTGATGCATGCTGCTTCCCAACGGATAGAACTTTCTTTCGGAGAGCATCTACTCTTCCTAATACCTGTGAAGACATCAAAAATCACCAACAAAAATCCAACAACTTAGTGCATGGGGCTCTCGCATTCATGGTCTAGGGAGGGTCAAAAGTATGCAGCCTTAATTCTGCTTGTATAAAGAGGCTGTTTCTGGGGTATAAAAATCACTATTCTGTAGTCTATATTAAGTAAATAAGATTTGGAAAGAACAGAGTATACCAGTAGTAGCCAACGAGAACAAGCTATTATATTGATAGTGCTAAGATTACATTTGAAGGATTTTATATGGTTTTTCATAACCTATTCACATGTTATTGCATGCACACTCTTTTTATATCTCGTACTGTCTATATGTGGTATCTAATACGAAACTCACAATGCATATGTTATGTTCATCTCCTTAATCAGTTAGGTCTAAGCATCAACTCACATTACCAGCATTATTATGTTGCAATGATAAGTTGGTTAAAAAAAAAACACTTCACGCATTTGAGTCCCTCAGAAATTGGATTTGGCCCCATATCTGATTCCACTTATGGGGAAACCTCTCTTAACCAATCGGAATTTTATGGCCCTAGCCATATTTATATAGTTTATCCCCCTCAAACATTTGGTTAGTCCCCAGAGAAAAGGCTGAACCAATCAAGATGTTTAGTGGTCTATCAAATGGGGTATGAAGCAAATTTACCCTTCAGATTATGTTTTATTTTGGCCCATAGGGGGTTGAGGTCAAATGGATAATTCATTGGAATTGGTCCAAAAAGGTAATAGGTAATGTGAGTCAATTAAGAGTATACCAAAGATCAAGTAAATATAAAAAGAAGGCCATTTTGTGTGATTAAGAAAAGAACGAATACAATGATAAGCATTGTGAAAACAGAACCCCGATATTAAGAAAAACAACAGCGCCACCTTAATAGTAAAAGGAATATCCTGAAAATGTAAAAGAAAGATTTGAAAGATACCTCTTCGTATTTGCCATCCCCAAAGGTCAACTCGATAAGAGATCGTTCATATGGGTGTAAATATCGTTTTTTTGGGAAGTTTTCTTTGTATTCTCTCAAAGGAATAGCTATTTCCTACACACAAGTGTAAAAATCACATCAATGAACTGCTTATACAGGTAGTAAAAACACCTGAAAATCATTCGTACTTAGTAAATACGAATGTAATAATTAAAATCATACTTTCATTAATGCATCAATATGCTTTGCAGCTCTGTTTCTCTCCCGCTTTGCGATGTTTGCAATACCTGGTCCATTTAAAAGAACAAATTAGGTGATTCAGGTCTATGCCTGAGGGACATAATTACAACATCTATATAAGCAGGGAGCTCTCAAAATTGAAATGATGCACACGTGTACAACTTGGTACCTTTTGTGGGAGTGATATTTCTAGCTTTTCTCTGTGCTGAAGATAGTATGTCAATAGAAGGCATCACCATAGGTAGCTTCTGAAAGGCTCCAGTTTCGTGTTTTGCCAAAGGCTTCACCTGGACAGTAAATTATTACAAACAGTATTTAGTTTCTAGGAAAAAATTTACTTAACGTGACTCCACAAAGAGTTGCCTATGAAGGTGCTCCTAAACCTCAATATAGAGGGTCTATGTGGATGATCCAAACTGTTAGTTGTGCTCCATGTATTAAAATGGTAGTGTACTTCATGCCGTACTAGATAGGCACAAATCACATGATTTTTGATTCACCACATATTTAGAATATGAAGACCGTAACTAATGGTTTGGATCATCCACATACACCCTCTATGTTGGGATTTTAGGCACCTCCATAGTCAAACTCCCAATGGAGGCACCATAAGTACACCACCTCCAATCTCTTTATATCCAGTATGGCATAAAGTGCATGCCCGAAAAAAAATACAAACTTCAAGTAACTTATACAAATCACACTCTCAAAAATAAATAAATAAATAAATAAATAAATCATTAAAGTTATCCTTAAAGCATTAAAGCATGAAATTTAGATTGAAGAACATGCTTTAACACAAATTTGCAAGTCATATGTACCCTGGTTGCGGATTCAAGCTGCGTACGAGAACCAACTAAGGAACCTCTCTCACCAATTTCAGCGGAGACCGTCTGCAATGCCCGTGGCACCGAAATGGCAACTGCAACATAAATGATCAAAATTTATCCTCACGTAACAAATTTTCTCAAATAATTTCCTCAAAAGGGCAGAGATATAGGATAATTTGGGCTTTATATGAAGTGGGTATTCAATAAAAATGAACGAAAACAACAGAAAGTAGGAGATGAGTTGTGTAGGCTAGGTGTTCGATGAAATGACTGAACGGAAACAAAACGAGTTAGATAACTTAAAAAAGGAAGAGTGCAAGACCTTTGGGGAGCTTAGAGCTTCTTCGTCTACTCCAATTTGATAGTTCTGATGACAAAGGAAGTCGCCATTGATTCGAGAGAGGGAAGGTCCTCATGTTTAATTGGAGTGAGGATAGCAAATAACGACACGGAGCAAAGGAGCGAGCCCTAAAATATCGAGAGGGGGAAGAGAGAGGGAAATTCACCACATTTTAATTGGTGAGCACCACATCCTATACTAAAGTGATTTACAACATGGGCGAAATGGTGCTCACTAACTCATTGTGGTGCGCATCTAGATTTTCCCAGAGAGAGAGAGTGGAGGGAGGTGAGGATTGTTATCGCGTCGGGTTTCGGATTCAGATATCTATTCGGGCCTCGTGGGCCGGGCCAGGCCGCTAGAGCTGTCCAGACGTGCCGAACTGGAACCAAGCGGCCCGCGAATTTTAAATTAAAAAAATAATAATTCGTTAGTAGTAGTTGCTTAATACAGTACTAAATATGTGGTAGAATAATACCCATCCTAATGAATTTTTGTTTTTTTTTAAATAACTTTCTCAAAAATTTCTAAAAGTTCAAATATATATAAATTTCACTTATGAGAATTCTAAAAAGAACACACTCTTAGTATGAAAAAAAATATAATTAGATAAATAATCCTAGTTCACTATCGTAGAAATCACGATTGCACTTAGTATGTACAGTAAGCCATCAAACTCCTAAATTAGCTTAGTGGACAAGTGTTATCTCGTGAGGTTTCAAGTGATATTACCTATAAACATTAAGAAATGTTTAGTTTAAAATTAAATTAAATAAAAAATAAGGATAAAATCTATTATATATATATATATATATATATATATATATATATATATATATATATATGGATTACTATAATTGAACTGCTGGTCAGAAAAAATTACGTGAACTAGCGACAAAACTATAATGATTCAATAATTTTTCTTCATTTTTTTTAAACAATTACTATCTCTGTCTTATTAACTTTTTCTGATTAAATTTAATGAATTTTTGAGTTCATTTAAACTTTTATCAAATTGATACACAATGTTTATTTATTGAAAACTGTTAAAAATTATTTCAACTTGATGGAAAATTAAATCAAAACTAAAATCTAAAAAATTGGATATGAGTAAATCTTTTAAGATCGAGATCATAATCAAAAAAAAATTTTAAAAAAATTGTTATAAAGAGTAGAAGTGAACGATGGTAAAAAAAGTTACTTTATCCGCGCTCGCTCAAGTGGTCTAATAAAATTATTAGGCATGCGCCACGGGTAATAATTTAATTTTGATTTCTATTTAAGACTCAGCTCCGGGTAATTTCTGTTTGTTCCTCCTCGTAGTCAATCCTAACCCTTGTCCTAACTCTAAACCCTAACCCTAGCTCTAAGATCGTACTCGTCTCAAACCACCCCCAATCTCGAAACCCAACAATCTAAACCCTACTGTGTTCAATCCCTTTCCACTAAAGCGAACCCTAAGCGTCGGATTTGTGATTATTTGGTGTTTTATTAGGTTACGACTTGATTCGAGCTAGTTGATTGAGGTTTTTTTCAGTTTTTATTTGCTCACAGGATTGGGCTCATCTTCAAAGTTTTTTTTCTGGGAAAAAAACTGAAAAAAGGCGCGATTTTTACTGTGAAATGGAGACTTCCTGCTGCACTTTGTGCAGCATTGTACCATTTTTTGTAGCTGCAATCGCGATCCGCATTGCTTACGTGTTTTATTGGACGGGAAAGCCCCTCGAGTCCTCGGCATCGAATTCAGTTAGAACCCTCATCATTCTTGGATCGGGTATGAGAATTTTTCTCGATTTTATGGTTAGAGGGATATGTTTTGTAAAAATTGAATCTTTTTGTGATGACAGTGTTTCTTTTGTTTGTTCCTTTTGTGGGTACACGAGATTTAATCTGAACTCATAAAAGAAGAGGCCTTTTTAGTTGGCTATTAGAATTTTGTTAAATTTTCCTGATGATTTCCGCAAAAATGCAATTATAAGAAGAGACTACTGAATTCTCAAAGATAAAAAAGGAAATTCTTCAAATATTTAAGAGAAATTAGTTTGATGATTCATGTTGGATATTGCAAAAATTTAGTTCATGCTAAGGGTTTGTGATGGGAATGTAGTTCATCCTAAAGTATTTAAATCTTGGAATCGATATCGGCCAATGGTTTATAGTGTCGGAATAAGCAATGTCATGCATATCATATTGGCAATATTAACAAAATTATGATAGGGTTTATGCTGTGATACCTCAAAATCCAATGTGGTGTTCTGTATCGTATTGGTAATTGAAGATATTTGAACCCTTGGTACGTACTAAATTTTCTGAAATTTTAGGGGTAAAATGTTCTATACCTCTAAGGAATTAATGTTACAAAAGGAAAACACTTTTTCCATGATAAACAAACGAAGTTCTATGTTTTTTTAGAGTAAACAAATTTGATGATTGATGTCGGAGATTGTTATATTTCTATTTAATTGTAGAAAGAAGCTAAAAGTTCTATGTGCTTAAATAGGTTATTTTAAATTACATAGGTTTTCCATACATTAATTATGTTGATAATGTTGTTTAGTTATTTGATGGGTGTGTAGGAGGTCACACAGCAGAGATGCTTAGTATCGTTAACATTCTTCAGAAAGACAGGTTTACGCCGAGGTTTTACGTGGCAGCTGCAACTGATAACATGAGTCTTCAAAAGGCTCGTGTTTTGGAAGAATCTTTGATTCAACATGGGGAGGTACATTCAGATCGGTACCCTTCTTTTATTTAAAATGGTTCGAATATTCTTACTTACAAGTAACTTTTTATATTTAAATTTTTTTAGAACTTGTCTTGGATGTTCATGAAAATTCAAGATTTCCTTTTTCCTTTCTATATATGGGTACAAGATTTTATTAACCTTACCTGTGGATTTCTTCTATTCTCGAGAGAGAGAGAGATTTGATCATGGGTTTAGCATACATTTTGATAAGGAATTTGTAACTGAAAACTTGAAATTAGGCTGTTATATATTTGTCCATTACATTCTTGTAGTTCTGAAACCTGATGGGATAGACGATTATTATAGTTTTGACTTTTGACATTGCAGTAGCTTTGCTAATGGATTATGAAGTCATCTTCGTGTATCCTTCTGTGGATTGTTATGTTATACTTTGCCTAAAAATTGGAGGGTGCATCATCTCCTTCAGTCTTTCATGACGTTAGTGTTCTACCCATAATTATTATATAAAGATCACACATTTTTATAGATACCAGGAAGTTAATTTTATCACACTTAAAAGTATCACCTTTTTAAGTCCTATTTTTGGATAGAAGTACTATCAGATAACACTAACTTTGGAATTTGGATAAACTTATGCATTCCAATAGGGCATAATTCTTGCTTCTATTTGACATTGTTTAGGGAGTTTACTTCTATTTGAAGTTTCACTTGTGCTGCCATAGCGTCCTTTGTAGTCTTTTGAATATTTTCCTCACACATCTACTACAATGAGGAAGTATGGACTCTGGTTTATCACCAACAATAGTATGTCAAGAGTGTTGAAATATGTATTGCATGAAGTATCTATACATCAAACCTACTTGTTTAGGGGAAATTAAACTTTCTTACACTGGTTTCACTTTGTGAATGCATATACCAGTACTGTTGAACCGAGCAAGTTAAATTGATCTTGCAGACCACTGCAGGAGAGAAGATAGAGGATTCTCGATTCCTGCAGATCTATCGAAGCCGGGAAGTGGGTCAGTCTTATGTGACCTCTGTCTGGACAACTTTGATAGCTATTTCACATGCTCTATGGCTAATATTCAAAATTCGGCCTCAAGTGGTATGATTATCATGAACTCAATTTAATCAAAGTTCACCAAATTGTTACTCTGAATTAATATGATTGAAGATTCATGTTGTCCAGATCATCTGCAATGGTCCTGGAACGTGCATACCACTTTGTGCAGTCGCATTTATTTTCAAGGTTAGTTTCATGGTAGATCATGTCTTCATACAGCTCTTCTCTAACCATATTTTTTTCATATCATCTTCTAGTTTACCTTTGAAGACTAAATCATCACTACTGATAAATGACAGAAACTTCCCCTTCTACCGATATACTACTCTCATGACTGCAAGTACTCCTTTAAAAAAAATAAAAGAAAAAAAAGATCAATGAATTTATAGAGATTAGGGGAGAAAAAAATTCCCGGTCTTGGGGCATGTTCCCGTTTAAGAGCTCTTTGTTTCCTATGAACTCGTTAAATTTACAACCATGATTGTACGGATGATAATGGACGAGTCCACGTGCCAATTTTTACGTCCAATTCAAAATTTTGAATTAAAAATCAAAATTTTATTTTTTTAATTTAAAATTTTGAATAGGACGGGTCAAAAATTGACCTGTGCACCTACCCATTCTCATCCCTAACTATACTGCATGTTCGAAACAAATATCTCAGCAGTAAAACGGGGAAGAATGTTTAACTTCTTTGATTTAATTTGTGTAGGTAGTTGGCCTTGGATGGTCATCGATCTTTTATGTTGAGAGCATTGCAAGAGTGAGGAAGTTCTCCTTAAGTGGCTTATTGCTTTATAAGCTCCGCCTGGCTGATCAGATCTTTGTTCAATGGCCGAAGTTGCAAAACCGGTATCCAAGAACTCACTATGTTGGTCGACTCATGTAAAAGGAAAGCATTGGTGAACTGAATTGCTCGATCAACTGGTTCTCAATGAACAGATGTTAGATCAATCTCTCTAAATGGTTTTCAATGATCTTGAACTGAAGTTGTTGAATCATTCCTGACTTGATATAATACTAGTGATTTTTGTATGGGTGATGTTTTATTAGACATCAGGTTTTAGTTTTTGCTATGGTTTTGTATCAGATGATGGTAACATTGTGATAGAAAATTTGAGCTACAATTGTATCGTCTTGTGTTGAAAAAACAATTGTGGTTGTGTTTTGTTTATATGTGAATCATCAAGCTTGAACTATTTATTTTGCCACAATATTGCTCTAGAGGAGCTTTTTGAGATAAATGAGTGCCTAAATAAGCATTTTTTTTTTTTTTTCCTTCAGATTGGAGAAACAATTTTCTTGCAATTGACCATCAAAGTTTAAAATCTTGGTGTTTGTATTGGACTTGGTCTAAAAACCCATAATCTTTATTGAAAGTTGTGGTATTATGGTATCAAAACTGAGGCATCGTTCAACATATCTAGGGAAGGTAATAAATATGTGCGCACTATTCTTCGATTTACAGTGCCAAACTGAGTTTGAATGTGATTTGGGAGGAAAATTCTCCACATGGACTCTGAGATTTAGCAGTAAAGGGCGTCTCGGGTGCACAGTATGAGAGGTTATAGTCCATGAGGAAATCTCATACTGTGTGTGAGGAAATCTCTTACTGTATTTGGTTTGAAAGAAAATGGAAGAAAGAGAAGATTTCCTCTTAACCGTGTGTGAGGAAATCTCTTACTGTGTTTGGTTTGAAAGAAAATGGAAGAAACAGAAGAGAAGAGAAAAGAAGAGATGGAATTTTGTTTTTTCCTTGATGTCTGGTTAGTAAGAAAATATTTTATTTTCTTTTAAATTTTCTCAAAAAATCAAACAATAAAAAATATTTTCTTTCAAATTTTCTTTTCTTTTCATTCATTTTCCCTCATCAAACCAAACAGAGCCAGAGAAAAAAAGAGAAGCATCATAATCAGACGTATCTTGGCAATAACTACTATTATAAGGTCCACATTATATTGGATACCTCAAAAAATTTCCAATACAACATGCAAGATACAAACCATTATGGCTCAAGGTGTCGGCTGATATTAAAACTTTGACTTGTCAATTCTGCTGTCAATACAAGGCTACACAAATTTGTCCTCCAATTGTTCAGAGATATACAGGGTCACAAAATTCTATCCCCATATCCACAACAATCTGAATTTTTTGACAGCAGCCCATCATCAACTTATCTACATGGCATGTTGGCAACCGAAAAGGAAAACTAAACAAAATTATGTCCATAAATCATTTCTCCACCATCTCAGTTGAACTGCAAACACTATTAACAAACAAAAGCCTGCTGACAGAATAATATCTTCCGACAGTCCAAAATCACAGCTATTATTTCTAATCTATAACTAGTTACTGCAAATTCAGAGAGTTCAACAAGAAAATGCAACTATACTATGATATATGAGACTGGACTCTAACCTATTTCCCTCACCTCAATAACATTATAGTTCAAAATGCTTACAGAGAACTTAAAAGATAGAAGATTTCTATTAACATAACCTTTTTAGAAAAACGAAAAGGCAAAAAAAGAAAAAACAAAAAAAAAAGGCAGAGCAAAAAAAGTGGGTAGTCAGAATCTTCACCATGATCATAATCCCCCTCTACTCATAACATTCAGCTCTTTCTGTAGGGAACTAAACCGACATAACAGAAGCTCATTGAGAGATGATTTGCAAATTTCATACGCAATACTGGACGGGCAAGAGAGGTCAGATTTGCATCATTAGCAGGCACATCCACCAGATTGCGGCTGTGAGCTGGAAGTGTTGGTATTGGTGGCCCTCAGATTAACATCGACCATATCTTCCTGTTTTGTTGAAGAAAGCGTCTCCATCCCAGGGAGCGCAGCAGCAATCTTTCTGAACAATGCCTGTAGACAAATGACAACAGTCCAAATATTAGTTTCTGATTTGAAGAAAGTAATTTGGTAGGACACAAAAGGAAATTCAGAATTTGAAGAGAAACTAGATCAGATCATTTCAAATGCAAAGAGAAGGGATAGTAAGACCGATATTATGGTTGTTGATATGTAAGAGAGATCAGAAGTTGTAAGCCATGGAACATTAGCAAAAGGTTCCACATGCAGGTATCAGCATAAAGAAGACAAACGAAGATAAGAAGAGAAACCTTTATATTGAATCCAGCTTTGGCACTTGTCTCAATAAACATGACACCAAGATCACGTGCTTTAGCCTCTCCTTCCTCTATGGAAACTTGCCTGTCCATGTAACTCAGTATTATGTATGTGCAGGTTTAAGAAAAACTGAAACATAAGTACTGGCTAGTGTTTGATCATGCACAACATTAGAAGCTTGGAGTAGTAAATTTATCTAACAAGACAATTTGAGCTGCATATAAATTCAGCGGGTTGCAAACAATAAACTGTTAAACTAAAACATATATGATTTGGGTGGTCATGTGATTCTACGAATCTACATAACTACATAAGGTATTGTTGAGCTATATGACTAGATGGCCATATGACTAAAATCTATATAAAATCCAAAGAAGGACAAGCCACCTACAAATGCTAGCCATCAAGAAAGGAAGCTACCAGCTAATTCAAATCCTATGAAGATTTGTGAATATTAAAAGAGTGAGCAGTCCTAAAAGTGCATTAGTCTCTAGAAAGCTAGGGCTGTTGGAGTAAAAAAGAAGCCCTGATGGTTGTGCAATAGCACACTGGACGATGAAGCGATGGACAAGCTAGGCAAACTGAGAAAGAACATGAATTCTAGTAATAAAGAAACCATTAGAGCCATCTAGTTAACTGGAATATGAAGTAAAGAAAGAAGATACAAACCCTTGTTTACAAATAAGGATAGGAAGAGAATATAGTCAGTAACATAAGTAGGCTACGACGGATATTGAACACTAAGTGAACACCCAAAAAAGAAATAATGCACCACTCAGATCCATGCTACTGACTGACCATAACAGAAGGATGGCTCACGAAATAAGACAACCAACTTGGTTCCATTCACTCAAAACTAGACTTTTTAGACACCCTTCTCAATAACACTTGCATTAGGTGTTTGTAAATGAAAAATCTTCCCTCGTCTTCTAGTAAAAGAAAAGGGCAAATATTCATTGTAGACAACCTGCCATCATAGCAACACTAACAGTTTCATGTCTAGATAACTGAATTCCTTGTCACAATCCTATGCTATGAAGATGTTAATATAGAAGAAAATAGTTCTATAACAAATAATAGGTTGATAAAACAAGGTAATAATCATTTACCTTTTGTCAACAAGATCAGTCTTGTTCCCAACAAGAACGATGATAACATCACCACCTCTCTCAGTGCGCACCTCTTCAATCCACTTTGAAGTATTTAGGAATGATTGTCTGCCTGTATCATATAGAAGTTAAATTAAAATATGCATGAATTTGGATATTTTCATAGTTTAAAAAGTCACGTCTTTAAATTTCTAGATGTAAGTTATACTATTTTCAGATACAAAATAACCAATAGTTGTTTGGGAAATATGGGCTTTACCAAAGAGAGAATATATCATTTTATGAAGAGATGGTCATGACATTTAGAGTTTCTACTCACTCTGGAAATTTCCAATCTAACATTTTAAGGAAATTTCAGGATCTTCTTATCCTATCCAGAGCATGGTTTAGAATAGTATTGATTACCTTTTCAATTTAGAATAAACAACAAATTTTGTTGTGAAAGCATCCTAATGTTGAGGCTTCTTTATGTATAAAAGAAAATGAAAAGATAACTAACTTGATCTTGTATACATAACTAATATGATCTTGTAATAAAAACCTAAATAGGAAATGCTTTGCATGATTATTTTGCCAATCAACCTTTGGAATATTGTCTGGAGATTCCAGACACTGATACAGGTTTAAAACATATTTACAGTTTGAAACATAATAAAGAAACATACTGGCAACATCAAACACAATGACAGCAACAGATGAGTCCCGTATGTAACTAGGGATGAGACTTCGAAATCTCTCTTGTCCAGCTGTATCCCTGTGAATGAGCAAAAATAAGAGAAATGAATTCCCATAGCAATTACATAAAAGACATTATTGGTCATGTGATGACAGAAAAACAATATAGTTCATAAATCTCATTCTTTAATTTAGCATATTTGTATATATGGCTCTTCCAAGAAAGTTCTAATTCCCATAGCAAAGGCTTCTACAATTAATGATTTTCTTAAACAAGGGTTCTTGTCTATGATAGTTTAGGGCCTGTTCGGGAATGGAGTTTAGAAAACTAGAGGTAGATTTTAAGTGGAGGTATAGGTTTTCGCAAACTCCACTTTGCAAGGCTCTAACTGTAATTTTCTAAACTCTAATTTTTTATGTGTTTAGATTGCAAGAAAACAGTGCTGGGTTTGGATCTACACCCGAGTGAACTCAACCACTTTGATCGCTTGATGTTGGTTCATAAGAAGCCAACTTGGGTCAAGTTGTTAAACACATAGGTTGGGCTGGGATTTTAAGTCATATGTGACAATTAAGAGAACGAGTGAGTTGCTCATTACAAAATCTCTTCATCCAATCTGGTGTCTTGGAGGCTGGGAAAGAAAGAGAGAGAGAGAAAACAGGGAAAAGTTTAATGTTCTTCAGAAAGGACTCATTTTTTGAGTTTTCATCCATCCCACTCCATTGAGATTTGTGGTGATTGGGTCCTTCTAGTGTACTGGTAGATGTCTCTTTTAGTGGGTTCGTGGTGGAGGGAGATAATGGAGATAATCCTTGTTCCATTTACTTTGTTTACTTCCTCAAGCATTGTTGTAAGATTGAAGATTTATGGTGTATTCTCTTCTTGATTTTCATGTACTGAAAGATTTTTGTTGCTTGTGGGTGTAGGTATGGGTTGTGGCCTAACATTATTTTTGGTATTTCTTTTATGGTTGTTTTTGTGCTTGCTTAATTTTACATTTTGCTCCATCTACTCTCCCTTTGACCTTGGTAGTGGGGATGTATCAGAGTAAGAATTTTTCTCACACAAGTGTTCTTGTCTCAGATAGTTTAGGGGCCTGTTTGGGCATGTCGTATAGAAAATTGGAGGTTGATTTTAAGTGGAGGTACAAACTTTGCAAGGCTTTAACTGCAGATTGCTAAACTCTAATTGAGAAGTGTCTGGATTGCATGAAAACAAAGGGGTATGAGACAACAGTGGTAGGAGCGCAATTTTGTTACCTCCAAAATTTTGTAGTTATTCAACTTCAGAAACAAGGTAACTAGAGTAATCTAAACTCCAAACAACCCCCAAAAGTGATGGTAGAATAACTTAACTTTGTTCTCAAACAGGCCTAATGCTCTTTGTTAAAGGTGGCAACAGGTCGAGTATGGATTAGATACATACGGTATCCATATTTATACCTGATAATCTTTATGGAATCTGTATATGATCCAAATCAACTAAGCACTAGGCACATCCAAGCCCTTTCCACTTTAATCAGTTCGAATATCCATTGGATTTCTAGTACTTTTCTCAATAAATTATCTTCATAAATTAAAACAATAACAATAAAAATATAGAATTTATCATTAACAATTGCATATAAAACTTGTGCAATTATCATGTTATTGCCAATAATCAATTATTAAAGAACACCACAATCATATAAAGACAACACCAATATTATACACAATCATCTCGGAGTAAGCTTATGTAATATTTCGGGTAGGGTATCGAGTTAGTAGGTTTGGATATAAGCATATCCAAATCCATATCTGATAGGCTTTTTTAAGATTTGACTTTTAAATCCAAACCCAAATGAAATTACTGATGGATATAAAATTGAGATCCATAATCGTATATTTAAGTCGGATTTGGGTCGGGTCAGCAGGCGATCTGCCTCCATTACCACCCTTATTCTTTCTTACTTCACCTAATTTCATACCATGATTATCATGGAAAAATATGCAGCTATTTTCCAGCCGTTTTTCAAAATTCAAACTATTTTAGCAGACATACAAATGCAAACTCTACTGATGCAAGGGGATTCAGTAATGACAATACCAGAGTTGCAGTCTAACAGTCCTGTCCTCAAGGTACATCGTCTTTGACAAGAAATCAATCCCAATTGTAGCCTGTCACCAAAATAAGATTTTAAAAAGAAAAACACATAAAAAAGAGAAAATTCTATCCACAATTAAAACCTAAAGACCTACTCGACAAATTATAAAACAGTTCAACATGTCACACTCCGTAGGGAAAACCATCTCCCTAGCTACAAGGCAATTGGATATCTTTGTAACCCATACAATTGAGTAACTGTTTAAACATAGTAAACTGATACTTACTGAAAATAGAAAGCAACAAACTAATTTTTTTTTTTGCTGAATGATAACAACAAAATAATCGTCCAAATTCTAAAACTTCAAGACACATAGTCAAGACTGGAACAACTGAAAATAGTCTAACAAATAAAATACGTAAGAAAAAGTAATGGGGTTTCTACATATCTGTCCCTTAAATCTTTAAAAAATTGAATTTAGTCCCCCAAATCTTCATATTTTGAATTTAGTCCCCAAATCCTCTAAGTTACCTCATTTTAGTCCCTCCATTAGGCATTCCGTCCAAATGAATGGCGGATTTTAATTTTAATATTTTAAAGGTGGGGGAAATGACTGAAATACCCTGGGTCCTAAATTAGATCAGCTTAGGATTACGGTTAGGGTTTCCTCTCAACCAATCAGCGAAAGTACGCTCTTTGATCCGCCAAAAGTTTCAATTTTGCGCCCTTTTGATGCGGAAAGTTTTCGTTTTGCTCTCTTCTGGGGGCGAAAAGGCTCAATTTTTGTCGTTTATTGTTACTTCTGGCTGCGATTTTGTTGTACTTTACTAAAATTGGGCTAGAAATATAGATATCTGATTTTTTTTTTTTTTGGGTATTTTCTTATATTTCATATTCGAGAATTTCACCAATCCCATAAACCCAACATTTGATGTGTTAAGATTATGAAACTTCGTCTGTTGTACTACTTTTGGGTTCGGAATTTGATCGAAACCCATCTTTGTTTAAGGGAATAAGATGCCACCCAAATACTTTTCGAAGCAAAAGTTGTTGCGCTCGCTAGCTGGCTTTCTGTTGAATCAGGGCCAGAACTCTGTTCTTGCCAATGCCAACCACTTTATATTGAAGCCGTTCTCCACTTTAAGCAACTCGATTCGCCGGTTTCATGCCCTTCATAACACCAATGATCTTCACAAGATGAGGGATATAGGGTTAGGAAAAAAGAAAAGAAGGAAGAGATATAGATTAACTTGGAGGGAAGAGAGAGAGGAGAAGAATGGAGAGGGGAACCCAATAAGAAGAGGAAGAGAGGAGGAAAAAAAGAAAGGAGGACTAAAGTGAAGTAACTCAGGATATAACAGGAAATACGGACTAAAAATATGGGTGGCCTAACGGAAGTTACCCAGGGGGACTAAAGTGAAGTAACTTAAAGGATTTGGGACACTAAATTCGAAATATGAAGATTTGGGGGACTAAATTCAAATTTTTAAAGATTTAAGGGACAGATATGTAAAAACCACAAAAGTAATTAAGCAAATAACATCGAAACGGCTTGAATAATTAACTAGTCATTTGTTGTTTGTTATTTAACTCCTTAGGTTACCAATATTGGGGATCTAGTCATTTGTTGTGCGGTCTGGACTGGCGTTCCATAAGTATGGTATGAATTAGAATCATACTACGATAAATAACAATACTTTCAAGAAGAGACACTCGTACTATGAAAAACTTCTATAAAACCTAATTCCTACTTTTGTAAAACAAAACTCCAGAAGCCTAGAAACAAAAATAAGTTATGTAATATCATCCAACAAAATCATAAAAAGATAAGTCGTTTGAACATTAATATAAAGCTATGATGCATGGACATTTCAAAATTCGAAGACGTAGCCATATCCAATACATGTCTGTACGAGGGCATTCGGAGGATACTCAGTCTATGATGTGCTAAATATTTATTTAAGTAGTCCATCATACAAAAAATGTACATGATATATATGTAAACTAAGAAGTTCAAAAACTCTAGCGCATTATGTAATTTATTCACTTTCTTAGTAAAGACTATGATTGCACTGCACTTATTGACTTGTATAGTTTGAAATCTTTTATATTACCTAGATTGTTGTTTCTTTAACAATATAGCTTTATAATCTATGTTTTTAGCCTTATAGGTAAATAACTCTAATTTCGCACACACGCTATTTTATTGTTGTATCCATGACCTCTCTCTATCCTGAATGTACATGCTTTATTGGATGTGCAGTAATACTTAGAGAAATAAAGTGAGAAATGAGAATATTTTTGCCAAGGTTGGCGAACCCTCACAAAAGAGAATATGTGAGAAAATCATCTATGACGATTTGATCATGTGCAATTTAGACCTACAAATGCACAAGTTCGAAGAATGATGCTTATCAATGTAGGACAAGTTAAAATAGCGAAGAAATGCCGAAGAAAAATGGATAGAGGTGATACAAAAGGACATGGATACTATACTACTCGATAAGAATGAGTGGAGAAGCATCATCCACGTGATCAATCCAGCGGGATTCTATTTTGGTTCATGTAGTCTATTCCAAGTATTTACGATAAAAGGCTTAGTTAGTGTTGTTGTTGAATGATCTCTTCCTATTTTTAAGGACATGTTGTATCCGCATATTTGTATCTTACAGTATCTCATACCTATATTGGTGCAACCTTGGTGGAAAGTAATGTCTTTAGAAGTCCATCTCAACGATTCACTCTTGAGTTCATGACCCATAGTTCTAAATAATCCTGCTAACTTGCAATAACTGGAGCCGGAATCACTTTTCAAATATTCAATTGTAATATTCTCACTAGTTTATCAAACGAAATAGATATTTTTTTGGCCAATTCTGAAAGCATTAATAACCGCCATAATTGACTGGTTAAGATTTGAAGCAACACGAGGAAAATCAAATTTTCTAAAACTAATAATTCTTTTTTGCAATTCTATTCATGATGAATATAATAAACAGATATATAAAAATAACGATTGCTATTAAAACCTTCCAAATAATCAGAAGTAATTGAAATTCTATATGATAAATAAATGTACAGCAATTAATGGTTTATTCACTCTTCAAAAATCTTACAAATATCTCATTTACACGTACTCCTAGGAACTTTTTTAAATTCAGGATTATGCGTTATTTTTAAATACTTTCTGAACAAGGATCTTTGACTATAGTAAAGGGTTATTCCAGTGTTCTAAAAATCGTTCTATGCGGGCGCATATGCGCCCGCATATGCGTATGCGGTGTGAAAACGCACCCAAAACTCATTAATCGCCCTGTCCATGCGGACAGGGCGATTATGCGCCCTATGCGTCCCTATGCGGACGCATAATCCGCATAGGGCGCATAGGGCGCATGGAGTTTTGTGGGTTAACGGGTTTCGAATTTGTTTTAAAACCCGACCCGACCCGATCCTACCCGCAACCCATCCCTTTTATTTCCTCTCGTTTCTTCGCGTCGATCCGTCATCCCCAAATTCCCTCGCGACAAAAAACCCTAACGCCCCAAATTCCCTCTCCGATCACCCAATCCCTCCCCTCCGATCGCCTTCGCTGTCGTCAATTGACTGATTGCGAAGGTTTCTCTCGTCGACAACCCTTAAATCCCTTTTTCGTCGTCCCCTTCGCCCAGTCGATCGAGTCGTCAATCGACTGATCGCTCGATTTAGCGCTTTTCCCCTCTGGCCTCCTTCAATCGTGCAGCGACGAAGAGTTATCTCTTGATTTTCGTGCCTCCGGCTCCTCTTATCTACTTCTCCCTTCCAGAAAGCAGTCCTCCCTCCGGCAGCAATCCCCGACTCCCCCCTCCGGCAGTCTCTCCCTCCGGCGCGGTAAAAAAAATTTCCTTTCTTCTGTAGCTGCTTCATTTTCATTTTTTGGCTTGTTTAATATTATAAGTTATATTTTCAATTTTGTACATAATTTTTGTTTAATTTCGGTAGTTGTTTTGCACTTTTGCTTCTTTAATCAGAGAATTAATAGTCTCTAGTTGCATGTATGCTTGTTTAATATCTCTAGCTGCTTTAGTTACTTCAGTTGCATTTATCAGTGAGATTTTGCAATTTTGTAGTTTTTGCTGTTCAGCTATTCAGCTGGAATTTGCAATTTTGAATGTTAAGAATCAATGCAATTTTGAAGTTGAATTTTAATTCAGCTGGATTATGCAGTTGCTGGCTAGCTTGCTGCAGTTTGGAATTTTTTTTTTTGAATTATTCCTGCTGTGTTGATTAAGTAACAAAGAACAGAGAACTACTATCCAAAGGGAGAATATGTTGTCGGCTAACCATTGAGTTTAATTAACAGAGAACGAGTAAGTAGGCAGGTTAGTGGCACGATGAATTAAGTTTAATTAAGTTTATTTAAATTAACTAACCATTGAGTTATTTTAATTAAGTTTATTTGAATTATTTTAATTAAGTTTAATTAACTGACCACTGAGTTGAATTAATATTATTTGAATATAAGTTAGTAATTTGTTAATTGTATAAGTTTATTGTAGTAGAAATAATATAGGATTATTTGAATTATTGGTGATTATTTTATGAGTAATATAGCATATAGCCATATAGGACTATTTGAATTATTTGATGATTAACTGATTATTCAATAATCAATTAATATTGTTAATTTTATGAATTATTTTTTTGAATGAGAAATAATTATTTTTCTTAATGATGATGTAGGAATTTCTTTAAGGCATATAAGTTTATTTGCATGTCATCATCTATGGCCTCCAATTCAAGTAGTTGTGGACGAGCAAATCCATCGAGTGAGGAAGAAAGTCAGATTCCATTGAAACCACCAGGATCGAATGATATTGGATGGAATTATGGGAGGCTAATAAGAAGAGGATCCTATAATGATGTGAAATGCATCAAATGCAATAAGATTATTAAAGGGGGAATAAACAGATTAAAGCAACATATTGCAGGAGTTGGAGGAGAAGTATCTGCATGTGTGCTTGTTACAGATGAAGAGCGGCGCATATGCAGGGAGAATTTGGAAGGAATCAAAAAGAGGAAAGTTGACAAGAAAAAAGCTGATTATGAGCTTCGAGAAGAGGTACAAATATCCATAGAAAGAGAGACAGCAGAACCTGACCTCACTGGAGAACATAGGCCTCGTGTTACTGGTCCGCTGAACAAACTAGTGGACGAAGGTAAATGGAAACAGACAGTGATCAATGAAGGAGAGAGAAGAAAGTGGAAGGAGTTGGCGCATGATTATGCGGCCATGTGGGCATACGCCAAAGGAATACCTTTTAACACTTTCGATTGTGAGGAGTTTGATCTATTTTGCGAGGCTGTTGGCAAGCACGGTCCAGGGTATAAGGGGCCCAGCCAATATCAATTGAGAGTGCCTCTCTTAGATAAGGCATACAAAAAAATTGAAGAAAGCTTGGAGAAGTCAAAGGAAGCGTGGGATGAATATGGCTGCAGTATTTTGACTGATGGATGGACTGACAGAAAGCATAGGAGTATTATGAATTTATGTGTCCATTCCAAGGGCGGCACATGCTTCATTAAATCCATTGAGGATTCGGCCAATGCACATACTGGTGACTACATATTGAATTGGGTAGAAAATTGCATCAAGGAAGTGGGTGAGAAGCGTGTGTTGCAAGTGGTTACTGATAACCACCCATCCAATATGGCAGCAAAAAATATGTTGAAGGAAAGAAGGCCTAATATATTTTGGACCAGTTGTGCAGCCCACACTATAGATCTCATGTTGGAGAGTATTGGTAAGATAGCAAAATACAAAGCGGTGATTGAGAAGGCAAGATCAATGACAGTTTTTCTCTATGCGCATCACAGTACTCTGGCTTTGATGCGCTCATTTACAAACATGAGAGAGCTTGTTCGTCCAGGAATCACCAGATTTGCCACCACCTTCCTAAGCTTAAGTTGCCTGGTAGACAAAAAATCACAGTTGGCTGCTATGGTGTCTTCAGAAAAGTGGGATAACAACAGATGGTCCAAGACAGAGAAGGGCAAGTCAACTAAAGCCACAGTTTATTCTGACTCCTTTTGGAAAGATGTTAAAGAGCTTCTGAAGGTATACACTCCTTTATTTAAATTGCTAAGAATTGTAGATGCTGATCGTAGACCTTCAATGGGTTTCGTCTATGGAATGCTGGAAGATGCAAAGGACGAAATCAAAATTGCTTGCAATCGAAAGGAGTCTCCATTTAGACCAATTATTAATATAATTGAGAAAGAATCCAGGGGCAGACTTGATAGCATATTGCATTTGACGGCATATTATCTTAATCCCTATTATTATTATAGGGATAATAAAGTCCAAGAAAATCCACTAGCAAAAAATGCCGTCATGCATTGCATATGCATATTTTACCCTGAGCATGACATCCAAGATCAGATTGGTTCGTATGAATTTCGTGTCTACAAAAATAAAGGGGGACTTATGGGGAGTGGTATGGCAGAAAGGTACCGAATGAGCTTTAATGGCACGGATAATTTCGACCCAGGTAACCTTTATAAATGAAATTTAAAAGAATTTAATATTAAATTATATTCTTTCTAATTATTAGCATCTTGTTATACGTTGTTTTAATAGCTCATTGGTGGGATTTTTATGGAGGAGATGCACCAAATCTTCGGAAAATAGCAATTAAGATTCTAAGCTTGACAAGTAGCTCTTCAGGGTGCGAGAGAAATTTCAGTGTATTTGAAGGGGTAAATACTACTACAATGATTATATATTTTATAATTTTTAATTACATTATTTTCAGAGTTAACACTCTAACCTTCTTTTTTCTCGTGTAAAATCATATATAAATTTATAGATACATACAAAGAAGAGGAACAGGCTGGATGCTAAAAGGTTGAATGATCTCGTCTTCGTTCAATTTAACAAAAAAATGGCACAGAAAAGGAATGCGAAGAAGAAGGATGGAGATAGTAAAGATGTGCTAATTGCTTCAGATGATTCCAGAGCTTTGCACTGGAAAGATGAATTTGTTAGAGAAATAGAGAATGATTACGAAGATGAGATCTATCCTGGTTCCGGCTTAACATGGGATCTTGTTGCTGCGGCGAGTGGAGCTAACGAAGATAGACTCAGGAGGAGTAAAAGGACGCTAAGAAGGAGAGTTGCAGCGGGAATAAGAGCACAAGAGGGTTCATCCAGTGCAGTTGTTGAAGATCTTCCTGAACATGATCAAGCTATAGCTGTTTTAGAAGAAGAGAGTGATGATGTGAATGACGATGATGATGATAGCTCTGAGGAGGAGTTGGAAAACAATGTTCAATATGAAGATGACAATGAGGAATAGTAAACACTTTGTTGAGTGGGATGAATTATATTTGACAAAAACTTGTATTATTTTTGGAATATGTAAAACTAATTACTTATGTAGTTGACACAAACATGTATTAGCAATGTGTGGATTATTGTTATATGTTCATTTGTATATACATTGTTCATTTTTATGTGTTGAAGAACTTTCTTATATATCATGTAAATTGATTCTCATTTAATTTTTCTTTTTGATTTGCAGGTGAGCGACGTTTTTCATTCATACATACATGCATCGTGCTTTTTTTTACATTGGGAGTTCAGAGATAAGTCTTTCTAATTCTATCTTTTTAATTTCTTATGTAGAACCAGTTTATATTCATTTTATATGTTTACGATTATTATTTATAATTTTTTAGAGCTTTATAGTATTAATATATCCATTTTTTTATAATTATTATATTAATATATATATTAAAATATTAATATTCCGCATAATTCCGCGTAATCCGCATAATTGGCGCGTAATCCGATTATGCGTTATGCGGTTCTGGACCGCACGCATACTGAAACCGCATTCTTGAACATTGGGTTATTCAATCTAAACAATACATGAAGCTAACTCTACCTAAAACATGATTAAATTCAAATATTCCCAGGGTGCCACCGTAAGCACTAATTTGAGTTTGTTGTAGTTCATTAGGAGGCTTTATCATGATACCTTTTGAGATGACCAATTCCACTACATTTAATAAATATACTTTTTGACATGTTTTGCATCTACCCCTTCTTACACCACCTTCAAATATTTTTTCAAAATAATTTCAAATATCATATTTATAATTTCTAAAGGCAGTGGGTGCTTCATGTGAAGAAGAAATATTAGTATGTTAAGAAGACAAAGTGGTGATTGTTGGATTGTGAGGCATAGTCATAATTTTGTGGTTGAGTAAATGGAACATTTGGCATGTCAGCTAGAGGTTTTTTTTAAAGCTTTGTACTATTTGAGAGAAAAAAAATATGAAAAGTATAACCAGCTTAATGACTAGCACCAGGAGTAGTGGAATTCACATCCATTTTATTAAACTAATAACAAATAACTATCAAAATTAAAATAATTAAATCGGTATTTGAACCTTCCTAGTGAAGAAAGTTCTTCTAACTTGAAAGGTGAAATTGATTAGAAAGGAAATTGTTGAGATAGTTAAGAGGCTTGAGATGCTGAGAGCCTTGAAAGAGTCCTCACACCATTTTGAGAGAGATTATGAGAGTTCGAGAAAGTTGAGAGACTTAGAGAAAATTTTATGAGAGAAATGAATGGCTTAGGGGGAATTTATGAAGGTGAGGGAATGTAAAAAATTGCATAAACCATACCTAAGGGGGGTTTTGCAATAAAAAAATTAGTAAAATACCATTGGCCGAGTCTTTTGCACGAAAAAATTTGCAAAAAACCATCCAATCGCTATAAGAGCCGTTGGAAGAGGCGGGCCGAGCGCGAGCACGATTTTTACACTAGTACATGCCCACATGGCTCATGACACCTAGCTAGGCCCACGCCTGGCTCGTTCATGGCCCAAGTCCACCATGGGCAATCCGTGCCCGGCACTTATCGGACAGGACATGCTGATAAGGTATCTGACTCAGTTGTCAGTCCTAACTATAACTCGTTATGTAGTTTTTTGAAAGCGTATATTATTAAATAACTACTTCAAGTAACATAAATGTTACATAATCTTGCGTTGGCTCATCATATATCATTTTGGGGTTACTTTATATCATTACCTAATTTTATTATGTTTTTAGGGGCATGTAAATCTCACGTCCCTAGTCCAAGATAGTAACTCTTTTTCTCCCAATTAAGTCCAAGCCCTTCTGGATTTCAACTCCCTAACTTATTCTTACTCCCGACCTCACCTCTTCTATAAATCCTCACATTGTTTTACATGACTTTCATTCTCAACCTCAAATCCAACTTTGACTCCAACTCCACTTCATGAGTGCAGCTATAAGAATGTCTCTCGACTTCAACTTCGACTTCCATTCCAATTTCATTTTTAAGTTCCAACCTCAACTTCGACAATTTTTTATATTTTTTATTATTTTTTTGATATTGCAGAAATTATTTTCCTAAATACTTAAGTTTTTATGGACAATTTTACATTTATTTAAATTAAAAATTAAAAATTTCTGTCATATGTTATCATTATGCTATATACACTAACATTTTGTGAGGTCAAGAGTTATGATATGCATGATTGGTATTTTCAAGACTCCAGCAAGATGAATTTTAATCATTTAACATATGTGGGACTGGTTTGTTGCGAATTTCTTGGTTAAGGTATAACAATATATAACAACAATAATAAGACAATCTAAGCTCGTTATGGAGGCTTGCTACAACTAATAAAAAACAACAAATGGACTTCTTATCTCGTATAAGATGAACATCCCAGAGATGAACAAACAACAAATCTAACTATGTGACAAAGGCTATACAATAATTGCCAAATAGCTTGCCCTACAAAGTTATGTGGTGGGTTCTCTTAAAGAAAGTTCAATTTTGAACATCAAATACATGAATAAAAGTCTACTTTTTTCACTAATGTGCAAGGAATAGTCTCAATTAGACACAAAAAAGAACTATTGCTTACAATCACCTTACTAACCTATTTAAAACAATTCAAAGGCTAGATTGGTACGCTTATGAAAGATAACAACAATATAATTTATGTTAATCAAATCCAACTATTCTTAGAGCTAAAAACTTTCCTAAATCTGATACATTCCTCACCATATATCAAAAACTAAGTTATACAAGACACAATTCAGATCAATCCAGCAAGCAAGCAAGAAACTGGATCAATTTATGGAGATCTCTAATTCAAAACTTAACAGATACAAGAAACTGCAGAACTCAGTTACGGGTTGCACTACAGGTCAAATCAAATCGAATCACACCCCCCACACAACAGATCGATCGCGGTCTCACATCAACCGAATCGAATCAAGCCCTAAGCGAGCAGATCTAGGGTATCTAAGGCAAAATACGAAGGAATTGAGGAGCTAGGGTTGTTGATGTGGGGGGATCTGAATCGAACCTGGTAGGTGTTGTCAAACTTGTCGTACATGAATCTGGTGATGATGCTCGTCTTGCCCACCGACTGATCCCCCAAGAACACCAGCTTGTACTTCGCCAGAGCTGATACCGGAGCCATTGATGATGATCTCGATGATGATGATGGAGATGATTCCTTTAGGGATCGGATTGAATCTGAGATCTTAGAGATCTATCGATCAATCGAATTTGAATCTCTTTTTACAGAGAGAGAGAGAGAGAGAGAGAGAGAGAACGAACGCCCGACGAGAGAGAGGGGAGAGAGAGTTCCTTGTCCGTTGCTCTTTTTAGCTGGGAATGTGTAAAGCTGGCTAACGGGAGTTTCTAGAGGGGCACACCATGTTTTCCATTTTTCCCAATGAGCCCACTTAAAAACTTCATATGTATTACAAGTTTGCCATTAATTTCTTTGGACTAAAATGTCATTTGTTCAATCTCTTTTCTCCTTCTCTTCCAAAACTATAGATCAGTTAAATCCAAAAAAAAAAACCTAAAACCCAAAACTATATATCAAATCTTCTCCTATATTAAATTATCTGACAAATTAAATTTGAAAATTGATTTTATTAGGTCTTTACTTACTCAAAAATCCTAGAAACTGTGCGGATTGAAAAAAATTATGAACCCAACTCAAAGTCCGGACTATCAGTCCGGACTGGAAGTCCGGACAGTCGGCTTCTGTTTTGACTTCCAGTCCGGACAAAACACTTCTGTCCGGACTTCCAGTCCGGACGAAATTAGTGGTGAGTATTCATATCTCACATGTGAACTCCTCGAGTTCGATTCCTGGCAACAGCAAAATTTTTTTAATTTTATTTTATTTTTCCAAATAAATACATTTTTCTGTGCAACTATTGCAAATGTAACTATTACGAATCTAATTAAATTTCGGACTCAAACAATTTAATAATTTTTTTTCCCTTAGTCACTATTTCATTCCAATTTAAAAATAAATTAGATGAAACACATAATGAGTATTTCTTGTGCATTTTCTTTATTTGCATTTTCTTTTTACTTTATTTTATTTTTCCAAATAAATATATTTTCTTGTGCAACTATTACAAATACAACTATTACGAATCTAATTAAATTCCCGACTCAAACAAATTTTTTTCCTTAGCCACTATTTCATTCCAATTCAACGATAAATTAAAAATTCATATTAGTCTAAAACTAGAGAAATTATTAGATACATATTATGCAAATATAGTACTCGAACAACATAAAACACAAAAATTAGAAGAAACACAGACTCATCATATAAATGTCTTTTTTTTATTATAAACCTTTCACAATTAAAATGTATTAAGAATTTAATTTACTTATTTTCAATTACACATGCACATTAATTTAATTTACTCACTTTAATTTTCAGATAGAGGTAAAACAAATAAAACTAATCTGATTCAATTCTGATTCCATATAAATATTTTGAAAATATGGGTATCATCTGTGCATCAATATTAATGATATACAAACACAAATAGTGAAATAACATTGACAGTCAATTCATTCATATAAATATCTGGACAAAAAATCAATTTGCGTCTCCATATCAATTATCATCTCCAAATTAATATATGAAATTGTGTTCATTACAAATTGATATGTCATGAACTGCATCATGGACAAGCAATGGTTAAATTCCCCATGCTCTGATCAAATAATGGTTTTCATCACAAATAGACAACCCATAACAGCAAGTTTAAGTACACCATCATCAAATAAGTTTAAGTACAAATCATCATCAAATAAAGTTAAAGTGTCAAATTCCTCTGCCATCCACAATAGAAGTGTTAGAACACCACGGTCCGTCAGTTTGAGGGAGATGGGTTGCTTGAGATTGCTAGGTTGCTAGAGATAGGCCATGGGTTTCTCTATATTTTGAAGTTGTGCTCTAGTTCTTCCATGTGCATGCGAACTTAATAGTTGCATTGATATACTTCTGGCTATACTGGGATTAGTTGGCATGCTTTCTGGGTGCATGGAATATGGTAGGATAGACACTTAGTCTATTCATAACTACTCTTCTCTGAACTCTAGTGATATAGTAACACAAAGTTTGGGCGGTGGTTGATGGTGTAAAATTATTTCAACTACTCCGACATCTGTTCTGCCAATACAAAATAAAATTCATATCAGTACACACATTAAGCTCCACAATTAAGCCACTAACACAATAATCGCGCTAGACAAACTGGATTGCAAATTGACAGTATACATATGTAAACACGACAGTGAAATTAGCGTTTAACTAATCTAAGCATGACAGTTAAAATAATATTATAACAATCAAGACACTGAAATGTTAACTACACAACGGCCAGGATATTAAAATCATTCTCATTAATATGCAAAATAACCATTCATGAAATGAAGCTCAATAACAATTAAGGACAGTGACCCTAAAAATGAGGAAAAAACTCAATAATAGGCATGGACAGTGAAATAAATCTTAATTGCCATGCCAAAAATCCATCCATGATACAAATTACAGTAACAAGTAAGGATAGTTTAATAAACACTAAGCTGAATCTCAATAGCAGAAATGAACACTAAAATTCATACCAATTAGCATGCCAAAACTCCATTTAAGTTCAGAATCTCAACATTAGGCATGGACCACAAGTACGACACTAAGATAAATCTCTATCACAAGTATGGACACTGACTAATAAAATTTACTATTACTGTCCACGATTGAAAAATTAATTAAATTTCTCATATTTTACAACTAGCATTACAATATTTTATTTTCTTATTAATTATAATCAAAATATAAAAAAATTTAAAAAAATTCTACCACCAAATTTGCTGCCTCCTCCCCTCTTCCTCATCTCCAATCCAACAAAATTATCAAACCCAAATATTTCACATTGTTTGATCCAAAAAAAGACCAAAATTAAAAAAAAAATTATTATATTAGGAAATCTCACCTGTCTCGACCCAAGAAGCGACGGCGGCGGCGGGAGATCGGCGGCGGCGGCTTTAGTAACGAGAGAGAGGAAGATAAGGAAGTAGGAAGAAGTAGAGAAGGGGAAGAGTAAGTATTAGGGAAAGTGGGAGAGAGAGGGAGGAGTTGATTTAGGGTTTTTGGATTTAGGTTAGGCTCGTAAGGATGAGGGAGAGAAAAATGGGAGAGAAGAGGGAGAAGGAAAATAAAAATAGGAGATGAGAGTAATTTAGGTATATTTAGTGTGCTCACTAGGAAAACCCTCCATTTTGTAAAGAATGGGTGGGCTCACTAGGAAATCTGGGCTCACTAGGAAATATGGTGTGCTCCTTTGGAACCTCCCCTGGCTAATGCGTGCAACGAGCGGGTCAGATCCTTGATGGCTCAACTGCGGATCCGATTCATTAGGGGCTTCTTTTATTTCTTCGAATAATTTTCATTTTTCCCCCCACTTTTAGGAGAAAATATTGCATCAAACTTTTAATGAAGGGAAACAGAAAGAAATTAACTTTTAATTCATATATGGTAAGGAAAGAAACTTCCAAATTAGGAGAAATAACTTTATTATTTGTGCTCAAATCCACCATCAACTAATTTATTTAAAAATCTTAATGTCTGTATTTGTTTCTAAAAAAAAGGCTAAAATAGAAGAAATACTGGTAAGTATCATTTTTTTTCTCCATAAATTCTCATAACTCCGCCAGTGCTGTGCTTAAAGATTTATCCTTTTACTGTTTGTCCCAAGGCAGGATAAAAGAGGAGGGCTGTGGTAGGCCGGTGACAACCAGCGTAAAAATATTATCACATATTATGACATGAGCCAAAATATGAATTTCGTTGGGGCGTTTCCTACTGAGCGACGCGCTATATCGGAGTTCAGATGTAGTGAAAAATATGTGAGGATTGCTAGGTCGTTACCCATAAGCGACGCGCCATGTCGGCATCCGGATGTGGTGTCAAATGTAAGAGAGTTCCCTCATTTTAATGAGCGGGTGGGGGTAAAGAAGTTAGTTCATAAATATAAACATAGAGAGTTTTTGTTTATACTTATGTAAACCTCCACACTGTTCAGAGAGTTTTTGTTTTTCCTCGAAAAGCCAAAATAGCATTAATGAAAAGATTAATGTGTTAATTTAGAATTGCAACAAATACACATCTAATATTTTCAAATTTATAATTTTGAGTAAAATACATTAGATCAATGAGTGACTATGTAGAAAAGTTAGGGGAATGGTATTTATAATTAATTCATTAATCTTTCAGATAATATTGTTTGGAGATTTCTATAAATTTTGAAATCTCATGAGGATTTATATATTTTTAAAAAAATTATAGGGGGTTTCCGAAGAAAAAGAAAAGACATTTTTTGAGGTTCTTTTCTTTTTTTACTTTAGGCTTTTATTTATTACATCATAAAAATTGAGTTCCCAATGGAACTTAAACTTAAAAAAACTCCCGCTGAAAAATGGTGATTAGGCTCATTAAGCAATATATATCCAAAAAATCCAAATTAAAAATGTTCGTAATTTTTTTTTGTGCGAGTTAGTGCTATATTTGAAATCCGATTAATTTTTCCTATTTTTGTTCCCTGGATTTATAATTTATTTATGTATTTTTAAGATAAAGAATCCTTATATATTTTCATATTTGGATATTAGTCCCTATCAAATCGTTATTAAAATGTTAGTCTCCAATATTAATATAATTTTTTATTAATAATCCCTAAGTCTATTTATTACATGATAATATTATCTCATCAAAATTAGAAATTTAAAATCTTAAAAATACCTAGCAAGAGGCGGAACTAATTTATCTTATGGTAGATCAAAGTTAACAGTCTTCACGATTCGTTAACATATATTTTCTTTTTGATAGGATAGTTGGAAAGAGAAGGAAGATGGAGCAAAAAAAAACTGGCAATGATAATAAGTAACTTAATTTAATTAGTTACTTTGGGTTGGATAATTACATAAGATTTTACTATCATGTTTAATTTTAAATTATAATTAGTTGATATTTTTGAATCTAGCCAATAAAATACTATAACCTGCGTCTCATATTATTAGGAAATAATATCAAAATACTGATTTGTTAGGCTGTGTTTGGATTTAGGAAAAATGAAGGGAAAGAAAAGAAAAGGAAAGGAAAAGAGAAAAGGAAAGACAAGTATATGGAAATTGGTTTCTTTTTTTATGTTTGGTTAGAAAGAAAATAAAGAAGAAAATCTTAAGGAAATTTTAGAAGAAAACAGTTTGTTATTTTTTGTTGTTCAATAGAAAATTAAAATGAATATATAATTCTAATTAAACTATAAAATTTTTTAATATTAATTTATATATTATTGATATAATTTTTAATTTTTAAATAATTAAACATATAATAACCAAATAGTCCAAATTGTTCAAACTTCACAAAAATTAAAAATATCTTGGGACTAAAATTACAAGGAAATTTCTGCAAAAATTTCTCTCTTTTTTCCCTTTTTCTCTCAACTTTACTTTTCTTTCATTTTCTCTTGGGCGTGAGAAAAAAAAGAAAAAAAAAAAAACCTAATATATTTTCTCTCACTTCCTTTCCTTTTTATTTTCTATATAATTTTTCATCTAGCTAAACAGTAAAAATCAACTTTAAACCTTTTATTTATTACATAATCTAAACAGTAAAAAGCAACTTTAGAACCTTTTATTTATTACATAATGAGTGTTTTTTCTGTTATGCCACGTGGCACTGTCCCATTAACCGCCCACCGGGTCCCGCTGCGCCCCGCATCCTTCGTGCCGAAGGAAAACCGTTCCACTGGGCGCTCGTGTGATCATTATTACATCAGAGCCGTCCATTTTTTCCGCCACCGTGTATAGATCGATCTGGGCCGTTAGATCCGGAGCCGTTTGTCTAAGCAAGACGCCCTTCCCTCATTTTAACCTCTCTCTCTCTCTCTCTCTCTCTCCTCTCAGCTCTGTCACCTCTCGATTGCTGGCGACGCGCTCGCTCTCGTCGAATTAGGTAAGGATTCGAGTTCTCGACCGCTTCGTTTTCTTGATCGTTTCGTTCTTGATTTGAAGTGTTCGGCTCACTCGTTTGGGGATTGGTTTAATTGTGGATTTTTTCTGTATTTTGGGGATTTTTTTTGACTCTTTCTAGGTGCAATTGCATCGATTGCAGTGTTTGGGATGGTTGGATCTCTTAAGCTCTGACTTTGTTCGTTCAGATCTCACAGTTTCGATTCATTTGATTATCAATTAGTTCGATTTAGTCATCCAAATTAGGAGTAATTTTAGTTCTAATTTCTCGCTTATGTAGAGGTTAACGATCGTTATTTATCAGTTTGAACTTGATTGGTTTAATAAGTTTGAAGTCCCTTCTCTAAGGTTTGTTTTTGTTAAAATGTTTGTGGAAATTTTTCTGTTAGTTTGATCAATTAGATTGGCATACAATAAATTGAATGATGTATAAATTGGTGGAGTTTAGGGCAAGCTAAAGGGTATTTGTTAAGTAAGGGTGTGTACGAGGAGAAATTGGGAGAGGTAATTTGGAATTCTGAAGAGAAGTAGGTTTATCCTATTTTTATACAAATTGGTTAAATTATTTTAATTAGTAAAGTTATAGGCTTAGTGAAGAAGTTATATTGTTAAGATTAACTTGCTACAATGTATTGTTAATTCAAGGACAAAGAGAGTGTTACTTTCTACTCCATTCTTAAACTGCTTGCAGAGTAAATATTTGGAAATTTAATGCTTTAAGAAGGTTTTGTTTTATATGGGCACACTTGCAGGAATGCAATATTTCAAGTACAATATCTGCTACTTAGGCATGATGATTAGGCAATTTGGGTGTGTTTGAATTTGTTTTACTTTATTTAGTGAGATATGAAATATCAAATTTGAAAAAAGTACTGAACATAGCAAACTCATATAACTAAGAACTAGATTAACCACTTAAATTTCTCTTGGGAGACGCAAACATAAGGCAAGCACCTGTGTAGCCCTTAGAAACTCACATTGTTCATCTGTGTTGACTGATGACTCATCTGCTTACTGAAAGCTGTTCGTTTGCATCATTTTCCTTGTCATTTTACTTTGGTTGTTTGAAGAAGATGTTGGGGAGAAACGTCGGGCTCAACTGGAAGCATGATGGGCCTAAACACAAAGTCGAGAACCAGCCTGACCCAAAATTTTAAGCTGATAGGTAAATGGCCAAACTTTGTATTTAAACCTATAAATTTTCTTTGTCCTATCCGATGTGGGACTATACTCACATATGAACAACTAACAATCTTTCCCTTCATTATGAATATACCAACTTAATTTTGGCAACTATCCACGTGGAGGACCGTCACGTGGGAAATCAAATCCAAAATTACTTGCGCCACTATACGATTTCGGGCTTCAACATCGGCTTCGCTCCTCCTTAGGCCATAATCTGGACCCTTGACTTGAACTTGGGTTCTGGTACCAATTGTTGGGAGAAACGTCGGGTCCAATCGGGAGCATGATGGGTCTAAACACAAAACTGATAACCAATCTAACACAAAAATTTAAGCTGATAGGTAGAGGCTCCAATTTTGTATTTAAACCCATAGACTTTTTTTGTCCTATCCGATATGGGACTATACTCACATATGAACAACTAACAGAAGATTGGTCAGCTACCTGCTTTCTGATTATCTACAGATTTATACATATATGGCGAGCTTTACTATTGAATACTCTTAGCAAAAACATAAAAGAAGGCTAAGTAACAAACTGATATTGCCTATTGTTTGAAGGAAATACTCACAGAATTTACTTGTGCTTATAATGTGGTACACTATTTCATTTATCTAGATAGCTATAATTGTTCAATGAGAGCCAAATGTTGATCATAGGATTCACTTATGTAGAGTATCTTAGTGGACGTGAGTCACGTGACTGTATGTCTGATTGGCTGTTTCACTCTCATGCCTTCAACTGTATATTTTCTTGTAATATGTATGATATATTTGTGTGAATTTCTATGAGTCTGTTGATGCCAATTCTTTTATTTGGCCATTGCGGAGTGAAATTGGATATCCTATTTAGTTTACAACGTCATGTCTCCTGTTGTGACAGGTTGCAGGACTCATCTTGAACTCGTTCATTTGGCAAGATGGTTTCCCTTGAAATGAATGACCGAAGAAGTAAGAATTTTATGCTTCTTGTGTCCCAAATATAAGTCCACTACATTTGGCATCTGACATGCATGATTAAGCATTTAAATTTTTCACAGCTTTCTCTGCCATGCTCTAATCTACATTTTCATATAAATAACTCATCCTTATCGCATAAGAAGACAATTTTAAACAGACTTTTTTCCACGTGCTTGAAGTTATTTCCATGCTTGAACAGTTCATTTTGAACTATTGAGTTATCAGTTGGTGTATGCTATCATGTCATTTTCTAGTAGAAGATTTCAAGTCCACAGTCCACACTAATTGTTGTCATGAAAAGCTTGTCCTTTCTGCTCCATTAATATATTGTGGGATCTCTTCTTATAGTTCCTTTCAAGAGAAATTTAGGCAGACATTGAATTGCATTTTGTATGGCATTTAATTACTCTATATTCAAAGCCAGTCATATAAGCTGCATGCCTATTGTAATCTCAGTCTGATAGGTGTCTATTCCTGATATTTGGAAGTGTTCTTTTTGTTTGCTCTAGTTTTGACATATGCTTCCTCTTTTATTGTGTTACGCATGACATCGATGTCAATACTAATAAATTGCTCTTGTTTTAACGATTGCTCATGGTTGAAGAACTTCCATCCTTACTGTAGAGAAATGCTTATCTTGTCAAAACTGATTGCAACTTTTTGTAATCTGTCAATGTCCTTGATTACTTTATCCAATGTGTATGATTGTTTGGATGGAGTTAGGTGATATTTCTGTAGAAAAAATGGTCAAATTGCATATAGTAAAAAGAGAAATTTCATGGATCATTATGAAATTTGAATAAATAAACAGTGGTTATGCTTCTCTGGAACTAAGAAGACTTGCTCATTTGCAAGGGGATAATAATTGGAACCAAACAATTGCCTATCAGATTATGACTTTACGTACATTGGCCTGGTAACTCCAAATTAGAGGCATGGTTTTTTTTTTTTCTTTTTGGAAAATAAAATGACATGGTTAGAATCGGCTTCTTCGGCTTCTGACCTAACTGCTAATAAGTTACAGTCTTGGGATATCAATATTGGAAAACTAACAATAATCTTAAAATCCAACCTAAAACCCTCGTTTGTTTTTCCATGTAATTCTACTACATAGGGAAGTAATTTAATAATTCTCATAAACAAAGATGGTATTTTAGGCACTAACATGCTTGTTTATTTCCATGTATATTAAAGTTATAGCCAACCAAAGGTATTCAACTGAAAAGGTCCTAAAATTGAAGGTAGACTTGAAGAAAAATCCAATATCAAGTAGCTTCTAAAATTTTGACATTTGATTGAATTGTATTCACTTTCTTTATTTTTTCTTTTCCCTGCAAAACCTGTTGGTACTGGTGGTAACTGGCTGTAACTAGGCCAACAGGCCTGGTTTTTAATGGCCACATAGTCCTCTTTCTTGCACTTTATGTGCATGGAATTCCTCTGTATAAGACTTGAATATTTTAGAACTCCAAAACCTGATTGATGGTTATCGGGTGTAGGCACAAAAAAATGGAGTTTGGTGAAGTATGTGTGGCAACATCGACTTTAAATCCTTTTTCAAGCATGATACAAGCCAAACTAGAAAAATATCTGTAGGGAAGAGTTAAAGAATTT
Organism: Dracaena cambodiana; assembly: GCA_036321105.1. NCBI lineage: Eukaryota > Viridiplantae > Streptophyta > Magnoliopsida > Asparagales > Asparagaceae > Dracaena > Dracaena cambodiana. The sequence continues at coordinate 1,531,723 of JAYEPQ010000015.1, forward strand.
TGAGTCCTCTTTCTGTAGGTTTTTGAATCACCTCGAATGGACCCTGAGAGCAAAGTTATGAAGTTTCAATGATTGATTGTCTGCTGTGCTATGGGGGCCCATTGATGGCGGATATTCATCATTGACAGAGCCCCTACTTGCGTAGCACCGTTGCTATAGGCAGTCGATGGCGCCATTGACAGCGCACTCGGCTGTAATCCCAATGTGGGTTTTCTATTGCGCTTTTGACTTGATTCCTATATCAATTAGAGGTAGTTCCTCTCTATCCTATATATGGAAGGACTCCTTTGATGGCTAAGATTGAGATTGATCCAAAGGCCATGATTTAATTGAAGGATTTGAGAATCCATGATTTCTATAAAAATCTTATCACGTCCCGCCCCTATATACGTTAAATGAGTACGTACAAGTATAACAATATATTCAGTTTAAATATGCTAAAGTCTCCGGTAAGATAATAAGAGTTAAAATAATTTATAATTAGACACGGATTCCTCCCCCAAAAAAAGTAGTTACGATTACTTAATGACTTCATTAGAATCATTATAGAACTACTCTAGTTCTTGTCTCTCTCCTAAAAAGGTTAGTTACGATTACTTAATGACTTCATTAGAATCATTATAGAACTACTCTAGCTCTTGTCTCACATCCGATGTGGGACTACTGAGTTAGGGTATTACAAATCTTATGACTCCACTTTGGAAAGGATTTCTCAATCTCTAAATTTTCTGAAGAACTCCTGAGAGAGCTGCTGTCTTCATCTTTTTAAGGAGCAAGATTTTCATATCAACAAGATCCTTATTTCATCTTCATCAACTCCATCACTGCTACGAAGGAGAAGAGAGATTTCCTATCAAACTCGTTGAGGAGAAGGCTCACATTGCCGTCGAGAGTTCTTTCCTACGTTATGAGTAAATCTTTAGCAAGTAAGATTTCTCATCTTCTCACCCTTTTTTATCTTTCTCTTTGATACCTGTATAAGATTGTATCAGATCGTCACTGGGCAAAGAGCCGCTCTGGTTAGGTGCCCAAAGTTATATATTTGTAGACTTTACTGAGAAAACAGTGATTTTTGTTGAGCGATTATAGTGTGAACTGTGTATTAACTGATTTGAGAAGAAATGAGTATTCTTTCTCTATTGTAATATCTTGATTTTATAAAGTCACCGTATTTTCTCATATTTTATTAGTTTTGATTATTTTCGAGTGAAACACTAGGCCCTGTAAAACCTGTTGATATTAGTGGTAGTTGGATGTAAGTTGGCCAGGGGCCATATAATACTTTCACTGTATGTGCATGGAATGTCATTGTCTTGTATATTTTAGCACTATATTAGGAATTAAAGGACATATTAGGATTAGGAAGAGTCATGCTCCTGCTCCAAAAAAGTGTTGAAAGAGCCTGACCCAATAAGTTAATTGACAAGCATTTTCATTCATATCCCAACGAGCCGCAAGTTTCTAGACCTTTCCCAAGCAAAAATACATCTCAAGTTGCAAAGGCAACCAAAATAGTAAATGATGATAAATTTAATTAATTTTATTAGATTTGATCAATCAGTTTATATATTTAGGTTCTATTATTCAGAATAATGAAGAGATCGATAGTGATGTCAACCATATGATGTAAGTCGATTGGTTGAAATGGAGAGTTTTATGGGACTGTAACATTTCGTTAAGGTTGAAGGAAATTTTTTATAGACTGTTATTATACCAGTTTTATTATATGGCACAGAATGCTGGCCTATAAAGAAACATCATTCACAGAAGATAAGTGCAATAAAGATGCACATGTTTTGTTGGATGTGCGGCAATACTAGGAGAGATAAAGTAAGAAATGAAAATATTCATGCTAAAATAGGTGTAGCCCCATCGATGAGAAGATGCAAAAAAAATCGTTTACGATGGTTTAATCATGTGCAACGTAGACCTACTAATGCACCAGATCGACGAGGGGAGTTTATCAACGTAGGACAAGTTAAAAGAGCGAAGGAAAAATCGAAAAAAATATGGATGGATGTGATACGAAAAGATATGGATTCTAGAGGTTTAAATGAGGAGATATTACTTGATAGGAATGAATGGAGAAGGATTATCAACGAGATCGATCCGGCGTGATTCTCTTTTGGTTCATGTAGCCTACCCTAAGTACTTGGGATAAAAGGCTTTGTTGTTGTTGTATTTGATCAAGACATTTATTTGAGTAGATGGTCATGGACAACAAAGTCGGGAACTGCACTAGTTAGGAAGAGCAGTGGGATCATAGTTGAAGGAAGTATTGCTACTAATAGACTTTAAATGAACATGGATTTAAGCATCGAAGAAACAATGATAAAAGAAAGGCTGTTAAAAAGTATATTTTAATTCAACAGAGGAGATGACCCTTGTTGAAGCGGGGAAAACTTCTTTTACTGCTTTGCTTGCACCGATGAACTCTGACTAAGAAGACATCACTTCCCAAGATTTCAAGTCATTACAATATGATCTATAAAAGTAGGACAATCAATTAAGGTAATAGGTCCTTTGAGTTTAGTACCAATATATGGAGCTAACCAAGTTGATGGTAGCTTTTAATATCAATTCTTATTCTTCCCTCAATTAATGAATTGAACAGCCACGCAACTGATTGAGCTCTGTGTTTCCTTATACCGCTGTCTACAACAAATCTAGAATCATTAATTCAATCTTAGGGCCCTTAATTGCGAAGGTTAAACAAGTTGAAAATGTCTTCGATGTTGATATTTTCCCCTGTAGAGAAATAAACAATTGCTCTGATCTACCTCTAGTTGCAGCAGCAGTGTTGTAGTAATTGGTTGAACTAGGTTATGCTTATGATCTAATATCCTGGACACAACTATTATTAATGGGCAAGACAAACTATGCTGAAATTGAAACCTCAACGATACTTGAAAATGTAATGTGCAACACCTTCCATTTTCTTGGTGTGTTTTTGCATCTTGTTACTAATTTTGGACTGGATACTAGGAAAAGATTGAAAAATATCTTGTATAAACCCATGGACAGTTATGACCGTCCTTCCCTAGATATTTAGAGTTTTTTTAAGGGAAAAGAAGGACACTGATCCAATATGCTTGTTTTATTGGCTTATATGCTGATCTTGCCTTGCAATATAATTGAAGAGTTGAGCAACCTGCGTCATCTTCCTATAATTATGTAGACTAGTTAATATTGTTGAGGTAATGAAGGCATATGAATGATCTCTCCTCATGATCATGCAGTGTAACTTAGTTCTTTGAAAGGAGAGAGGGTCTTCATATGCTTCATGAAAGTTGTGTCATTTCATTTTCTTTAGCGCTTAACCATCTAGACCACTTTTTTTGCATCTTAGGATAGGGACCTTGGATATTGATGAGATTTTTTGTTTTCCATCAATAACTTCTTGCTCGTGTCATATTCAAGAAGATTTTGGAAGATTTTCCTTGAAAGAAGAGTAACTCAAACTTATCATCCTATTCTTCAATTATTGTTTGTTGAAGTCCCAGCTATGACATCAGAATAACGAGATATCCATATCTGGAGAACTTAAGCCCTTATCACTTCTTGGAGGAAGATGCAGGCCTTTTATGTAATACCAAATGTGAGTTAGACTTGGATGCATTAAAAGGACCAGGCTACTGCTTTAACAGACATGCCAAGTTGATTGCAGGTGACTTAATATTGTAAAGCCTAACTATTGTTTGTTTTGATTCTGGATAAATTGCACATACATACCTTAAAGCTTCACCAATTTTACTCTTAAATAGCCTAAAGCATTTTTTTTCTCCAGACAGATATCTTAAAGTTTATTTTCTTGCAGTTGAGTATACCTTGATGTTTCTTTCTTTTACACTTTGCTACCTCAAAATAAACTAAAATCCCTAGATTACCCTTTGCTATATCTACAAAAGGAAAGAAATGACCTAAAATGAAAAAGGGATTTTGTAAGATGAGGAAGGTAAGGAGTGGTGGTGATGGTGATGATAATGGAGAAGAGAGAGGAGGCGGGTTCAATAGGTTAAATACTACGGTTAAATATAAATAAAAGTGAAGAAGTTGGAACTTGGAAGTAAAAAAAAAGAAAAAAAGTGATGGAAAAAAGACACATTGAAGTGGTGAAGTCTAGGTTTGTGAAGTTAATGATTTCAATTTTAACCAGATTAAATCACAACAAGACTAGGATTAGAAGGGAAAGGTGGAAAGGTAATGAAGGAAGAGAAATTATGAAAGTAGAATTCTTCGAGGAGGTAGTTTTATTTTATAGTATTAAAGTTGGGTAAAAAAAGGGATAATTTTGGAGAAGAAGAAGAAAAAGATTAAAGGGCATTTAACTGTTAATTGCAGGGCAAAAATGTCCATGGTAGGAATATGTATAGTTAAAGAAACGTAAGGTATTTTGTGTAAACAGAAAATTGCCGGGATTGAAGTGTAAAGAAGGTAAAACTTTAGGGTTTTATATGTAATTTAGCCTTCAATGTTCCAAATCGATTTTAATGTGTGAAGCCATGGATCACAATTTACATGTTAATCTCAATTTATAGATTTTCATTTTGGAAGATTTTGGCGAAAAGGTAAGAATTATTCATTTTTTACTTTTATTTTTAATATTGTACGTATCTAACTATCATAAACTGAGATCAGGTAAAATTTCGATTTTAGTATCTGAAAACCCAATGTTGAGTTGGTTAAAATAAGGTTTTAAATATCGAATATCGGGTTCGTATTGGATTGGGGGGGTTTTCATATCGGATAGCGGAATATCGTACGATATATCGGGGATATGAGCCAAATCGGACTTTCATATCATATCATTCGTATCGGCCAACATATCGTTTATATCGGCCGATATTTAGAACAATGGGTTTAATTTCTAGTGGAAGCACTCAGGTCTGACTACCAATTGATCAAAATTGGAGTCCGTAGAGTGAGTGCTGCAGGTTGGCATTAAACAGTTCAAGTTAGATAATTTCATGGCTGATCCAAGTCCAGCCCATTTGTGGATAGTAGGACTTCAACCTATATACTGAAATGGTCAGATCAGTGACTCAGAATTTACTGATTGGCTGATATGTTATTTTGGAGGGTCTGCTCCACCAATATGAATGTCTGATATTGAGTTCATATCCCCAATAGTGTGATATCTGCTATTCAATATGCAAATCTTACGGGCCAGATATAAAGTATTTACAACCTTGTTAGTCTTAAATTAAAGGGAAAAAGTTTTAAGGATTTATTTGAAACAATATTTGTAGAGAGTAGGACTTGATGAATCTGGACAAAATGAGCAAAATATTGAAGAGCTACTGTGCTAACCAAAAGAGACAACAAATTTGTGTTAAAGAGCTACTGTACTATGTTAATTATAGTTGGGCAATTATATGGCAAGTCAGATCAAGTTCGTAATAGTATTCAACCCAATACCTGCCAATAATCTAACAAGGACAGCTAATATGGATGGGACAATTGGGAATATTTGCACCTTAACTTATCTGAACAAGATAGAAATGCATTCTATGGTGCCAATAATTCACGGAACAGACAATCTGGTTGGGAAAAAGCAGATACAAAAACTTGGCTACTTTTTGCTGCTGTATAGTGCATATGAGGCATGTGGCTAACCCGGCTGGACATATGTTTCCAAGCCTTCCTCCTATTAAATGGGTCTAGACTTCTAGATTAACCAGTATTTTGTTGTGTCCCAGCAACCTGGGATCTTTTTGGTTTATAATGTTTTATTCATGCCTTTGTCCTCTCCTGTTAGATTTATTGAGTGTGAGGCTTTCTTTGCGCTTACTACTGATTACTTTGTTGATCTCATGAGAAATGCAGCGGAATTTCAGACTTGTGTGTGCTGCAACATTTGCTTCCTTTATATCTTATTCATCTTTGAGCTTCTAAGATAAACTACAATAGAGATATGGTTTAATCCACATATCTATGTAATTTCGTACTCTGTTTGTCAATGGCCTTTACTTGAGTTATAAATTGAGTCTTCAGTGTTTTTGCACAAGGTTCACTTATGCTTTGTTCTTGATACCTTGTTGGATACACCTATTGATCTTGATCATGGCGCTATAATGCTTTTTGCTTGATCCAGTCAGTTGAGTCATGTATAATTCCATGAATGAGGGTTCATGCTCCTATTCTTTGCCCTTCACTCGGAGGAAAAAGTTTGGTGCGGTCACCTATATAATTATCATTTTTGGAATGAAGTACTCAAATTCTCTTTGATTCCTTTATTTCTGAAACAGAGATCGGGTTAGGACTGACAGGGTTTGGGATATTTTTCTCATTTCTGGGAATTATATTGTTCTTTGATAAGGGCCTTCTGGCCATTGGGAATGTAAGTGTTTGAATTCCACTTTTCTTGCTATCTGTAACCCTTGTTCCACATAAAAGAAGCATTTTTTTAAAGATAAAAAAGAAGCAAAACTTGCTGCCTGTTTAAACATCCTTTTACGTGTTGTTATCATCAGATCCTCTTCCTGTCAGGAGTAATGTTAACCATAGGTCTGAAATCCAGCATGCAGTTCTTTACGAAGCGCACAAACTACAAGGTTTCATTACTTCATCACGATTAAGCTGTGTCAGTTACTCTGTTTTTCCCCCTTAAATTGAACAGCTCATTCATTTGATAGGGCACAGCTGCTTTCGGAGCTGGTTTTCTTTTGGTCCTCATGGGATGGGCCGTCACTGGCATGATCTTGGAAACTTATGGTTTCGTTGTTCTCTTCAGGTTTTTGCAACCTTTTTTTTTTCTGTTCAATGATAACCGTATTTGATCAATGTTTAATTTTTCAAGCAGTATCTTTGCTGTTCTTGCTCTGCTCATCTCTGGTTGAGTATAGTACTCTGTTTATCCTATTCTTACCTCCCCTTGTTAAATGTCTTTTGCATTGTAATGTTTGGTCTTTTTGGGCAGTGGCTTCTGGCCTACTCTGGCTGTTTTCTTGCAGAGGCTTCCTATCCTGGGTTGGCTATTTCAACAGCCATTTGTGACGTCGGTAAGCTGATGCCATCTCATATATCATTAAATGTTCGTTATCCTGCTGATTCTCCAGTCTCGCTGTTTAGTTTGGAAAGCTCATCTTATGTGGACATGTCTTTTTATCCATGTGCAGTTCTTCGATCGTTATAGAGGCAGAAGGGTTCCAGTATAAGGAACCTCCAAGTTGATGTAGATTGAGCATGGAAACACAGAAACATTAATTCATTACACTCTTTCACGCTTGTTTGTTTTCTTCGTGTTTGCTGGTAATATTGATTCCAAATCCAGCCTATTTTTTTTGTAAGATAGCCTTTTCTCTCGGGTTTTAGTGGGAGCATAGATCTCAAAGCATCTTCACAATCGATTTTGCTACACAGATAAATTCCTGCTTCCGTGTTTACATCCTTACTGTATGCCTTTGTTTCCTACATCTGTTATTGCATTTTGGCAATATCTTTCTGCCAAACCTTTCTGAAAATGGTGAGATGAGGAATAGTGGTTACAGAATGATTGCTTTGAAATTGCTGCGAGTAGTAACGGCTGTTGCAATATTTAGGTTCTTCTGTAAAGGCTGTACCCTTTCAGTTCAAATGAAGCTCTTTGTATGCTTTGTGGCCATCTGTAGTCTTTTGTGCTGAGATTGTACACAATTTGGAGCAAAGGGAGTAGGATCCTAACATCCTGTACTGTTTGCTTTGATTTGGCTGAAGGCTAGATAATGTACTGCGTGTGCAGCTGGATTTGTTGCATAATTTGTCTGCAGTATCATGCACCATACCAAAAAATATCTTAATGTGCTGCAAATGGAAAATTTTTGAACAGTCAAATCTTTTACAAGGAGCATTCGTATCTGTATCCTATTAATATTATTTTGAATATGATATGATATCAATGTTAGAAATTAGTTATTCGGACTTAAATATTCCTCAATAGTGGTATTTCACTGATGGATTGACTTGCATATTCCTGTAAGGAGGCTTCTCTGTCTTCGACCTAAGCTCTGCAAGAAAGGTCCAAAGCCAATTATAGAGAATAGTGAAGTTGTTAGCATCTTTCTGCAAGAACCAATTCTAGGGAATAGTGAAGTTGTTAGCATCTTTCTGTTCGGGTGTAGATAGTTTGCAATTTCAGATATATCTATTTCATGAAGTCTCCATCCGAGATAGTGTCCATATAATTACGACCTTTCTTGCCGGTTGGAACTTACCCAGTAAGAAATTTCGCTCCTTTCTATGTGATATGGGACATTGGATCATCTCACCTCCCAAACTTTATCTTCAAAACAATTATGATTCAACCTAAACATAACTATTAAGAAATAGTTGACAGATGTACTTTGGAAATGGACCATTCTCTTCCCAAAGAGAGAGTACGGAGACTAGAAAACCCAAAGAAATTAAACTCATTGAATACTGACAACTGAAAAAATGTCCTAGAAAACCCAAAGAAATTAAACTCATTGAATACTGACAACTGAAAAAATGTCCTTCGAACAAAAGACTTTGCCCATAACTTGGTTACCTAATCAAAAATTGAGATCGAAAGGCCCTTAGAACACTATCCTAACAAGAACCAAAGTCGATCACAACCTCATCCTTGTCTTCGTGATGAAGTAATGAAGAAATATTACTTAAATCAGGAAAAAGAAAAAATGGGATTGGAATCAAACGCATTTTCTTCATGAAACTCTCCATGTCCTCCCATTCCATGCTTGTTCCGTGACTTGTTCTCCATCCATCTCATCATAAAAACTTTTCCATTCAAATTTGTCAGAAGTTTTGGAATTTTTTTTTTCATATATGATTGTTTTGGAAACAACGTTTGCATCATTCTCTTGCTATAGTTGGGAGGAAATTGACATGTCATTTACTTTGTAGGTGATGCTAGTAAAGTTTTTGCTGATGGATTGAATTCTCTCCTTAGTGTAAGACAGCGAGAACCGTTCTCATTGCAAGTGGTTATGATGCATTTTATACTAATATATACGGTGATTTTGTAACTTATACTGACACATACTTCACACTAAAAATAATTTTAACCATCTACAAATTTAATGAATAACTGAGATTGCACTAAAAACTATTATCACAATTTGGGTGCTGAGGGGAGGATTTGGATTTGATTATATATATATATATATATATATATATATATATATATATATATATATATATATATATATATATATAGTCCTAAATACACCTCTCCAATTGGTAATTTCCATCCTTAGTTTCCGACTCCGCAAAGAAAAGGCTAAAATGTAAGAAATTCCTATAATATTATGTTTTTTCTAAAAACTTTCGTGAACTATTTGTATGTTATCTGAACTACATAAATTATCATGTTTTCTTTTTAAAATCCCATAACTGTTAGTTCTTTTTTATCATATTTTTCGTTTATGATCATATTTTTCTTAATTTATCTTTTTAGATAAATAAATAGTTTTATCTTAAGATTAATGCTATTAAATTTATCTAACAAATAGAAAAACTGAAACTCATGTAGTTAAATTAAACTAATAAATAGATCATGCCTCATCCCGCTAGTGACTAACTCCATGGCTCAGGCCAATAAATCTTGGCTCAAGTAGCATCAACTTTTTCTAATTTGTGAGATGTTCTGAGTTCGACTTCCGATGGGGACTCAATGCAAAAAAATATGTTTGCATGAGTTTAACTAGCAAAAAGAAGAAAAATACCATGGCTCGGCCCACCTCGCCCACCATCGCCTCTCTTCTAAAAAATTATGTTATACTAAACACTTCAAAAATTTTTAATCTACTTTTGTAAAAAAAAATAAAATATTGAGACGTCGCAAAAGGTAAAATCTTTAATACATAATTTCTTGATTTATCAAATTCTTTTTTTTTTGTTGCAAAAACAAAACTCTTAATTCATTGTCTTATTTATTGCTCAAATTTTATTTTTTGTATGGAAGTTAAATTATTTTTATTCTTACATTTTTTTTAATCGACTTTTGCTATACTTTAAACAGCAAGATCATTTCTTCAAGTCTCTTGAATTTCGCTTCGATTAAAAGAGAAAAAAAAAACTTGTTATTTATTGTATTTTTCTAAAGAGATTTATTATTTAATTTTTGGAGGTAATTATAAGGATTTTAAGAGAGATTTAAGTAGAAGAGAGGAGAATAAAACAATAACAGAAATACCCTTAACATTTATTGGCAAATTTATAATCAAAGTAGGGATGGTGATGGACGAGTCCACGGGCTAAATTTTAGACCTTCCAATACAAAATTTTGAATTAGAAAATTAAAATTTTATTTTTAATTCAAAATTTTGTATTGGACGGACTAAAATTTGGCCCGAAGAGAACTTTTTTGCATTTAGAGCCACTCATTCTTCATTGCTTAAATAACAAGTACTCATTTAATTTCAAGCATAAAAATAACCAAACAAACCTCTAGGGGCTTGATTAAGCCATTAAATTAGAAATAAAACTTAGATCCTAAGTTATGTTTGAATATGACTAATTCTCTCTGATAATTGATCTACTAACAAAAGAATATGTCATTGGACAATTTCAACATGAATTTTGTTCCCAAGTACTCAAGTAATGTTGGGTAGTTAGATACCATCACCTTTAATTTTAGAATAAATGTATCTTTAAGACTAAACAAATATTGAAGGTTTCTTGTAAGTAAATTCTAACCATCCACTTCAAGATCTATCATATTCACATCCTAAATTACCTAATATAGTTTGCATAATATTGATTTGCATAAAGTGAATTCAGTTATCTGAGATGCAATACATTATACTATTTTCAATAATTTTCAAAAATTTTTTTTTTTGTATTATGATCTCGAACTTCTAGGGTTCACTCATAACTAACTTCATGGGTTATATTTTTTTATCTGGTTTTCTATAAAGTAGATCAAAAAAATTAACGGGTGCTGTTGAATATAATATTTTGTTTCCACTTAATAAAAAGATAAATAAACTTCAAAACCTATGAAATTTGATTTTGAAAAAGTTAAAGAGATAGAGATCGTGGTTTCAAAATTTTTTTTTAAAAAATAATAAAATTATTATTTTTTTGTCGCTAACTTATCGTAACTTACATGAGGTAGCAACTCGTACATAGTAATCCTTTTATAATATATTATTTTTTTGTACATTGTGCACATCAGGGGTGTTTATCATTTTTTTTTTTGAAATAAAATTATTTAATTTACTTTTCTCATACCAATATTTGTTTAAAAACTATATCTATATAAAAAATATTATTAAATGTAATTATCATCATTCTAATGAAACACACTCGAACTTGCTCCCAAATACTTGTTCTACTTGATGCAACTTATAACCAGCAAAATATTCATAAATTAATATTATAATAGCAAAAAATATTTTAAAATTTTAATTTGTTTTATCTAAATGTCATTTTCAAGTTATTGATTGTGCACTTAGGCCTTTTCCAAATTTGTAGCATATCTTTAAAAATACGTTAGATATTCACATGTTAGGCAAGCTTAATTTAGAAGTTATAACGAACTCACTACTCAAAATGAATAAGGAACTCTTTAACAATCCATTTCAAATTGCAAGATTGAGGAGAAATGGATTAAATTCATATTTATAATGATTTCAATAGATAATTACTTGTTCCTAACTCTTTTCTACTTTTAGATATTTGAAGCCTTATTCATTTGAACAAGAAGAATGTTTCGTTAAAATCTATTTATATAATGAAATATTCGATAAAACAGAATAAGTGATCAGCTCACTTCTTAATCATAGTTACGTACGTTTTAATATATGAGTGACAAGTCCAAATGTTAGTTTTACTTAGAATTAATTACAGTTGTTAATAATAAATGATTATGATTAAGAAAATATATTGTTTCTAGATTTATAAATTAAAGATGCGAGAGTTAGTATAGTTTATAATGCTTTTTATTAATTTAGAAATCAATGCATATTTGAATGAGAAATCTATAGTTACTTATAAATAATTTTAATTATTGGTGTTATATTCAAGACTTAGCATATTCTTACAAGAATATATTGTTGATTTTTTGCAACCCAGATTTTCGTTTATAAAATCTTTTAAATTTGGGTTTACCAATAGTCACATATAGCCTTCATCTCAAATAACAATTATGTTAACAAAAAAATTATGCTAAAGTAGGGGAAAAAAACCCATCAAGTATCATATTTTTTTTCTAAAAATTCCTGATCATAGAGTTTCAAATTTTGAAGAATTCCAGAGTTTATAAAAATATTAATTAATCAACTTAAAAACGTTGCCTATACCCATTTCCTGATGCATTTTAGAATTGATCTATTAATATTTAAACAAATATAGTTTGAGCAGTTTCATAAAATTTAAAACCTCGTAAAGGTTTATATAGCATTAAAAACACGAACAATTCATTAGGGTTTCTCTTACATAAGTCAAAAAGATTAAAACGGTTAACTAACCACACAAGTCCTTCCAATTTAATTATTGTCCCAACACAATAACAACATCAATCATACATCTAACAACCAAACAAGCAAGTACTTTTCTTTCATCCATCAACAGGTGATTAAAATTAGTACATGTCATTAATCAAACTTAAGATTTATTATCACATGATTTATTTTCCTTAACAAACATCCTAATGACCACCAACTCCTCCTCCTCCTCCTCCTTGTTCTTGCAACAAGGCCGTGATGCTCAGAGCAATCACGGCCCGGCCGAAGAACTCCCGGTTCTCCTCCGTCAACGGCGACGCAACCTTCCCCTCTGCGAACCCGTCCTCGCACGTCCCGGGAGCGTCGATCACCGAGCTCAGCCCCACGTTGGCGTCGTCGTACCGCCGGGCGCGGATGGCGCGTGCCGCATCCTTCAGGGTCGAGACTGAGTCCGAGTACAGCTCGAGACATGTCTTGAGGCACGATCTGATGCGGGCTGATTTGTTCGAGGAGTGGTGGGCTGCGTCGTCCTTGAGCAGCCTCTTGATTTTGGACTTGATTGGTGATGCTTTGCTAAGAACTAGCTTGGTCGAGATGACGCCGAGGCCCTTAAGGCTGGCGTGGTGGCTCTTGGGGATGGAGTTGAAGGAGTCCATACAGAGGGTGTAGTTGACGTTCGGGTCGCCGGACGCGCACTTTTTGCAGGTTTTGCGGACGATGTCGCGGTGGCCGGCGGCCGGAGAAGAGTGGAGGAGGAGGAGGAGGGAAATAGGGAGGAGGAGGAGAGAGATGTATGGCTTCATCTTATGTATGATAGTTGCTAATTTCTATCTCAATCTCTAGTGTTCTTTTTTTTTTTTTTTTTTTTTTTTTTTTTTTTTTTTTTGTTTGAAGGTAACAAGTTTTGTTTGGTGGCAAGAAAGATGTGAAGTTGGGGGGAGAGAGAGAGAGAGATGATGGAGCAATGGGAGTTGAGTGGGTATAAATAGTGGGGAGGACAGGGAGACGGTGGGATTTTTGGGAGGAAGTGGGGGGAGTTGGAGGAAAAAGAGAGGTATTTTGATTTTGTTTATTATTATTATTATTATTTTTTTGAAGTCATTATGTTGGGAATTATATTTGAGGACCTACTTTGTTGAAGGAGCCATCTAAATCGTGGATTAGTCCCTTGATCAGTTTTCATACCGCTCGTCCTAACATATTTAACACGTTCAGGAATTAATCCCGATCAGAGAAAAAAAACAATGTCAGAAAAAAAAAATATCAGATTTGTAATTTTTTAAACTTTAAGAGGTGGGCTTATTGAGCAAAGTGATGTGCTCAAATAAAATTTTCCCAATATGTATGGAGCAAAATAACGAAAAAACTGAATCAAATTGGAGAATCCTACTGAACCGGTCAGTTTGGTTATATTAGCATATCTCACTAATTTGGTGTCTTTCTAAACTAAGATATTTGACAAATCATTTTAATTTATTATCGCTAATTTAGGATATCTTCCTAAATTATAATATTTGACAAATTTCCATAATTACACTAATTAAGCTGATTAAAAATTTTACGTAATTAGCATTAAATTGTATATTTTATTGTCTTCTGCCTTTTATGTTTGTCTCATTTACATATAAAATTATGACCATTGTACAGTTTATACATATCTCATAATACAAAATTATTCTTCATTCTCTTTTAATTCATAGTTTTATCATGATATCATAGCCTCTCTAAGATCTGACTTCTTTTTTTTCTGAGGTCTTTGACCTGCGCCTCGATCCGGTCTTTGATCTGCTCCTCGATCCGGTCTCTGACTCGCGCGTCGACTCGTCGACTTGTGCACCTATCCATGTTTCATTCGTAGCCTCTATTTGCTCTCATTCGGTTACTATCATATTTTTCTATAGCTTCTTATAATGAGGTTACTTGCCTTATAAAGATTATTTTAGATTAAAACAATTATAACGTATGGGCTCAACAAATATCAATCTTTTTATTGGTTGTTATAGATATTTGTCAATGACTCCAAGGCAACACCAAGTTTGACTCAGAAAATGCAAAAAAAATTGATGAGCGGCTTGAGGAATTAGAAGGTACTCACTGTAAAATCTTATCTTGATTTATTAATATCTCGATTCTTTATATTCAGAGTTGATTGCTAAAGTTTCGAAATAACAAACTTTTATAGGATTTTTTGGTGAATCGATATAATTGTTCTAGTGTTGTTGCCCTTTAGTTTTAACTGGAATCTAAATTATATCAAATGCGTCAAAAACCAGTCCAATCTATTACTGAGTTTCACTCTCAGGTTAGTAGCCTCTAGGATCAGATCTCTCAGGCTTACCCAGTTTTTTTGAATGATCAGTCTTGCAAGCCACGTCGCTTATATGGTCATTGTCATTATTGTAGGAAAGAGGGTCACCGTATTTTTGATTATTCTAAGTAAAAAGGCTGAAAATGTAAAAGATACTTTAAAAGCTTAAAAACCTAAGACTGTTGCTGCTGCTTCTACCAGTTCATCCTCTTCGGACAATCCCTCTATTCCCTCTCTCTACAGCTGACCTTGAAATTATTGTCAATCAGGTTGTATCTTGTACTTTTACTACTTTTTCAGTCTCCTCAGGTAAACTATCTCCTTGACTTTTCGATACTGCTTATTACAATCACATGACTCATAATTCTTCTCTCGTACCTCATAAAACATCTCTAAATTCTCTTTCTATCATTTATACTACTGATGCTTCACATATGTATGTTAATCATATTAGTCCTGTCTCTACCTCTACTTTTTTGTACCTGATATAGATATTGCTCTTGATTTAGCTCTTAATATTTTCTCTATTGGCCATCTTATTGAACTTAGCTTTATTTTAATCTTTTCTAACAAAAGTTGTGATGTGCAAGATCAACGGATGGGCCAGTTAATTAGGATCGGGCATAAAGTTGACCGCTTCTTTGAGTTTTCCTCCTTGTGTCTTCCAAATTCTGATTCTGTTCAACAGATTGAGGAACCTATTTCCTCAAGCATTTGGAATTCTCATTTTGGTCATACTTCTTTTTCACGTATTCAATCTTTAGAATCTAGTGGTTACTTAGGGAAAGTCAATTTTGAATTATTTAATTGTCTTTCATGTCAGTTGGAAAAATAGACAGCCTTACCTTTTAATGAAAGTATTTCTTTGTCTTCTGCATCTTTTGATCGGGTTCATTCAGATATTTGGGGCCCTGCTTCTCTATTTCTAATAATGGATGATCCTGTTATGTTGTTATATTCTTGATGATTATTCACAGTACACCTAATTTTATCTCTTACATGATCGTTTTGAGTTATTTAGTATTTTCTGTAAATTTAAGCAGATGATAAAAACTCAATTTGATCGGACTATTAAAGTGTTTCGTTCTGATAATGCCATGGAGTATGCATTTACTTTCTCTCTTGCCGAACTCACACAAGAAGGCACTTTACCTCAACATTCACACTCTTCCATTTCACAACAGAATAGTCGTGCCGAATGTAAGCATTGTTACATTCTTAATACTATCCACTCCTTGTTGACTTCAGCCTCGCTTCCTGAATCTTTTTAGGATGAAGCCGTTCTTATAGTCATTTACACAATTAACTAGGACCCTTCTCCAACTCTCACACATTACTCTCCTTATGAGCTCCTCTATGGAAAGGTACCCGACTATCCTCTTCTAAAAGTTATTGGCTGTATTTGTTTCGTCTTACTCCCAACTCATGAGCATACTAAACTTGAGCGACGTTCTCGCCTCTGTTGTTTTTTTAGTTATGACATTGAATATAAGGGTTATCGGTGTCATGACCTTGTCAACAAACGCCTTCATATTTTCCATCATGTTCAGTTTTGGGAGCACAAAACTTTTACCAGTATCTCCCACATCTCATACGGGCCTTCCTCCGCTAGCCCTATTTTTACTATGCACTAGATCTTTTTCTGAACTTTCCTTTTGATGCAGGTATTGAATGTTCATCAGGCGGTCATTTGACGTCAATTTCTGATAACACTAGATCGTTCGTTGAACCTATCATTGCATCTGACTCCTCTCAGTTATACCATCTATTAACCCATCCATTACGTCTGATCCCTCTGAGTCCTCAACCAATTTTGATGTTCATTATTCATCTAGGGTAAGAGTTCTCCCTATCCGTCTCATTGATTATCATTATTTTTCTGCTCTTGTCACTCTTCACGAGTCTCACACTTATCGCGAGGGTAGTTCTAACTCTCTTTGGCAGCAAGCTACGTCTGAAGAACTGGATTCTCTTCACATGACTCATACATGAGTTTTGATTAATCTACCTCCTGGCAAGACTGTCATTGGCAACAAATGGGTCTGCAAGATTAAAAGTAATCTTGATGGATCTCCAGTATACAGCTTGTTTTGTGACCAAGTGCTATACTCAGGAGTATGGTATTGACTATGAGGAAAGTTCACTCCAGTTGCTCGCATTACATCTGTCCATTCTTGTCTGACTGTGGCCTTTGCTCATCAATGACCTTCATTTCAGATGAATATGAAGATACCTTCCTGTACGATGATCTAACTGAGGAGGTCTATATGCAACCTCCTCAAGGATATCTTCATCCTTCAGTTAAGATTTATCGTCTTAAATGTGCTTTGTATGGGCTCAAGTAAGCTCAACGCGCCTGGTTTGCCAAGTTCAATTCCACTATTGGCCAACTTGGTTTTGCCTTCAGCCCACACGACTCTGCTCTCTTTATCCATCATACTGATATTACTATTTTGCTCTTTTATATTGACAATATTATTATTGGTAATGATACTTCTGGTATTCTTGAGCTTAAGCAATTTCCTTATCAACATTTTGAGATAAAGGATCTTGGCTCTCTTAGTTATTTTCTGTGCTTAGAAGTGACTTCTACTTCTATTGGCTACTATTTAACTTAGGCAAAGTATTCCTCCGACCTTCTTTCATGTGTTGACTTGACTGATTGTAAGATGGCTGATAGCCCTTTTGACTCTAACGTTAACCTTCATGCTATTGATGGCAAGCTCCTTTTCGATGCTACCATTTATCAACAGCTTATTGGGATCTCATATACCTCACTGCTACCAGGCCAAACATTGCCTATGCCGTGCATCTCGTTAGCCAGTTATAGTTGCCTCACGCTCTATTCACTATGCTGCAGTTCTTCGCATCCTGCGCTATGTGAAGGGCACCTTATTCTATAGGCTCTATTTTTTATTCCACTCATCGTCGAGTTACATGTTTACTTCGATGTTGATTAGGCAGGTGACCCTACCGATCGACAATCCACTAATGACTTTTACTTTTTACTGGATGACTCTCTTATTTCTTTTCAGAGTAAGAAACAGACTGTTATTGCTTCCTCTAGTACCAACACCGAATATCACACTCTTGTTCACACTACTTTTGAGCTTCTTTGGATTTGTTGGCTTTTCCAGAATATGGGTGTATATCAGGACTCCAGTACTTCTCTTTATTATGACAATCACAGTGCCATTCAGACTGCTTGTTCTACCATTGATTCACCTTCTTCCCATGACACCGACCTATATCCCAACCAATCCATAGTTTTATCAGGCTAATTCAGTTTTGGTTCGGTTTGAAAACCAATTTTTTTTAACAATTTTCAGTTCGGACATCAATATCCACTTATTAAAATCGAAACTGATAGAAAAAACCAGAATATATAAGTTTTTATTATTTCATATATTTAGGCTTTTGTGATAGTAAAATTTTATTATAGTAAATCTTGGCCTAACAATTTTTAAAGTATAGCTTTTTAAAATATTTATTTCTGGGTTTTTTGTTTATTTTAGTAGGCTACATTAGTATATGGGCAAAAGTAACAATGTTTTGAAAAAAAATTTACTGTGTACTTTAGGCCAAAAAATTGAAACCAACCAAAAATTAAAATTCAGTTCAGTTTTGGTTTTGAATTAAGTTTACTATAATTCAGTTCAGTTTCGATGGGCTAATTTTTTCCTGAAACTGAACCGATTGATATTCTTGCCCTCCGTATTCCATTAATAAGAAAATAATATAACCAAATAGATCCATGATAATTAGTTAACTCTATAGATTCAATCCTATTAGAATTCCTCAATCAAATCTCACAACAACAACTAGACTACTAAAATGAAGTTATCACTTGACATAGTTTATTATGATGTTATCATTGTAACTAGTACAATTGAATATTGGGTAGTTGAGAAAATAAAATCAAATATTCTATGCCATATTAATTTTGGAATTTTTTGTATGAAATTTGTTTGGTTTTACTTTAAAAAAAAAAGTTTGAGCATAATTAATTATCTAAAATTGGGTAATTTATATTTCATCATCGCAATTTTCTTTCTTTTTTACCATCTAAGACCGATAAATTTATGTATCTCTTGTAGTCAGATAGTAGACACAAGCTTGTAATACTTTACAATTGCACGCTTTCGTGTTTTCTATTTCCATTATAAGTAGCAATTTTTGATGTGCTAAGAAATAATAATAAAAAAAAAATTATGTAACAAACTTGCCCTAACTTGGGAGATGCTAGAGGGGCACACCATTTTACCTAATGAGCCCACTTTGCAGGGTATTTTTTGTTCTCCCGAAGGTTATTAAGTGGGCGCACTAGGAAAATGGTGTGCCCCTTTAGAAACTCCCCCCTAACTTCCTTTTCCATGACTTGTGGTCAAATAATAACTAGGGATTTGAAGTTGGGAAAACTTGTTGGCCTTAAATTGCCAAAATTGCATTTAACTTCCCAATTGCAATTTCCATTTAATTTCCTTCCATTTCTAGTAAAATTGATGCACTAAAGAAGCAAAATGTCAACAAACTTGTCTTAACAAATTGCTTCTAGTGTGCTTTAGATACTAGAAATGAAACAAAAGAAAAAAGAAGGCTAGAGACATATAACCACTCTTGTTGTGTACTCAAAGCATTATAATTAAATATGCCTTAGTTTTTATTTTCTAAGATACCACCTTAACGACTATATTCTCTCATAATGAAAATCAGATATATTCTTCATCGCAATTCCACAAGTTGTTTAAGAAAATTCTCATACCAAATAACCTTCATATCCACTTGGGATCTCTCCATAACAATAAAATCGACACACATATTACCTTCTTTTCATGTATGAAGAGCTTAAATTTCATAAAAATAACTACTCTATTATTTCATTAATAGAACTTTACTTTTGCTTTACATTAGTGCAGTCTATTCTATTATTTCATTAATAGAATACGAAAGACGACAACAATTTAAAAGAGCGAAGGGACAATCGAAAAACATAGAGATGAAGGTGATACAGAAAAGACATGGATGCTAGTAGCTTAGATAAAGACATATTGCTCGATATGATGAGCGGAGGAGAATCATCCATGTGATAGATCCGATATGATTCTCTTCTGTTTTATACAGTCTACTGCAAGTACTTGGATCTGATTTCTTATTGAATCTAGATATGGATTTTCTATTGAGCATGCTTGTTTAAATCACCAAAACAATGAAAAGAAAAATTGTGGATTTCTATTTAATTATCAATTGAAATTTACTTATTCAAGAGATGTCGGATGTTACAAATTTATAATGGATCTTGTTGTTGCCTTTTCCTTCTCAATGTATCATGTCAAGTATCTTCACCGTAATCTTCATTAACGTCTCCACCGTCTTACCAACCGCCGAAATCGGCAACTGCCACCCGGCCACTGCCTTAAATTGCTTCTCACACTCATCGGCCGAGATGCGAGCGGCGGTGATCGCATTTCTGAGATCTGTCTTGGCATCGCCATATGTTTTTCCGGTGATAATATGCCAAGCGGACGAAACATATTCACCGAGACGGCTGTATTGTCTAAGACAAGTACGATACTTACTGACTTTTTCTTCATCTTCAGCATCGTAAGCATCTTCTTTTAGCTGTTTGAGCTTGTCCAGTATCGTCTTCGTATGGTGATGTGCCTGGGTCACCGCGACTTGGGACAGGCTCTTGAGGTCTGCAGATCTGGACTTGGTAAGCGTGTTGAAACACAAGTTGTAAGGGATGGTGCGGTCGGAGAGGACGATGGACGTGCACGCCTTCCCGCTGGCGTCCGAGACGGCTTTCTCGGTGGAGGAGGAGGAGGAGGAGGAGAGAGGGAGGATGAAGAGGAGGAGGAGGAGGGTGATTGTGAAGAGAGTAGGGCTCATGTTGTGTTGCATGATGATGCTATTGGTTTTGTGTTTGTTTTGTTTGGGATTGTTTCTCTTATATAGGTGTTTTGAGGGAATAAATTGGGGGAGGAGTTATAGCAAAATTTATGTAATTTGATAATTTAATTTTGTGATGTTTCATTAAGGGGTTTTTTTTAATGGATGGTAACATCTGCAATCTGTTAAAAAAAAAAAAAAAAAAAACATTATTATAGTAAAAGTGAAAAGGGAACTTTTAAAAAATATATGTTTTTAAAAGGCAACATTTTAAAAATTAAGAGTGTGTTCTATTTAAGAAAACGAGACCAGAATTTTTTCATGGTGATTTAGAAATTTAAGGTGTGTATTTAGATTTAATTGAAAATAAATATCAACTAATTTGGGAATGTAATGATTTTAATCCTAGTTGATTTTAAGAATAAGTTAACAAATACGAAGATTTGAAGGATAATTTTTTTAAAGGATTAAATGTAACAAATATCATGCCCCCCACCTCGATATACGTACATGCAACATATTCGATTTAAATGGCACAGGAGTTAAATAGTTTATAATTAGACATAAATTCTTCTTCTAAAAAGCTAGCTACGACTTTTAATAATTTTATTGAAATCGTTATAAACTAGTATAGTTCTTATTTTACATCTGATATTGAACTATTGAGTTAGGATATTACAATAACTTTTCATTACTATTGAGATTGTATCACTAACGGGAAATTCTATTTGCGCACTGCATTTTACTCTTGGCACCCTGGATACTCTTTACACCAAACTCCTATTTTGAAATACTATCATTTTACTCTCTGCACCCAAAATTTTTCCCAAAATACCCCTCCTCAAATATTTTAGTCGGGTATTAATACCCGACCAAGAAACGTGCTGGTCGGGTATTAAAACCCGACCAGCAAGCGAAATCTCCTCCATAAAAGAAAACTAATTAACGGTAAATTTCAAACAAATATGTATAAAATCTAAAAAAAAAATTCAAATTGTATCTTAGATTTGTTCTCTCACATCAATTTCATATTGGAATTTTCCATTTGTATAAGAAAACTCAAACTCAAATTCCAAATCCAAATTTCACTTGTCACGGTGAAATCAAAAAATTTAAAATTCTTTTAATTTTTTCAGGAACGTTAATGTAAAAAATTTTAAGAGGTCAAGAAATCAAATTGATGATTTTGTAGGAGATGTGTTTTTATTAAATACCAAAAAAAATTATTTCGGGTTTAGAGAGAAAATAGAGGAGGAAAACGATGAGTCGTAGTTCCAAATTTTAAAAAGTTTTAGTTTGTAATTTATAAGGGTAATTTAGTCCAAAAAAATAATGACAAACTTATAATTATTTATAAATTTTAAAACCGTGCGTCAAGAGTAAAATGCCGGGTGCAAATAGAATTTCCCATCACTAACATCTCTATATAAAAAATTTCAGAGAGACCCTGATAAGGTATGTGATAAAAAAACAACAAATTTTATTTCACTTATACATTCTATCATAAAAAATTTTTGCTAATTTTTTCTTAAGGGATATTAGATGCATCTCCAATAGTACATGAATTAATCTTGTTTTAAATATGGGAGGAGGCTTTAAGGGGAATTTTATTTACGTACGGCAAATTACTTTTGACGTCCAGTTTACTTTTTACACCAATCTCTCATTTTGAAACATCACAAATTTACGGGAAATTCTATTTACACACGGAAATTTACTCTTTACGTATGATTTTAAAACTTGTAAATAATTACAAGTTTACCATTTATTTTTTATACTAAATTACCCTTTTAAATTCCGAATTAAGACTTCTTAAAATTTAGAAGTACAACTCTTCGTCTTCCTCCTCTGTTTTTTCTCTAAAACCCTAAAAAATATATTTTTTAGTGAAATTTAATTTTTCAAAAAATACATCTCCCACAAACTCATTAATTTGATTTCTTAATCTCTTAAATTTTTTACATTTATATTCCTAAAAAGATTTGGAAGAATTTTAAATTCTTCGAATTTATTATGACAAGTAAAATTAGGGTTTGAAGTTTGAGTTTGAGTTTTTTTTATTCAAATAGAAAATTCCAACATGCAATTGGTATCGAAGAACAAATCTAAGATATAATTTAAAATTATTCTTAGTTTTTTATGTATATTTGTTTGCAATTTATTATTACTTATAATTTTTTTAGAGAGATGTCGGCTGTTGGTCAGGTTTTAATACCCGACCAAATGATTCTTTGGTCGGGTATTAATACCCAACCAATATATTTTTAGCCTGGGAATTAATATTCGACTCGGAAAATTTTGAAAAAATTTGGGATTAGACGATATAAGAGTTAGAGAGAAGGAGGTGAGTTAAAATTGGAAAAAAAATTCGGCGCAGAGAGTAAATTGATGGTATTTCAAAATGAAAGTTTGGGGGTAAAGAGTAATTAGAGTGGCAAGAGAAAATTGCAGTGCGTAAATAGAATTTTTCCAAATTTACTCTCTACGTTTAATTTTTTTTTCCAAATTTAACCATCTCTCCCTCTCTCTTCTACTTGTGTACTGAGTCTTAAAATTCTCAAACTTTCCTTCGAGCCCCAACAAAAAGAAAAGAAAATTTTTTACTAACAAACAATTGCAAATAAAAGCACATAAAAAGCAAAGAATAATTTTAATCCATATGTGAGATTCGTCCTCCGACACCAATTGCATGTTGGATTTTTCTATTTGCTTCAAAAAAACTCAAACTCTAAACCCTAATTTCGCTTATTACAGTGAATTCAAAGAATTTAAAATTCTTCCTAACTTTTGAGGAATATGAATGCAAAAAATTTTAGAGAGACAAGAAATCAATGAGTATGTAGGAATGTATTTTTTTTTTAAGATTTAAATAGCACAAAAAATTATTTTTTTAGATTTTAGAGAGAGAACAGAGAAGGAAAACGATGACAGTATTTTAAATTTTTAAAAAGTTTAAGAGATTTTATAATTTAAAAATATAACTTAAAAGATCGACAAAGTTATAATTATTTGCAAATTTCAAATATGTGGATGGTTCCTAGCTTTAATCCTTGCACCTGCGCTTTTTAGCCTCTTTGCTATCCTACGCCTTACACCGTGCTTAGGTTTACAAGCAACGCTTTTTAGCCTCTTTGCTATCCTACGCCTTACACCGTGCTTAGGTTTACAAACAAAGCCCACACCCTTGAAATCCTAAACCCCCATTATATATTATGATTTAGTCCCCCAAATCTTCATATTTAGGATTTAGTCCCTCCAAATCTCCTAAATTACTACAATTTAGTCCCCTTCCTAAATCAACCAAATTTTTAACCTGATATTACCATTTTACCCCTCCTTATTCATTCTTTCTCTTCCTCTTCTGTTTCTCATCTCTTCTCCTTTTCTTTATTATTACTCTTCTCTTCTCCTTCTCTCTTCCTCCTCTTTTCTTCATTGAGAGAAGAGAGGAGAAGGAGGGAAGGAAGAGAGGAGGAATAATGAAGAAAAGAAGAGGGAAGAGAGAGAGAGAAGAAGAAGAGAGGAGGAAGAGAAAGAATGAATAAGGAGGGGTAAAATGTTAATATCAGCTCAAAAATTTGAGAGATTTGAGAAGGAGGACTAATTGTAGTAAATTAGGAGATTTGGGTACTAAATCCTAAATACGAAGATTTGGGGACTAAATCATAGTATATAAAGATTTGAGGGACAAACCAGTAAATACAAAAAAAAAAAAAAAAAAAAAAAAAGCGAGAAGATAAAAGTTATCATAGAGCAGGCGGAGAGGGCGAAGCAGGCAGCCAAAAAAAAGAAAAATGGCGTGCCTTCGTCTGGCGATGGACGCGGCGTTCTGGGACCTGGACGTGTCGTCGCCGCTCTCCCTCGACGGCTCGGCGAGGTCCGTCCCCGGCGACCCGCCGCCGCTCCCGACCGCCCGTTCCAGCCGCACCTCCCGGCCCCAGCAGCTCTCCTTCTTCCGCCACGCCTTCCCCTTGGGGATCACCCCCTCGCTCTCTCCCACCACCGACAAGGACCTCGGTTCCTTCTCCCTCCAGTCCCTCTTGCTCGGCCCCTCCTTCTCCAATTCGTAAGATTTCTTTTTTTTTTAATTATTATTATTATTATGGGTGCTTGATGGTTTTCTGAAATAGGGTTTTAGGGTTTTGTTTGATTAGCTTTGCTTGAAGTGGGTTCGGACGGGTTTTGGTTGTAGTGTGGAATCTTGTTGTTTTCTTTTGGATTTTTAATGGGTTTTTGGAGATGTAGCGTAGATGCGCATGCTTCGTTAGATGTGTGGTAATATGAGCGATAAAGTGAGAAATGAGGTTATTTGTGATTCAAGTAATGGTTTGATCATTTGCAATGCAGACTTATAGATACACCAGAACTTATCATCATAGGACAAGTTAAAAGAGCAAAGGGATGATCAAGAGGTGACACAAAAAGCTATGAATGCTAGAGGCTTAAATGGATATGTGTTGGTTCAATAGGAATGGGTGGAGGCGGATGCAGAATTTCTTTCATTCCAAGCATAACTTGGACCGGTTTTGATATGTTTGAATACAAACGGAAATGGAAAGGATATACTCATTATATTAAAAAAGATACGGGAATATCTATAAAGTAAGAAAAAAAAAAAATTAAGCGTGAGAGCCATTTGAGTTGAAAGATTCATGTTTGGTTTGGGAAGGGGCTAGTGACTGGGCTGAAGTCGTAATAAAGGTAGTCAGACAGCTTTGAGCTCCCTTCAACCTGTTTATGGTTAGAAGAATCGTCCATGTGATTGATTTGGCATGATTTTCTTTTAGTTTATATAGTCTATTCCAGATACTTGGGATGAAATGTTTAGTTATTGTTGTTGTTGATGGTTTTTTTGAGGTGAGTTATGAATAATTTATAGTTTGATGAAATTGTTTAGGAGAGATGTTCTAAAATGGGGAGTTTACTTAGGTGTTAGAATTAGTTGGATTTTAATGTCAGAAATGTATGCACTCTATGCATTTGGTTGGATAAACGTTGATATGCTGCATAAATGGATAATGCAAAATTATAATGAATGAATTTTGTGTACATTTGTTTAAATGTATGTGTATATCTTTATATATTACATGTTGAAAATTCTCAACTAATAAACTTCAGAAAATATGATAGTTATATGCCAAAAACATAATTTAGAAACGAAATGCCAAGAATTTCTTTGTTGCTTCATGAGTTTTGATAGATAGATTAGGCTGGTAATGCACTTCACTGACAAAAATGCTTAGAGTTAAGAGCAGAGATTTAGAAATGAAAGTCCTAGTGAAGAATTATGGTAAAGGGGTCTACAAGGGATCTAGGGAAAAGGAAGAAAACAATTTTATTGTCACAACCTCACCACTCTACCTAGAGGAAAAGGGAGAGATTTTAGAAGAATGGTTGAATTTTTAAAGATTTTGAAATATTGAGTTTTAGTTTTGGTTCAATTTGTGTAAGCAGGTGTGCTGGCAGGTAGTTTGCATGGACTTGATTGTGTGGAACGATCATATACTATGGATGCATCATGCATAATCCAAATCAATTCGGTTTCGATAGCAGATAATTATATATGGCTGCATAAGTGGATATGTATACCTTTTCTTCGATACTAATTGCTAAAAGTTTTAGTGTAACGTGGAAGAAAGACAATGTTGAAAATTTTATGTTTAAAAGTTGATGATTAAATTATTAGTCTATGAAATTGTTGATTCTATTTGGTTTTCTAGGGGATAAAACAAGAATTACTTAAATAAATGCTGACATGAACATCAACCACCCAGAGGAATTATAGCCAAACTAACAAACACAATTGAAAAACACGGGTTACATAGAAAAACCTTTCAGGAGGAAAACTCACAGGATCCAACACCTTTCTTCTTCGCTGTGTAAAAAATAATGGGTTATAGTTTTTCTCTAGATAATGCTATATGATCAAAACTTTAAAAGCTTAAGTCTTGGCTTAGCAAACAACCAAACTTCTTAATATTAAATGGTGGATTTCAACTATAATGACAAGGAGAGTATAAAGAACGAATCACACTTTTTGTGGAGGTTAAAACTTAAGTTCAAAACAATGGTTGTGTAGATCTTGGTTTCAGGAATAAGTTCATGAAATTTGAGAATTTTCAGAAAATTGCAGCTACATCAGAAATCACATAGATCTGAATACATTGTTAAATACCAAAATTGTAAAGAAAAGATGTGTAACGAGATCAGGTTGCATCCTTCATTTGAAAAGCTAAAGAATGCCAGTAGCAGTTAGTAATTTTAGTCCATAGTTGAAATTACTAACTATTCATCCTCTATAAGAAGTAGAAAACTAATTGCATAAACCTTTAAAGGAAAAAGTTCTAGATTATTCTTAACATCAAAATAATCTGTTACTTGCTATCTATGGTTTTGATAGAGCTAGCAAGAGTAAGTAGCTAACTCTTGTTTTGAAAGATAAAAAGTTATGCCGATATTATTGCTCACTCATTATTAAGTAGTGGCATATTATTGTTATCTCATTTCAGAATGACTTGCATTTGCAAATTCTCATTTATCATTCATCAAAAATTACATGGATGTTGTTCATCAAACCACCTACGGGTAATCTAAATGATCATCACACCAGTCTCCCCTTTCATGTCTAGGCATGCTAGATGTGCCTTCATAGCACCGTTTATCAATCATCATTCACTGGGAATTAACATTTGGAGCATGAATTATCAAACCGGCACTTGTAGTTCTACTTATCAATTATCATTCACTAGGAATTAGCATTTGGAGCATCAATTTATCAAACCAGCACTTGTAGCATGAGCATTTGTTGCATTGCGCATTAGCATTTTAGTGGGCCCTTGAGGCACTGTTTATCATTTGACAAAAATTGTTAGGGGCCGTTATTCATCAAATTAGTACATCGAATTGTGGGTCCAAAACCTAGGAGAAAATCTAATTCTTCGAGGGAATTGATCGCTGAGGTCTTCACGTAGAATTCCTTTGGAGGTTGTCAGTTTTGCTGCTTTGCCTTCAAAGTTGTATGTAATTTATGGGTAAACCAGATAGTTGATGGGATTATTGAGGATGATTGTATGAGCACCATTTATGATGAGTATATGGGTTATATGAGGAGTATGCAAGGCGTTTTGCCATTTTACCTAGTATATGAAGACTTTTTATAAAATTTCAGTGGCGAATAGAAATTGTTAGGGTATATGAGGATCTTTTTTGAATACTCATGGGGCATATGAGAAATATTTATATTATGTGACCGATTCCTTTTTTGAAATTCAGGGAGTGGCGAATGTCCCACATGCCTTCTTTAAATCTGACCCCATTGTCCTTTGGTCGTGGTCACATTTGGGTTTTTGTGCAGAAGGCCCAGTGTTCGCTTGTAGAGACTTTAAAACTCATGATATCTTACACATTTTTGTTAATCAGAAACTACTAATATCATCTGTTAATGGTCAGTACATCAGTCGTCATTAGTCACATGCCACAAATTTAAGATAGTAGAGTATTCCAGTCAGCAACTGGCACATGCAAAGTGACCATCAACAATCTTTTTGTTTCTATTTTCTTTAGTGTTTAGGTCTACCTTACGTTGAACTCTCTTGTAGTCAGATACTATTCCAGTTTGTTACATAGTGCAACTATCCCAAAACAAGTACATTGAAAAAAATTCATATATCTTCTCTGATGAGATGCATCAATTTTTCTAGGGTATGTCTACTTATCTGATATTTTGCATTAGCAATTATGACGACTGTCATTGTGTCTACTTTCAACAATTAAGGTAGACACTGTCATTGTGTCTACCTTGGCCTTGAACCTTATATTGCCATGAAAGAGTGAAAGCCATGACTCATGATTGTGATAGTACAGGGAATTTGATTCTAATGAGCAGTTTAAATTTTTAAAGAAATATTTCATATTTATTTGCTGAAATTGTGGAAGCATTGAATAGCGACTCAATAACATTTTAATATGTGTTACTCTAGGGTTTGGCACTCTAGGGTTTGGCATTTACTAAAATTAACTGAATGTTATAGTCATAATGTGAATGAGTACTGTAGGTACACAAGTCAACATATCTTCGTCATTTTATTTTACTATGTATGTGAATTTTCTTCTTTGTTTTTATTTTTTCTTAGGTGGATTGGATTGGTAGGACAGTTTCGTCCAAGGAAGTTAATATCAAATATTAGAAAGGAAGCGATGAGTGGTGATGAGCTAGAGATTCCTGCATTCAAAGATGTTGTGAAACATATTGCAGACAAATCTCTTTATGCACTTGGCTTGTTCTCCCACGTGTCTCTGACGGATGATACCTCCTTATTGTTTAATGTTGAAAGGCATGGTGAAAGAAAGGGTCGTCGTTCAAAAGCAACACTTTTTCACAGGGTAAATCGACATGTTCCTTTCAAGTGGATGATTCTGTTATTTGTCTCTAGTAACAACTTCAGTGCATAAGGTTGTTGTGCTTCCAATTATATGCAACCAGAATTTATATTTTTCTTTAATTAAGATCAAGCACATGTAAGTTGTTTAGACATGTCTTTTTTTTTCTGCAAGAGTTTTATCCATGAAACTGTCACTTCCTCATGCATGCACCAAGTTAGACAGAAGATAGACTATTCTCGCACCTTTTTAATCATTGGGCCTATATATTATCATCTGTATCCATTTCAGTAATTTCATTACTTTCCTTTCCATCTTCTTTGTCCTGATCAATCTATCTGCTGTTCTTGGAAGCCGATTCTGGAATGCACGTCCCTTGTAGGTCGCCTCCTCCCCTGGTTTCATGTTTCTGCCTTCTCCTTGTTTCTTCAGTCTTAACTCAGAAGTTCGATTACTATGACTTTGTTAAAGCTGTTTCTGAAGCCTTGTAGTCCTACCATCCTGAACGCAGCCAGGAGCTATTGGGTTTTAGAGCGGCTGATGGGTATTGACACAAAGTGGAAGTACCTAATGTAAGAGGTTGTCAAAAGTGAGGTAAAATCAGAAGATTCGAGTTGGCACTGTTTGTTTATGTTGCACTCAACCTAGTTCAGAAAATGGAACACAACAACTGAATACACACGCACATTAGCTGAATGCATGCATACATGTCTTTGGTTGCTTCTACAAGTGTCTTGCATGGGGAGTTTCAAGAAAATAATGTTGTTCAGGCGATGTTGCTTAAGCTAATAATGTATTTGCAGCTCCCTAATCATGATATCACCTTAGAAGCAGCATGGCCTGAGCTATTCATTGATAGAAAAGGGACTTACTGGG
Organism: Dracaena cambodiana; assembly: GCA_036321105.1. Lineage (NCBI taxonomy): Eukaryota > Viridiplantae > Streptophyta > Magnoliopsida > Asparagales > Asparagaceae > Dracaena > Dracaena cambodiana. The sequence continues at coordinate 1,561,582 of JAYEPQ010000015.1, forward strand.
AAGTTCCAGCGTCAGCATCACTAGATATATCATCTCTAAAATCTGCCTCTGGATTAAGATATCGATTTGGCTTGCACAGAAATAGCGGGCATCCAGAAGCTCTTAATTCCTCGTCTGATGATGTACCTGCTTCTTTAATGCCTGGGATATGTGCCAAAGCTGCTTTTTCATATGAAAAAAGCAAAGACTTCTGGAGAGATAAGGAGGAAAAAACTTCTCGAGAAAGTAAATTAGAGAAAGAACCTGCCTGGATGTCTTCATATGATGTACGACTACAAGAACCACATGCAGCAGTATCAGGAATTATTGGTAATCATATATTCCCTGCACTTTAAGTATCTTGAACTTTTGCATGCATATGCTGCTAGTCATTTTTTCTTATATTATATAGACTTCTATAATGAACTATATATTTGATAGTTGTCCATAACAATTCTAGATTCAGCATACTCTTTATATTAAGTTTCTTTTCATCTGAACCTGGTTGTGAATCCGAGTCTGAAGTTTCATCCTGATCAAGTTGCGTACATGTATTCAAGCTGTTACCGTTGAACATACATGTATTCAAGCTGTTACTTTTGAACATACATGTATTCAAGCTGTTACCGTTGAACAGAATGCTATGCTAATATTCATTCTGCTTTGCTTTGTTCCCAACCGTTGTTATATTATTAGGAAAACTGAATGATGACAAATGTGAAGTTTTTGTGTAAATTTAGAAATCTAGAAGCGGGAAAGAGCAACCTGCCAATCTTGGACCGCTGAGGATGAAAAGATGTAGACATTATATTCAAACAGATTAAAATGTAGCGTCTGTCTGGCACTATCATTGCCTTTAACTCAAAATTTTTATATTCATACTTTCAAGTGATGAACTCGTTTCCTCATAAGATCTTAAACCAAACAATTGACTCCTCATTTTAGGAACTAGAATCTATTTACATGCACTTTCATTCCTGTGGATACCGATAGTGGTTGACGCAGGACGGAGGCGAAATTAGGGGTAAGGTTTTGAAATTAGGGTTTTTTTAGAGGAATTGGGGAAGAAAAGATAGATTGGAGAAGAACTTACAAGATTTGGGAATCCACCCAGGCGAATCCACGCCCACTCTCCACGAATCCACGAGGAAAGATTTGCTCAAGCAAATTCCACACCAGAAATTTCTCATAAAACTTTCAAATATTATTTATCTCCTTTTTTTAATTCTCCATACAAATCCATATATATAGAAAACTCTAACAAACCAAATCCTAATAGAATTCAAAATCCTAATAAAATCATAATTCTAATAAAATCAGAATCTAATCAAATATTCTAAAATCCTAGTAAGATTCAAATCTAATCAAATCTATTCTTAAATCAAATTTGATCTCCATCAATTCTCCCCGGCTTCAAAACATTCATTCCCGATGAATGCGAAGATAAGAAATGACAAACACGTTCAGGTTGAACTGATCAACATTCATAAAATATCCTAATTGGGCCATGGTGGTGGTCGAGAAACCGTATCTAGTATATTACATTTGAACCAAGGCGGTGAAGGGGGAACTGGCTTGTTTAGTGAGTTTGTGTTGAACCACGGTAAATCTGGAAAGATACCTGTAATGGAAGTAGTCGAATATGGATCCTGTGAAATATCCGATCCATAGGTAATAGAAGCAATTTTCATCGAAACTCCATATGAATTTGTATGTTGAGTTGGTAATTTCTTCATAATTCTTGCAATGAATCTCTCAAAAGGAACTGAAGTTTTTACCTCATTATCGATAATAACTTCTTTTCTATGTAAAGTCTCACTTTGGATTGGAAGTTCCTATACTCCCTGTACATCTGCAAATAGGAGAGAAGAAGATATTTCTATTGGTTTCTCCTCGTAAGTATGATCATCAGAAGCATTCACAGGCTGTTGAAATTTCACAGTTGGTTCTATTGAAGGATCTTCAGAAATCTGAACCATTGAGTTTTCAACTTCTGTGGATGAAAAAAAAGTTCCATCTGGTACTAGTAATGACTCATCATGAACTTCTGTATCCGGTATAGGCTGCAAAATACATTCACCAAACATAGAAATATCTGCTTCAATATTGTTAGTGATGCTATCATTACTAACCGTTTAACTTCTTTTATCTCTGCATTTAAGTGTGTTTTTAAAACTGTCAAGTATTCGACTACACTTCTTAAACTCATCAATCATACATTGAAGTTCTTCATCACTAGTTATTGTTTTAGGCTCAGACGATTGAAACTGATGAGATGATAAATTTGGAAGGTGGTGTTGAGTATACCGATGACGCAGTAGACGTCGCAAGATATTCCAATCCAAACATAATTTATACTCTCTACTCCAAGTATAAACTTCTCCACCTAATTTTTGTCGGACGTAAAGGCATCTCTGTGCTGAAGTCAGATCAGAATTTAGAAAGAAATTTTGGATATGATTCTCCCAATTTTGATAATTTTGTCGACCATCGAAACTGAAAAAAATGGGTATAGTAGCATACATATCTCTATCAATTTGCGATTTTCTAGCATTTGTGTTGATGTAATGACCATAGAACATGAACCCCATATATAATCAACTCAAAATTTTAGCTCAAAAAGTTTAGGAAATACTCAAAAATCACGATGGCTCGAAAACGGCTTGAATCAGAGTTGAAACGAACTCCGAATTGAAAGAAAACCCTTAACGGGTCTGCACTGGGTCTGCACTGCTGTACTGAACTGATCTAAAAGTAGAATGGATCTGGAATTGCGAGTCGGATCTGAGGCTCGCGGGTTTATACCCAAAATAAATCCAACCTTCTATTATTTTGGATGTGGGTCTGAATAAGTGGATCAGAACCAAATCAACCCAATAATAAACAAACCCAAAATTCAATAGGTCTCTTCTCCTTTCTCTCGCTGCAGCTGAGGGGGGGAAGCAGATGAGGAGGTGGTCGCTGTCGAAGTGGAGGGAGGACGGAGGCGCCGGAGCCGGAACCGAAGCTGACGAGGCGCCGGACGGACGGCGTCGACGGTGGTGACGAGGGGGCAGTGGCGATGGCGACGAGGGACGGAGGCGGGCGGAGGCGGCGGGGTTGCTGGCGGGGAGTTGGTCGGATGCTGCGGATCTGCGGTGTTGCGGGACGGAGGCGGCGGAGGGCGGAGTCGGCGGGGTTGCTGGCAGGGAGTTGGTCGGAGTTGGAGGCCGGAGTTGGTCGGGAGGCGGGCGAACCTGAGGTGTGGACGGCGGGCGAACCTGAGTCGAAGAAGGAAGTAACGAATGGATGAGATCTGAGGGCGAAAGTGGTGGGGAGGGCGGTGCATAATAGGATTTTTGGGGCTTTTGGGGGGCTGTTGCGGGTAGAAACGAAGGAGAAATCTCTCTCTCTCTCTCTCTACAGATCTATTTTCTCTCTCTCTCTCTCTACAGATCTGATTTTTTTTTTTTTTTTTGCTGGTTGATGGAGGGTGAGAGTGGTGGGCCAGGTGGAGGGGGAGAAAATAACTTTAGACTCTGATACTAAATTTGACGCAGGGCGGAGGCGAAATTAGGATTAGGGTTTTGAAATTATGGTTTTTTAGAGGAATTGAGAAAGAAAAAATAGATTGGGGAAGAACTTATAAGATTTGGGAATTCACAGACGAATCTACGCCCACTCTCCACTAATCCACGAGGAAAGATTTGCTCAAGCAAATTCCACGCCAGAAATTTCTCAAGAAACTTTCAAATATTATTTATTTCATTTTTTTAATTCTCCATACAAATCCATATATATAGGAAACTCTAACAAACCAAATTCTAATAGAATCCAAAATCCTAATAAAATCAGAATTCTAATAAAATCAGAATCCAATCAAATATTCTAAAATCCTAATAAGATTTAAATCTAATCAAATCTATTCCTAAATCAAATTTGATCTCCATCAGTAGTTATTGGAAATAGCTGTTTCTTTATCCTCCATATGGATAATAAGTTTAATCAGATTGTACTTAGCATGGGGTGCATTCAGTGGATAAGAAATAGATGTACATATGGATATGGTTTGAACATAAATTGAATTCGGAAACTGACCAAATGCAGAAATTATTCATATATTAAGGAAGGAACTTGATTTCAGTCATTTATAAAATGTAGAGATATATAAGACTCTGTCAGCTTGATAATCAAGTATTACATCATGTAATTTGGATATACCTTAATATGTATGCATCCAAATGTATCTATGCATTCACAATTTTGGCTATATCGTCAAATAATTTGCATAGTATACCTTACTGTATCAATGTCCGTTTCTTCAATGGTCATGTCTGATATCTGTTGGTTTTATCTTAGATGTTGTATATGGAGATCCAGAGTTTATTGTTTCATGTTTAAACTTTAAAATTATGGAATCGATTCATATATGATTTTCCTTAGTAACGTATCTACTTTACATTACATTCTAGGTGGTACTTTAGCTGCTTGGTTCGGAGGAAACGATAAAACAGATACAAGTTTGACACATTGTTCAGCGGATGGAGAGGGCGTCATGAACGTCAACGTCCTCCCAAAAAAGAGATACCCGTTCAGTGCTGACTTGTTTGGGTCCGTCTGTTACACACTTCAGTACGGCAAATTTAAAAAGGATTTCAATGATCTCACACGAGTAGATGCTCGGTTGGACATCTGCTCAGCTTCATCATTTGTCCGTGGTGCGAGCCATCTTGTTTCTGACATCTTCAGAGGCCATGTTGATAGACAAGTGAATCCTCTGGCTTCCCCTAAACTTAACGTCATCCTCCAGCAGCAGGTATATATTTTTTGTGTCAGCAACTTACCACATACTTATCATTTGGATATATTTCGTTAAATTGCTAGTCTTAACATTTGGATATATTTTATGACATTGCAAGCTCGGGGACAGTGCAGTTAAGTTTCAAACTTTTTTAAGATATATTTCATGCAAGCAGAATATGATCATAAATATTCGAAGATATCAGCATCTGCAAAAATACAACCACCAAGCCTTTTATCCCAAGTACCTGGAGTAGGCTATATAAACAAAAAGAGAATCACACCGGATCGATCACACTGATTATCCTTCTCTATTCATTCCTGTCGTGTAATATGTACTCATTTAAACCTCTAAGACTCCATATCTTTTCGTATCACCTTCATGCATGTTTTCTTCGGTTTTCCCTTTGCTCTTTTAACTTATTCTATGTTGATAAGCTCTTCTCGTCGAACTAGTGTATTTGAGCATCCGAAAAAATGACTGCATAAAATTAGTAATCTACCATGCTTCTCATATCGTTATGATTAGTTGAAAGGACTTTCTAACATGTATATATGTGGAATTTTTGTTTTGTAGGTTGCAGGGCCGATAGTTTTTCGGGTGGATTCAAGAGTTTCACTCAGTTCTCCATCGGGGAAGCATGTCCCCCATGTCGACGATGTCATGTACGCCGTTAGCTACTCTTTCAGGATGCTTAAGTCTGGGAAGATCTTGGCTTGGTACTCTCCTAAGAAAAAGGAAGCAATGGTGGAGCTTCGGTTCTACGAGTTTTAGAGCTAGGTGAAAGAAATTTCAGAGAGAGAAGACTTGAGCCTCTACTGCAGTGGTTTTGGAAGTTAATTTTCTAGTTCTATGTTGTTTTGTTCAAAATCTTGCCTTGTCTTTACAATTTGGACCTAGGGTTTATCAACTAAATGTTGCATCTTTTTACCTGGAATATATTTGTTTGAGGAACTTTTATATGAAGAGAGAGGCTTGCTTGTGCTTTCTTGGAAACTCCTAATGAAACAGGTTGATGAAAATCTAACTTTGCAAAAATAATTTCTTATTTCTTGGCTTTTCTTTTATTTATGTCACCACCTTATTTACATTCAATTCTTAGTGTAATACCTTGGATAATGATTTTCGTAAATTCTCATAAAGCAATCATACCTGGTCTTTTTGACGAAAGGATTCATAATTAATTATAAATTATTTTAACTCTATTTTATTAGAGGTTAATGAATTTGTTGTCGGTACGTACTCATGTATTGTATATCATATCATTCCATTGTATATCATATCATTGCGCTATTTTACCAGCCAAATATATTATCAATATGGATTCACCTTTAGAAGTGTTTTTGTGACCACTTCTAGAATTCCACAATACTTGGTAAAGTACCAACGTATTACTATACTTTTCTAACTGAATATCAGATTCTAAAAAGGAGAGAATGTAATATCTAGCTCAAATATCATTTCCTAAAGGGGAAGCTCAAATAATTTTATATTGGATATGAGACAAGAGTTACTATACTTTATAATGATTCCAATGAATCCATAAAGTAATTATGACTAGTCTTTTCCGTAGATGGATCCAAGGTTAATTATAAACTATTGAATCCATGATTAATTATGAACTACTTTTTTAACTCTTTTAGTACATGTGGTATATACTCATACAACATATATTCAACATATATTGAAAGCAGGACATAACACTAAGTAAGAATTCATGAATTTTCTAATTTATTGCACATATAATGCCTTCACCTTTCACTAAAATTTCAAGTCCCTCAATTCCAACTCTCTTCATTCCAAACATCATGAATGATAAGGAGAAATCATCCTCCACCTTGTTATAAAGAAAGTTGTTGCATAGTTTTCAAGTGTTGAGGACTATCTACTATTACATTCAAAATGTTTCTTATATCTCTCCATACCAACAAAGTAATCAATTATATCTTCATCTCTACCATAAATCTCAGACTCGCTTTAGAACAATCAGGTCTCTTGTTCGAATGCCCTCACACAGGATGGGGATCCCTCTAAAAGATAGAATTTGCAATTAAACAACCTCATCAAACTCTATTCACAATATCGGTTATCTTGTGGGCCAGGTTATAGCGATACAGCGCTAGATTGTTTCAGCATCCTCGAGCACATTTGTCATCTCAAGTAGCCTCTCTAACGTTTCAGCATCCTTGAGCACATTTATCGATCAGTGGCTGCATACAGCATCCTTGAGCACATTTATCGATCAGTGGCTGCATACAATACCTTAATTGCCGCCGTGTCTGACATTGTGAAAGTTCGATAAATAATGAGTTTCATGATCATAGCATGCAAATAACATGAAATAAACTCGAATATATATAAACCATGAAAATGAAAGTTAAAAGAACAAGAAAAGGACCAACATTTTTTTTCATGTCACCATTTCGATGAACACAAGAACTAAAAGCAATTGGGATGAGATTTTTGGCATCAAACCCAAGTATGGGATGTGAAAGCATTGAGGAATTGAAATGCATAATGTAACACTCCAATAAATTGAGTCAAAAAGAAAAGAATTCAACAATTCTTAACTTGCAGACAATTGAGTTACCTAATTCACTCCAACCCCCTGGAACCGCGATCCAGTTCATGCATACTAATTTGTGGTAGAGTCACGACCGTATCGACAAAAGCAGCTACATGGAAAACAAAAAACATTTTTGATGTATCAAGTGCAGGTATTCTTAATATATAATTTTGTCGTTTTGAAGACTTATTATAGCGTACCAATACTCGTATCATAAACCAAAGCATACCATGAATACGGTAACACTGACTTGGAACAATGTCTGCAAATTTTCTCATAAACTCATTTTTCCAAAGATGTCCAAAGAAAGTTTCTACTCAGAAACTAATACCCACTAGGATCACATAATAAGTAAACTCAATTTCACATATAATAGATCTGGCTATGAGAGATGACAGGCTTAATAGACTAATTTTAATAATTATAAATCAAAAAACAAATATGTGTACATGTAAAATTTGTTCAAGTTGGAACTGCACATAGCAGTAAACAACCTGCAAAAGTTCCATTTCACTCGACTTAATTTAGATTCAAACCAGTGTTACCAGACTCACAAACGCTTCGGTTCATTGTAATGGTATGCAGTACACTACTTCTAGCGATACGCGGTAGATACGAGGTACTAGGGAATCAAGAACAATATAAAAAGACACTATACAAAGGCTTTGTTAATCAATTTTAGCCACTGATTTTGTGTTGGGAGTACTGAAAATTGCTAGAGACCTCAGCTTTTTTTATACTGTATAAACAAAAATCACTTACGATGGTTTGGTTATGTGCAACGCAGGCCTACAAGTGCATCAGTTGGAAAAGGGGAGTTTATTAATGTAAGACAAGTTAAAAAAACGAAAAGAAGATCGAAAAAAACATGGAAGGAGGTTATATGCAAAGATATGGAGTCTAGAGGTTTAAATAAGAAGATATTACTTGATATAAATGAATGGAGAAGGAATATCAAAGTGATCGATCCGGCGTGATTCTTTTTTTGGTTCATATAGCCTACCCCAAATACTTGGGATAAAAGGCTTAGTTTGTTGTTGTTGTTGTTGTTGTTGTTGTATAAACAAAAATCGTGATCAATCATCTTGCGGACAATCCTAGGGTAAATCAACAGTCGAAAATCTACTAACTAAACAGACAAAGATATATCAGATATACTTGCATCACTGAACTAACAATTAACGATGAAACGTTACCAATTTTATGTGGAATCCAACACTGAATAATTTCTCTGGATAGTCCTTGCTGCTCAAAGCAGTTCACCAACTGGTATATATGCCCCTAGGCCTCTGATTGCAAAAAAGAGAAGGGCAACATAAGTAATCATAAATAGTATGTTTTAGGAATTCTTAGCTGAAATTAGAAAATATCAGTTTACATGAGAGGGACAATTATTGGACAATTGCAAGATCACATGTAGATGTCATCTCTGTTTCCATTCAAATGTTCAAGTTGTAACAGCAGGAATCTCAAAGAAATTACAGATAAAATCAAACAAAAGGAAAGCAATGTGCCAATGCTCCTTATGGTGTGTTTCCAATAAATGAGGTGTGTTTCAACTAGGATAAATTGTGAAAGCGGGTTAGCCCATCAGTAATGCCCCTGTTCTTAAGAGGAAGGTTCCAAATTTGACTCATGTAGATATTGATCGGGGACTTAACTTGGGTAATTCATCAGGCTATGGCCCTAATTATCGACAAAAGAAAAGCTAAGGCAGAAACTTTGTTGTCGGTATTGACATGTAGAATGGGACTCTCTTTATTCAAGTCCGATTAACCAATTTTTTCAAAAAAGGCCTATTAAACTCTGGAATGAATGATTTGATCCCGATTTTTCCTTCAACTTTGATTGACATAGATCCACTGTAACTTTGAATTTTGCATATATTGAAAATTCATTATAATTATATAATTATAATGAATTCAAGTCACGATTAATCTGCTAGTATTAATCTGTAGATATATAAGTCATTCTTTCCTTACTTATCTATCATTTAGAAGGAGTAGAGAATTTTTTGTCACCCATTGCAACTGCTAGAGCTGAGGTTCCAAAGGCTATTGGAATAAGATTCTTTTTTTTCCTTCTTTTTTGTTGATAATGCGACCATAGCCTGATTACTTGTCCAAATTAAATCCCCCAATCAATTTAGGTGGGACCTGAAACTGGAACCTCCCAACTGGGAAAAAGAAAAAAATACTAAGGTTTTCAACTCTCAACCCCACACAAGGCATAAGCCAAGAAGTGACAGTGCACATAGGATCAAGTGCTTTTCTTTCTTGTTTTGTTCAGTTTGATACTTGGCATGCAAATAATTTGCCCAAGATGTCAAGTTGTTTTTTTGCAGTAGAAGTCCTTAAAATCCAATGTAGCACCTCACCAACATAAAACTAGATAAGTGAAATATCAAACAATATAATCTTACAAAATCATTTCATGCTGAATATCCTACTATTAAAAATCTAAAATTGGATGTATTTCCAATTAAAAATGAAAATCTTCCAATTTAAACATTTCCCAGAATGAGCCCCTAGCGGAAAAATTTGTATTTTATATCAGCCAACAATCTAACAAAATCAATTCTTACATCAGATATTTTAATTTGCATAATTCAGAACTTTTCCTAAAATTAGATAAGCAATACAAACAAGTTGTGACTTGCACCAACAAACAAAAATCTCATAAAAAACACCACCTTCTCAAAATTTAAGTTTATACAGTGTAGCATATCAGCTCCATATAGCAAGCAAGATTATCATATATCAGCAATAAGCAGTAGCAACCAGGTGAAAGAGAACCTTGATCAAGCTATCAGTTCATAAATGTTGCAAAAAGTTAAATGATTTCACACATACCTGCGGGTTCATATAGCCGAGAGTTTCTCAACTGTGCTTCTCAAGAACTCATCCTTTTTCGTAATTCAAGTTACAAAAGATGAATCAACATAGGGAACAAACTCAGAATCGTTCATCCTCCTCTCCAGTTCATCAACCACAGCAAAAATTTCCCTTGATCTGGGATGGGAATTGTCCTCAACTCGGAACGAGTGAAGCTTCCCATTAATCTCAACAAAACTGTTTCCTATTTCCTTTGCTGCTCCTCTCCCCTTCATTAGTACTCGGACTCTCACAACTCCACTCCATATTCCATTAGCAGCATATATGTTAGAAAGCTGAACATAGTGACCAGCATTCAAAGGTTCAAGCTCAAAAACACGTTCTGCAGCCAACTCTCCTAGCCCGACATGTCCATAAATCCTGCAAGCATTCAACAGTGCCCCCCATACGGTTACCTCAGGCTCCATTGGCATCCTCATGATGAACTCATACGCCTTCTGAAGATGCCCAGCACGAGAAAGAAGGTCCACAACACAAGCATAATGTTGGTGTCGAGGCACAATTCCATAATCGTGCATCGAGTGAAAGTACTTCCAACCCTCATCAACAAGTCCTGCATGGTTGCAGGCTGACAAAATCCCAACAAATGTCACGTCATTCGGCTTAATCCCTTCACTCAGCATCTGATTGAACAAACAAATTGCTTCTTTTCCATGGCCATGCAATCCATAACCAACGATTATAGCACTCCAAGCAACCACATCCTTATCTCGAATTGAATCAAAAACACGATGAGCGTTGATTATGCTCCCACACTTTGCATACATATCAATAAGAGTTGTCTTGACAAAGATGTCATCTCTATACTCGCTTTTGTGAGTACAATCCTCCATCCATTTTCCAATTTCAAGTGATCCTAACTGAGCACAAGCAAGCGTTGCTGATCGTATTGTAATCGAATCAGGTCCAATATTTCTTGCCACCATTTCTTTAAACAACTCCACTGCCTCACTCGCATACCCATTCTTCGCATACCCAGAAATCATCGCATTCCAAAGAATCACAACTGGGTTCTCCATACCATCAAACAACAACCTAGCAACAAGCACTTCACCACACTTTGCATACATAGCACACAGCGTAATAACCAAATCCACCTCTCGATCCAAACCCAACTTAACCGCCAACCCATGAACAGACCTCCCACCAACCAAATCCTCAACATCAGCATACCCCTTCAACACGCTAACCAACACAACAAAATCAGGCCTAGCATCCGTATCCACCCTCATACACCGAAACACACGGAGCCCTTCCACCGGGCACCTGTTCTGCACGAACCCCGACACCACCGACGTCCAAGAGATCAAATTCCGATCCACCAACCGACCAAAAACATCGCTCGCAGCCCCAACGTCACCGCACTTTGCGTACATCGATATCAGCCCATTCTGAACAAAAGTGTCGGCCTCGAAACCAGAATGCACGACATGGGCATGGACGGATCGCCCGAAGTTCAGACTCGGGAGGCCCGCGCAGGCCTTGAGGACCGGCGGGAGGGCGAGCCCGTCAAGACCCACATGGGATCCGATCATCCGAGCGTAAAGCCGGAGGGTCTGGGGAAAGAGGCTGCGGTTGGAGTGGAGCCTGATGGCGGTGGTGTAAAGGAGGCGGTTTGGTTGGGGAATTTGGTCGAACAGTTGGTGGGCGTGGTGGAATTGGCCAAGTTTGAAGGAGGAATGGATGAGCTTGGCGGCGAGAGGGCCGGAGGCGGAGAGGCCGGAGGTGAGAATGAGGGCGTGGAGTTGGAAGAGGCGAGATTGGTGGTGGGTTGAGGAGTCGAGGAGAGAGGAGAAGAAGGAGAGAGAGAGGGACATTTGTCGTCGAAAGTTTGAATTTTTATTCGCGGGATCGAGGTGGGGTCTCGGTAGAGGGTTTTGGCGGGTCGGGTTTGGAGAGTAATGGAGGAGCTCCGATTGCTTGTGCTCTTCTCTTTTCTTTTAAAAATATGCATGACATCCTTTAACTGTAGTTTGTACAATTACTTAGCTGATTGCAATTGCAATTACAACCACAACTAAAGAGGAAAAACCCCCACTTGCATGAAATATAACCAATTAGGCATTTGTAATAGTTATAGTTTGCATAAAAAAAATACATAAAATGCTTTTCTTAGTGATTGTAAATCTATAAATGGGATATTCTTTTTAGACCATTTGAAAATAAAAAATTACTATCTAAAACTTTTTTGCAGCTTTAGTGTAATGCCCCCCACTCGAAAATTGGATAGGAGAATACCGACAATATATTCACTTAGGAATATGCTAAGTCTCTGTAGAATATCATTTATTAAAATAATTTATAATTAGACATAAATTCCTTCCCAAAAAGGGAGCTACGATTACTTTTGTGGCTTCATGGGTGCTCAGTAATACGTTAATACTTCACTAGACGTTAATACTTCACTAGACAATGTGGAATTCTAGAGGCAGCCCCCATATATTCTAGAGGTGGCTCCCTATAAATTCAAGAGTTGGCTCCCTATAGATTCAAGAGGTGGCATTAACAGAGTAATGTCCCCCACTAAGAAATTAGGTAGTGGAATGCCAACAATATATTCATATAGAAATATACTAAGACTCTAGTAGAATAGAATGAATTAAAATAGTTTATAATTAGCCACATATTTTTTTCTCCAAAAAAACTAGCTACGATTACTTTTGTAGCTTCATGAGAATCATCATAAGCTAATTTATCTCTTGTCTTATATCCGATGTAGGATTATTGAGATAGGAGTATTACATTTAGTTACCACTTGAGATTCTGAAGCCAAACACAACGATACAAGTTACAATAAATTCCATTATTACAATTTCAATTAAATATAAGTTGCAACCTGTAACATCACTTGTAAGCAACCAAGCGGTACCTAAGCGCATCATTGAGAGAAATACTATTTGAGCACACCACTTTGTGCAACCCACCTCTTGTAAAAAATTATAAGTATGTCAGTACTGGGTATGACCATGTTGTATTTCATGTCGATGATTAATTCCTGAATGATGCCTAATCTGTTCAGGGACTAGTCATCCGAACAGTGTGCTAAGTCTATTCAGAGACTAATCTCCGAAATGAGAAAGGTGGGCTCACTGAGAAAAGTGGTGTGCTCAAATATAATTTCCTAGAGAAAAAAGAATTTGGAGTCAAAAGTTTTTGGACCCCCATTAGGTATCAAAAGATTGCATACATTCCTGCACGTCAAAGACATGTACTTGCATGTTCTCCACTTAGAAATATCAACAGCCCCATATCTCCAATCTCTATAAATACTTAAGCTTAGAGAACTTCCTCATATGCAATTGAGCTTTAAGATCCTACAACAAATTTCCAAATCTCTCTCTCTTTTTTGATAGCCAAGATGAAGCACACATTGCTCACCCTCGCCATCCTCCTCCTCAGCTTCGCCGAGGCGGGCCGAGCCGCGCTGCAGGTCGGGTTCTACAGAGGAAAGTGCCGAAACAAGGATGTCGAGGACATAATCAGAGGCGTGGTGACCGCCCGCTTCTTCAGAGACCCTACCATCGTGGCCGCCCTCCTCCGGATGCAATTCCACGATTGCTTCGTTAATGTGAGTAATATGTACATATGTGCATGTTTTCGTTAATGTCATTGTTGTTTTATATGTATGCGTTGGCTACGAATTTTGAAGGGATGCGACGCATCGCTACTTCTAGATGGCCCGTCAAGCGAGAAGACCGCTCCGCCCAACCTGAGCGTGAGGGGGTACGACATTCTCGACCAGGCCAAGGCGGCCGTAGAGAGTGCGTGTCCCGGTGTAGTCTCCTGCGCCGATATCATCATTGCGGCTACAAGGGACGCTGTTGACTTAGTAAGTTTAAACCGACATGGATACTTTTCGTGACAAAGATTTGAAATTTTTTCGGGCGCTAATAGAACTTTTGATTCGAAAAAAGGCGGGAGGAAGGAGGTACGACGTCCAGATGGGGAGGAGAGACGGCAAGGTCTCGCTCGCCAGCAAAGTCGATCTCCCCGCTCCGACCATATCCGTTGCACAATCCATTGCAGCATTCCAAAAGAAGGGGCTTACGGTATCAGATATGGTTCTCTTACTAGGTAATCGAAACAGTGCAAGCTTTTTGAACCTAGAGTACTTCGTAGTTACTGACTTTGTATCGAGTTCCATGCTTGGCTTGGCTACAGGAGGTCACACGGTCGGAACTGCGCACTGCTCGTTCTTCTCTGACCGACTCTACAACTTCGACGGAACCGGAGGTCCTGATCCCACGATGGACTCGCTCCTCGTGGCTACGTTGAGGCTTAGGTGCCCGCAGAATGCCAGTGATGATAGCACGGTGAACCTCGATCAGAACATTCTGAGCTCGAACGTTGTAGACAACAGTTACTACAGGCAGATCCTCATGAAGAGAGGCGTCCTGAAGATCGATCAGAGCTTGGCTTTGGATAGTGCAACCAGAGATATCGTCAAGTCAGTTGCTAATGGATTCTCCTTCTCCAGCCAGTTCAACAATGCCATGATCAAGATGGGAGCTATCGAGGTGCTCACAGGCACAAATGGGGAGATACGAAGCTCCTGTCGAGCTGTTAACACTCGCTAGATTTTCATTTCATCCACTTATATACCTGCAGGCTTTCGAAGAATTTGCTGCATGAAGTTGTTTCCCTTTCAATTCAACCATTTGTTTGCATTATGAACTAAAGAGTTTCGAAATTATATATAAGCATTTTTCACTGCTTTAAATATATTGGCAAGCCATACAATCTTCAAATAACATCTTTGCTCATACAACAGCTCAATATCTTCGAATGTAACAGCTCTCGAATTAGGGAAGTTACAAATTTCAACTTAAAGTTGTCTAATTGATCTCTTCAGATTACAAAATGGAGCTACAAAAGGCTGAGATATGTGAATGCAGCCATAAACTTTATACGGAGCAAACAAAAAATGTTAAGCTTGATCCTATTAACTCTGGAATGTATCAAAAAATGTCGAAAATATGTTCCTATCATCTTAAGACAAAAGGAATAGCCGCAAATTCTCTGGAAAATGAATATACACCACGTTTCCATAAGCATACAGGCCAAGTTAAAGCAAACTTCGTTACTTTTGTGGTCTCCGTAGAGAAAACACTTCAGCGTTTGGATCAGACATACGGTCCGGAGCAGATAATGTGTCGAGCTCATCCACTCTTGCTTGATCATCAGTTTTGCTATCGTTGCCAAAAACTGATGGGAAGTCGGCGCTAGGGGCACCGGCGGCACCGGCGACAGAACTTGCATTGTTAATTGTTTTAAAGATTGAGAGAGCCTGCGCTATCATGGAAGCAGAACCTTCAGGACCACCAGGTAGCAACATTGTTGTTCCCTGCAAAAACCATGAGAAAAGATGTAAGAGAGGTCAAGGGGGAGCAGGAGATGAAGCAATACGACTGCTAAGGAGTCTCCAACAGTTTCGAGTGCTATCCTACCTCCTTGGCAATATTACCAAATGCTTTCATGTATTCCTGGGCAAGTGCTAGATTCGCTGCCTGCAAGTAAGAGAATAATTATATTAAAGGTAAGTATATCCTGATAGAATGTTGTTGTTATTGTTGATAGAAATGAATGGAGAAGGACTATCAAAGTGATTGATCCGGCATGATTCTTTTTTTGGTTCATGTAGCCTACCCCAAATACTTGGGATAAAAGGCTTAGTTGTTGTTGTTGTATATCCTGATAGAATGTTAGGATGGTTCTCGGAAAGGTGGTGCTTGCATTAGTTCTACATCAATTAGATACTTTTCTGAAATAGTAAAAAAAAAAAAAAAAAAAGTTTCTAAATGTCAGCCGATACCGACACATATCTCATATATACACAATATTATCATTATAATATTTGCCTGACCATTGCCAATACGATAAGCCTGGTATTGCTGATTTTGATACTTTTTTATACCGATTTCAATATTTTAAATCTTGGTATAAACTAATAATCAGAGTTGTCAGATCAGGATATGTATAGTGTATCGTTATCCCCGTGTATCATGTCGCATATCGTATCACATTATATCATAAGATACATTAACGAATGTATAATAGGTAAGTAATCAAGCACATAGTAATATATAATATAACAACATATAAGTAGGTTTAAAGTATAAATAAACAAAAAACTAGACAAACACTGAAGCATGTAATATGTTAAATATAGGTCAATAACTATATATAAATAGGCAAGTAATGTTCACAATGTGATGACCATGAGGCCATAATCAAAACTATACCATGTGACCACGAGGCTATTAATTAAAACTATACTACATTTGTAAATATATTTCTAAACTCACTTGAAGTTGACAAGAATATTCATTTTTTTCATCTTCGTCTCTTTTACTCCACCTTTACTAATAGTCTTATTTTCCATGTTTTTGCTCTTATCTATTGTCTACAATTGCATTAAAGTTATATAGTCCTATCAATAATTATAAAATAATTAATTAGAAACTATATATTAGGAATAAACAACTAATTGGTAAAAAATTTTACCACCGCATCTTCTATTCTTTTTCTTTTTAGTAGATCTTTTATTTCTCATTCAACTTAAAACGCACATTGAAATTCACCTAACTAATACCTTTCACTATGTAAAGTTCTTATTTCTCATCAATTCAATTATAATCGAATTTTATATCCAATAATAAATTAGATCGTATATTTTTAAGTTCGTTATCCATTTGAAAAAATACAAAATAAGTAAATGTAATATCAGTTTTATATATATATATATATATATATATATATATATATATATATATATATATATATATATATATATATATAATCCTTAAAATTTTTTATTTTAATTTCTTCACTTCGTCTTCTCAAATCATACAAATTCTTCATTTTATCAAGATTTTAGTATACAATAAATAAGCTTACTAAATACTTGCATTAAGAATTAGTAATTAAATAATTTAGATTGACTATAAATTAATAACATATATCTTGTGATTATTTGCTTAAATGTTAACTACAATAAGGATCTTGAAATTTGATGTTCTTTGTTGTTAAATAAATATACCTATTCGGAATTTATACTCTGTATTTAACTCAAAAAGTTCATTTGAATAACTTTGAAATCCATTTATAAGCTAAGTTGGTGTATCGTAATATATCGTGTATCGTAAGATACGTATTGCATATCGTAGGATATGGTTACTGTATCGGAAGATACATAACCCAATAGAATCACAACTAAGATATGTATCGATTTTCTGCATATTGTATTGTACCGTAGGATATGTATCGCGTATTGTAGGATATTGACAACTATGCTAATAATACACCTATTGCTCATGAGTAAAAGAGAAAGCACAAAGGTTTCGGTTATAATTATTATTTGTGTCAAGATACAGTATCAACAGAAGCTTCCAAAGAAAATAAGTCTTTCCTACCTGAGAACCTCCGTCTGATCTCACGACCGTAGAATACATTTCAAGTTCTTCAGCTCTTGCTTTTGCTCTTTCACGAATGGCTTTTGCCTCAGCTGTTAGGGTAGAAACCAAAGAAAAAGGAACAACCGCTTACAATAGAGCTATAATTGAAATCTTTATGCATAAGAGAGGAGAAATTATGAAGGGTGGGTGGAAGTAAATGAGTAGAATAAAACAAAACAAAACAAAACAAAACAACAAAATAAGAATTAAGATTATGATACATGATTTACTAAATAAGTACTAGATACCATCCTTTAAGGGCGTGTTTGACTTTGTCTAAATAAGTGTTTCCATGGCTTTAAAGCAAACGACTGCTCTTTCTGCAAAGTTGGATATTTGGTACTGGTTGCACCGGAAGCCTTTTTAAAAGAGCACAAGCCACAAGCTGCATGTTGGGGAACCTAGAATTTCTGGTTTCTTGCAGAAACAATAACAGAAAATCCATTTATATGATCTCTTAATGTTTCCATCTACTTATTCTGTCACATGATCTTTCCAATTTAGCACTGTCACCAAATTTCAAACTTCTCTGTTTATTTCTCGCACTTGTTCACAAACAAACTCTCTTCATCTATTCATGCTCCAACTATCTCCGAAACATCTATTTAAATAGTAACTACCTTAATAAATACCAAACTTTCAAAAAGACAAACAACTAAGTACTATACAACAACATTTTTTCCTTTTGGATCAAAGGCCGTACCACAATTTTGAACTTGGGACAACCCACTATCCAACCCCAGCCCTTTAACCACCTGGGCCAGGACTCAGATGCATACCGGTTCTTTTCTACAATGTACCTCCAAACAATTCCTTGCAGCAGCGGCAGATGAGCATAATGCTTTTGATGTGTGGAACTCCTTTCCTTGAGCGCTTCCTATGTGCACTAGATCTGAATCTAACTGGCATTTGCTTGACTTAATTATAAAGAAATGGACTAAAATGTGCGTGTGCATGTGTATGTGTGTGCGTGCATGTAGGTGAGCTGCCAATTTAGGAAAACTTACGTGAACTAGTGGTAAAAATATAGTGTGATCCAATGATTTTCTTCAAAAATTTTCTAGAAGTAGGATCTCTATCCCCGTAACTTCTTTAAAATTAAATTTATGAACTTTGGAGTTCATTTACCCTTCCACATGTTCTATTCATTGAAAACTGTTAATTTTATATCCACGTGATGGAAAACCAAATCAAATCTAAAATCCAAGAAATCGGGTATGAGTGAACCCTAAGGGTCTGATATCATAATTCAATTGAAATTTTTTTAAAAAATTTATTAGAGATAGTAGAAATAAACTGCAGTTCAGTTAACTTGTGTGAGCTGTCAGCGTATTTTCATTATTCTCATATATATATATATATATATATATATATATATATATATATATATATATATATATATATATATATATATATATATATATATATATACACTTACTTCCTTTCTATAGGATTTGAGATCATATGTTTCCCATTCAAAATCAACTTTTGGACAATCTTATGGACAATCCACACCATTCAAATTAATATAATATTATTTGAAGTATAAACTAAAAATCAAAGAATTTAATTTTTTCTGACCTTGCATCTAATGAACAAAATAGACGACTTAACTTGCGGGTTGGTTAATTTGATAGTGTAAAATGTTTAAAATCTAACAAAAATTGGTGTATAAGCCATTCTAAGTTTTTAAATCATGACTAAATGGTTTTAATTATGACTAAATGGTTGGATCAAGAAATTATGTCCTAAGGTATAGATCTACGAAAAGTAACATTTTCTGCCATCAATTTTGTGATGCATGGGCAAAAAAAATTAAAAATTTTAATTTCTGTTTTAGAATACATATCAACTTTAACGAAGTGGAATATAAAGGATAACCTATCATTGAAATATCAACTTTAACGAAGTGGAATATAATAATGGATAACCTATCATTGAAATCCAATAGGAAGGATACAGCCATAGGTCAGACAAGACTTTGATTTTACTATCTGTAAATGTTTTAAATGAATCTAGATTATATTAAGTTATAAGTACACATTCAATGAGATTTTCTTTTTTGAAGAGAGATCTGAGTTTTAAGAAATGTCTGCTGAATTTAGAAGTTAGAATAGCAAATTCTAAATGATAATAATTCTCTTTACTAATCAAACATTTAGAGTTAGTTATTCATAGTAGAATTATTCTAATCAATTGAGAATTCATGGTTGCATTATAATTAGGTGGGTTTCCGTCTAATTATGAACTATGGAATTCATGGCTGCTTTAGAATTAAATTTCTTTTCGTAATTTAAAGTTAATTTTAACAATCAACTATTCCTAATCAGAATTAGAAATTTCTCCTTGATATTTATGATCAAAATAAAGAATAAAATAGTTTAACAAGAGAACTTCTCAATCAAATTAAATGGATAAATTGAAGAAGAAATGTACTTTTAAAGAATCGTTATTCATGCTTATCTTATATATGATTAATTCACTAACATTTTGAGTACTTATCCTGAATACACTATTACCATACCCTTCATAAATTGCACACCTTCACTTTGCACTGAAGGCAAAATGTAACTGTCCATTAAATGATAGATGGTATCAAACAGGAAGCAAACCAACGGCCTAGGTTCAAATCCTGCCAGAGAACAGAGGATTATCTAATAGACTCAAATAAAGATGTAGAAGACGAAACAAGAAGAGGGATTCCTATATTGAATGCAGATTATGTACGAAATTTGTCTGGAAGTACAAAAATGTACAAGAGAACAAGATAAACAGTCATCTCTGCAATTGGACCGCAGAAATATGTGAAATCTAACGTTTAGAAAGAAAAAATGTTTCACTACTTATACAAGAAGTTTCTTATCAACTTGTCAACTTGATAGTTGTATATCGCCTTATGCTCGGTGACAAGTTTCTTCAATAAAGAAACACCAAAAACCATTATGTTTCTTTGATAATCAAACACCAAAAAACTAGTGCTTATGCTCCAATTAGGAATAACCACATTGCATGACCGCTCCAATAAAGAAGACCTACCAATATGAGACCTCTATGTGATATTTGGATATGCCAGTATCTGAATCTCTGATGGATATATACAAGATAGTCCTTTAAACATATCCTCAAATATATGGCGTATTAATTAATATAACTGGAAAATATCATGTGGTATCTCAGTTAGTATGATTTTCCAACTATTGCAGCCTTACAAGTTATGTTATAGATTAAAACAAACAAACAAACACACCTACCAACCCACCCACACACACATGGAGAGGGAGAGCGAGAGGGAGAGAATTCTTTCAGCCTCATACTATGTAAAGGACCACTTACCTTCTGCTTCCAGTATCACAGACTGTCTTTTCCCCTCGGATTCAAGAATTTGAGCACGTTTTCTCCTCTCAGCTTCAACTTGCATTTCCATAGTTGCCTTTACCCCAGGGGGAGGAGATATATTCTCTGTGTTAATTTTAAAAATAGGTAAAAATATGCTCTCCAGAAAAAAACGGATCACAGTATCATATCTTATATACACTTACTTATTTCATATCGGATGCACTGCAGACCCCAACCAGAAGCAGCTTCAGTGATTACACTCTGATAAATTAAAATCAAACACTAAATAAGGATGCCTAAATAAAACTAAGAAAAAACTATAATACTGTAAATAGCCAATGGACTTGATTAAATGTCAATATACAAATGGCAGAAATAAGTTTTAAATTACACTGTTTACTTATTTAGTGATAAGAAAATTATAAGTAACTAAAAGGAAGAGGAAATTTGTATTGAAATATGCAAACCAGAAGATAATCATAAAGCTTTTAGTAATTTTACAAGTATAAGTTTATCTCATGATACCTATAATAGCCACATGACGATTAAATTATGGGAAGCTTTTTCTAGCATGATGTAGCAGTTAAAACAACTGGGTAATAATGTTATATGAAAAAGTTTATAGCATTAATTATAAGCTCAATTGATTTATGGAGGACAATGCAGGACTAATGCATGTTAAAACTAGTGCATGTAAGATACTCCTAAGATTAATATTACTGAAACTCCGCCAGTGTCCTGCTTAAAATTTCATCTTTTCATTGTCCGTTCCAAGTCAAGATAAAGGAGGGTTGTGGTAGACTTGTGCCAGCCAGCATAAAATAGTCACATACATGATATGAACCAAGAATTGAATTTCGTTGCGACGTACCCTATTGAGCAAAGCACAACATCGAAGCCCAGAAATAGTGAAAAATATATAAAGATTGCTAGATTGTCACCTAGAAGTGACGCGTTGCATCAACATCCGAATATGGTATCAAATGTGAGAAGGTTCTTACAAATTAATAAGCGGATAAGGGTAAGGAAGTTAGCTCATGAACATAGGATCTGACTTAGCGAAACATAAGTTTCTTTACAAGTAGACTAAAGAGTTAGTTGATGTTATAATTAGGTAGATGATTAACATTTTGTGCATACAGAAAAGTAAGTGGGTAGGTGAGAAAGCTAAAGTCATAGAACTTTCGGATTATAAACTTTGGTATATGGGTAGAGATAGAAATCGTAATAGGATATGTGCGACTATAGATAAATAGTTACTCAGGCATGTAATGAAGGTTAGGAGAAAAGATTGTAGAATTTTATTAGTTAAACTTATTCTATGTAGGGAGATTCTTAATATTATTAGTGCATATGCACCACAAATAGAACTTGTCAAATCTAGTAAATATCAATTTTGGAAGGATCTCAATAAGATAGTACAGGAAATACCCATTAGAGAAAAACTCTTTATTTATGGTAATCTCAATGGACATATATAGAAACTAGCCATAATGAGTTTGATAATGTACATGAGCGATTTGATTTTGAAGAAAGAAATAATGCAAATAACTTGATTCTAAACTTTGTTTTGCCCTATGATTTGGTTTAGTGAATGCTTGGTTAAAAAGAGAGTTTCTCACTTAATTACTTTTAAAAGTGAATTGAGTACAAGCCAAATAAATTTATTTTTAACTAGGAGATTAGAGAAAGGTAATTGTATTGATTATAAGGTAGTGCTAGATAAGAGTGTAGTAACTCAACATAAACTTTTAGTTTTGGATATTACGATTTGAAGAAGACTTAGAAAGATTAAGGATAACTTACATCCTAAAATTAAGTGGTGGCTGTTAGAAAGTAACCAAAGAGTTTTTATAAATAGAGTGGTACAAGAAGCACATTGAAAGGCCCATGATGTTCCCAATGTAACGGAATAAAATAGCTAAGTGCATTAAAAGAGTAGCTAAAACTATACTTAGCAAGTCGAGAGGTGGTGCTCCAGCATATAATAATACATTATGATAGAATGAAGAGCTAAAAAATATTATTAAAATCAAGCGAGATCTTCCGCAACTGTAAGGTTTCCATTGTATGTGAGATTGGCGGGTATCTAAGGTCCGTTATAAGGTTGTTTGCTGTCACGCCCCGCTCCCAATATACGGTATACGAGTACGTGTAATAGGTACCGGCAACATATTCAGTTTGAATATGCTAAAGCCTCAATAAATTTGCCACAATAATACTCAGTAATTACGATAGAAAAATTCAATAAAAATTTGACTTTTCATTTATTGAAATGAAATTTAGATACAGTTGAAACAAAATACAATAAAACTAAATAAAAAAGACCGTTATTGAGCTTCAATCAGATCTTTAAAGTGCACCAAATTCTGCGTCAGTTATGGCGTGTCCATCGGTCAATCTGGGCATGCACACCCAGGTCGTCAGATTGCGACCAAAATAAAAATACGCAGAAAGAATATGTAATATAGCAGTTATGTCCAAACAAATTTTAGAAAATATGTAATAAAATGTTTGTAATAATGATGTCAATTGACTTAGGTTATCTTAATTTCATTTTAATAAAGTCAACTCTATAACAGGAATATTTTTGTCTAAGATGTCATGTAATTGGAAAAGCTAACTGATGGGATACAACTGTTTCGATTGTTTCCTGTACAGACCCAGGAAATGGTCACAGGATTGTCCGGTGCTGAGTCGGACCTGCCGTCAGGCAAACAGGAATTATAATCAGGTATGATCCAGCAAATCATCACGCACCCATGGTGTGCGAAATATTCAGTTGTACAACTTAACAAGTTTACAGCCGAAACAGAGTATACATTCAGTTTCTCCCCCAACCCAGTGTCATTTAAGTATAGTACATGCATGTCTAAATTCTGGTTTTCATAACTTGTATATTGAATTTCGGGTACAATATTTCAATTAGATTTTGTTAATTTGTTAACAACATAATTTATAGAATCCGTTTTATATTTTATTCAATAAATCACAATTGGTTATATCAAGAATTTACTGATTTGAGATATCATACAGATATCGGCCAGGTCAGTGTATGAATGCTGGGAGGTTTTCCGTGCCTTGCACGTTCCTTAATTAGAGAACCAACATACAAAACTTTTCTAGACACCGATATAGAATGATATCACAAACAGTATGTTTCCACGATTATAACCTTTTTCTTGATTTATTAAAAATCTAACTACATGTTGTAATTTAACAAATAATCATTTAATTTCTAACATCATAAAGAAATAACATACATGTCAATGATTGCACTTGTAATTACACATTTAGCTTCTACAAATTAAATTATAACAATATAAAGAAATAGTATTTGTAATAACAAATTTAGATGATACAATTGAAGTAATATTTGTATAAGAAAAATTAGCATGTTTAGTGAGTCTAAAAAGAACTCACCTGGATTTTGTTTCTCGATGTCGCTCAATAGAGTAATCCTTCTCCAGTGAAGTGGCGGCGGCTCTGGCGGTGGCTCCTGCGGTGGTATTGAAGATGGCTCGGGCGAGATGAGGGAGAGAGAGATTAGAATGTTAGAGAATGATTTTTAGAATGAGTGAAATGTATTTTGATTTAGGGGTTTATATAGGATTGGATTTAGGAGTTACAGAATATGAAGGGTTTTGGGAGTTATAGAATTTTAAGAGTTTGAGGAGTTATGAAATTTGAAAAATTTTAGATTAATTTGGAGAGTTTAGAATATGAAAGGTTTTAGTTTAATTAGGGAGTTTAATTTTGAGAATTAAAGATGGGAGTTTTATTATTGAAATAATGGAGAAGTGAAGAGTTTGGAGGTTAGAAAATGAAAAGTTTTGGAGGTTATAAAAGATGAAATGTCATATTTATTTGTGTTTATTTATTTATTTATGTCTAATAAAAATTAAGGGTTATTACATTCTACCCCTCTTAAAAAAATAATTTCGTCCTCGAAATTAAATAAACAAAGTAAGGAATATTTTTTTTCTCTTATTATTAGGACAACTTCTTATTATTCTTATTGAGTTCAAACTTGACTTACAGATTAGGCAAATTTTTCTAAAATAGGAAGGGAATTGGAATTAATGGAATGTTATAGAAATTAATTTTAAAATAAGAATAGATATCGAAGAATGAATATTTAAATTTTATCTAGGATGTAAATCATTAGCGAGTAATGAATTTTGATATGAATCAAAATAAATTGGTCACTGATTAGGAACAATATACGAGATGTGAAAGAGCTAGATGAATGGAATCCAAAAATTTCGAAGAGTATTATTATATAAGTGTGGCAAAATTTTAATATAAGGATCCAAATCAATTCAAGTCACATGAACTGATTTGAGAAACCTAGGCTCTGATACCACTAAAATACCTGTCACGCCCCGCTCCCAATATACGGTATACGAGTACGTGTAATAGGTACCGGCAACATATTCAGTTTGAATATGCTAAAGCCTCAATAAATTTGCCACAATAATACTCAGTAATTACGATAGAAAAATTCAATAAAAATTTGACTTTTCATTTATTGAAATGAAATTTAGATACAGTTGAAACAAAATACAATAAAACTAAATAAAAAAGACCGTTATTGAGCTTCAATCAGATCTTTAAAGTGCACCAAATTCTGCGTCAGTTATGGCGTGTCCATCGGTCAATCTGGGCATGCACACCCAGGTCGTCAGATTGCGACCAAAATAAAAATACGCAGAAAGAATATGTAATATAGCAGTTATGTCCAAACAAATTTTAGAAAATATGTAATAAAATGTTTGTAATAATGATGTCAATTGACTTAGGTTATCTTAATTTCATTTTAATAAAGTCAACTCTATAACAGGAATATTTTTGTCTAAGATGTCATGTAATTGGAAAAGCTAACTGATGGGATACAACTGTTTCGATTGTTTCCTGTACAGACCCAGGAAATGGTCACAGGATTGTCCGGTGCTGAGTCGGACCTGCCGTCAGGCAAACAGGAATTATAATCAGGTATGATCCAGCAAATCATCACGCACCCATGGTGTGCGAAATATTCAGTTGTACAACTTAACAAGTTTACAGCCGAAACAGAGTATACATTCAGTTTCTCCCACAACCCAGTGTCATTTAAGTATAGTACATGCATGTCTAAATTCTGGTTTTCATAACTTGTATATTGAATTTCGGGTACAATATTTCAATTAGATTTTGTTAATTTGTTAACAACATAATTTATAGAATCCGTTTTATATTTTATTCAATAAATCACAATTGGTTATATCAAGAATTTACTGATTTGAGATATCATACAGATATCGGCCAGGTCAGTGTATGAATGCTGGGAGGTTTTCCGTGCCTTGCACGTTCCTTAATTAGAGAACCAACATACAAAACTTTTCTAGACACCGATATAGAATGATATCACAAACAGTATGTTTCCACGATTATAACCTTTTTCTTGATTTATTAAAAATCTAACTACATGTTGTAATTTAACAAATAATCATTTAATTTCTAACATCATAAAGAAATAACATACATGTCAATGATTGCACTTGTAATTACACATTTAGCTTCTACAAATTAAATTATAACAATATAAAGAAATAGTATTTGTAATAACAAATTTAGATGATACAATTGAAGTAATATTTGTATAAGAAAAATTAGCATGTTTAGTGAGTCTAAAAAGAACTCACCTGGATTTTGTTTCTCGATGTCGCTCAATAGAGTAATCCTTCTCCAGTGAAGTGGCGGCGGCTCTGGCGGTGGCTCCTGCGGTGGTATTGAAGATGGCTCGGGCGAGATGAGGGAGAGAGAGATTAGAATGTTAGAGAATGATTTTTAGAATGAGTGAAATGTATTTTGATTTAGGGGTTTATATAGGATTGGATTTAGGAGTTACAGAATATGAAGGGTTTTGGGAGTTATAGAATTTTAAGAGTTTGAGGAGTTATGAAATTTGAAAAGTTTTAGATTAATTTGGAGAGTTTAGAATATGAAAGGTTTTAGTTTAATTAGGGAGTTTAATTTTGAGAATTAAAGATGGGAGTTTTATTATTGAAATAATGGAGAAGTGAAGAGTTTGGAGGTTAGAAAATGAAAAGTTTTGGAGGTTATAAAAGATGAAATGTCATATTTATTTGTGTTTATTTATTTATTTATGTCTAATAAAAATTAAGGGTTATTACATTTGCCATAGCAAATAGATTTACATGTGAGCAAACTTATTATGCCACATAATATTGTGAAGCTTGTTCAACGATACCAACATTTTGATAAGGCATTCATGTCACATTCAAACACTACTAGCGTCGTCACTAGTAAGTATTGACTTTCTTTGTTGCTTATACCGTTCTAGATTTATCATCCATTGCAACTAATCCATCGCAAAGACCAGTTCCACCACCACCCAGATCCGAATTTTGATGCACAAGTGCCAGTTCAACCACCAGCATGACCAGATTAGGATGTTTTATACAAGAAAATCGATGGGTTCGATCTAGATGTGTTCAAGTCTATTATCATCACATTCACCAGAGATGATCAGATGAATACCATGAAGTTGAGGAGAATTGATAGAGGTAATTATGAGAAGCTTTTGTTTTGACTTTATTTTTGAGTAACTTTGCTTTGGTGGCTCTTAGTTTGCACATGTCATGTAATCTTTATTATAAATGAACTTGTCTGAAACTCTTGTAATAGAACAATATTTTGATTAGAAAATCTTTTTTAGCAAAAAAAAAAGTCTTTTTTAGCATATTGATTTGCTAAACAAAAATCAAATCTTATTTTTTATTGCAGATTTATTTAACGTGTATTAGAGATCACCAAGAAGTTAAGACCAGAATCAATCCCTAAATCTTTCTAGTATATTCGTTAAGAGCGAGTGAACGATCACCTGGATGTCGAGACACAAATCTATCTTGTATCAGACCTAACTCACCCTCTAATACTCCAAAATCTAGCAAAAATCCTAAAATTCGCTATTAATTAATTGCACCAGGATGTCCCTCCTGTGATACAACCCTCATTTACAATTTTATCTACATTTTCATGACAAGAAATAAGGCAATTTATACTTCAGGTTCTCAAAAACTTCTAGAAAGAACATATCCATTACCAGCTCACATGAGAAGGCACAATCATCACTTTAAAAAAGATACTTCTTATGCATACTCCTATGACAAACCACTACATTCAAGAGCTTATCTTCTTTTTCTTCTCTTGATTCAAAGTAAGCAATAATTGACAAAAGACCAAGGGGATAGGATAGGTGTAGATGCAAAAACCATTGAAGTAAAAGTATTCCACTAATATACCTCTACATAGAAGCCTTTGTTACTCCCATTTTAGAACATTACTAATTTCCATACATATGGTTGTCAGCAGTGAAACAACCCTAACTCATACCATGTCCCTAGTCTTACAAGCATGGCTCTTGGTCCTGTACTCTTGGTGACTTGCTAGCCTAATGCTTTCTCATCCAATCCAACCTAGTTGACAACTTCATATGTAGATAAATCAATCAACTGCTACCTTCAAGCTCCCATAATCCAGGAGCAAACCTCCCAAGAAAAGGGAATGAAAATGGTAGCTTCGATGTAGGTAATATGGCTTATGCGTGCAGCATGATATAACCCTAAAGGCCAAAAGAATAACAGTCACAAAGTCTCTACCTCAATCACAGAGGTTCTTAGGACATTGAATCCAAATCATGGTGAAAATTCCTGAGTCATTAAAGTTTGCATTACTGAAGCTTTTTCCCACTGTTCACCTTTGTGTAACTAGATACCATCCATATAGAGATTGCAATTATAGGTCCTTTCGTTATGAAATGTACAAGCTATGAATCTTGTATATACAAATATAGTCCAAATCTCTTTTTAGAAAGGGTGAGCAAACCTATATGTGAAAATGATATATTCATGCATATGTAGCAGTATATTTGTCATATTCATCATATCTTCTACAATTAATTAATGTGAAGGTTTAAAATTTCGATTCAATAACAAGGTGTATGGTATCGAAAATCGAAAATGGCAATATTGGGCATTATTATAATAAGAAATATGGGAAACGTTGAAAGTATGTCAGCAATATTGTCGGCCAAGATAGTCTAAGGTCTATATATCATATCAGACACCTCAAAATTGGATATAATATTTAAGATATGCATCGACATTTAAAACCTTGATCAATACAATGAAGTCCCGGGAGCAGAATAATCACTAAGACATACCAGAAACTACCACTCCAACAAAAGAAAGGGCAATCAAGAATGTTGTGGATCCAAGTAAGCAGTGATCTCGAAGTACGCAAAGGTGGCTCTTTTTCACAATTTTTTATCAAAAGTAGCAAAATGCCAAAATGTAAGATGCCTTGTCTACTAAAAGCATTCACCTTGATTGGATGAAAACTTTGCCTACCTATAAATGCAGACTATGAAGGAAAAAAAATATCAACTCACCACAATCTTCTCGTTGATTTTACTCCTCTCCATGAAAATGGTATCGAGGTCCATTTTCCCCACCTCGCTCCTAAGTGTCGTCTGAGACAGCTCCTTCACCGCACGGATTGCATTGCTCACTTCATACGACGCGAGCTTAGGATCCACAATCTGAAACAAAACCCACATCCAAATCAACAAAAAGAAACCTTTTTTCTACCCCATAAAACAAAAAGGCCCAAATTTTACAGACCCTAACACAAACGATCCCATCGATGAGGACGGTGACATTGTCGCTGGAGATGGCGGACTGGTCGGAGATGTGGATGAACTCCTCCTTGAGAGAGTGGACGTAGGCGACCTTGTCGACGATCGGGATCAGGAAGTGGACCCCACCTTCTAGGGTTTTGTGGTACTTGCCGAGCCGCTCGATGACGTAGGCCGACTGCTGGGGGACGACGAGGATGCCCCAATTGGACGGCACCTCCGCCGCCTCGAAGCTACTGCGACCGTTGGAATCAATAATGAGAGAAATTTCAAGGGGGGTTAGGGTTTTGCTGGGGTTTATTACCTTGAGGGGAAGTCGTCGCGGTGGCGGCCGGCCCTGAAGTGGCGGAGGAGGGCGGGGGCGGCGGAGGAGGAGGAGAGTGGGGAATAGGGGCGGAGGAGGTGGGAGAGAGAGGAGTTGATTAGGGTTAGGTTAGAGGATCGGGGCCTCCATAGCGCCATTGTTGAGCTTGATTTTTTTTTTTTTTTTTTTTTTTTTTTGCCCTTTTTTAAGATTTGGGACTGCGAGTAGATTTCGAAAGGGAAATTCTAAATACGCACCATATTTTACTGCTGAGCACCATTTCCCCCAATGTTGTAAATCACTTTACTATATAGAATGTGGTGCTCACTATTAAAATTAGGTGCGCATTTAGAATTTCCCATTTCAAAATGCCAATTGATCTTGCAAATTTTAAGTTTCTTCTATGTGGGAAATTCTAATTGCGCACCAAATTTTTTTGTGAGCACCACATCCCATAGTAAAGCGATTTACAATATGGGGAAAATGGTGCTCACTAAGTCAAGTGTGGTGCGCATTTGGTATTTCCCCTTCTATGTCGATGATATTACAGACTTCAACGGTTCAACAATTAATTTCTTAAAATGATCAGCGGTCAGTTGATGGTAGACGAGGCAGCTAAATAGAAGCGAAGCCTTTGTTTCCAATGCGGGAAATTCTAAATGGGCACTCAACTTTGACTTAGTGAGCATTTGTTTTCGACACAATTACTCTTCACCTCTTTTTTAGTGAGCACAATTCTCTTTCACAGTGAGCACAATTCTCTTTATTCTTTGCTTTCCTAGCCCATCAGAAAATGTTTTTCTTCTGTGTGGAGGCTACAAGCATATTGACAAAGAGAGAGGGGGCGAGTGGCGAAGGGAGATTGCGTGGAGCGGGAGAGGTAGGCCAGGGCGATTTTCCAACTAATGGTGCTCACTAAGAATATGAATTTGGAGAAGAAGATAATTATAAGAGATGAAATAGAGTTAAAATGAGAAGATCGTTGGTGCTCGCTAAGAGAAATATACTTATTTTAAAAGATAGATGGTGCTCACTAAGACAAATAGTGCTCGCTATGTCTAGGTGTGTAGGTGTGTACTCGTTAAGAGTTTCCCTTCAAAGACACAACACCAATGGACTTATTTGAATTATCTACTTATTAATAGGTTTAAATGATAACATATTCTTCGATAGGGATGATAGGGATGAACAGAGAAGTGATCGATTCTGCATGATTTTATTTTGATTTATGTAATTGTTACAAAGATAAAAGGCTCAGTTGTTGTTATTGTGGCAAACTGTACTTAGATTAGGTGAAAGTAACTACACAAGTCTTTTTAGTGAAAAAAAATCGAATTTTTAGATAGATTTTGAGAACAATTTTAAACTTCAGATTTGATGTGTTTGATGTTTTCGAAGTTGGGATAGTTTAGGGATGGATTTAGGTACCTGAAAAAGGAGCCTAAATTATTCGAAGATCGAACTGTCTGAAAAATTCGTTTAAGACACATAAGAGAAAAAGGGCCACATCAAGATGGGGGGCAAATTTCTTAGACCAAAAAAATTTATCATGTTTTATTTTTATAGCTTGTATGCAAAATCTGACATTACAATACTACATAAAATGTTTGTTTTTATAAGATTTATGAGTATAATAATATTATTTAAAATTAATATTTTAGTAATTTCTGATACTATTCAATAAGTGAGACAAACAAAATAGGTGTATTTATCTGCACCGCTGTCACGCCCCGCTCCCAATATACGGTATACGAGCATGTGTAGCAGATACCGGCAACATATTCAGTTTGAATATGCTAAAGCCTCAATAAATTTGCCACAATAATACTCAGTAATTACGATAGAAAAATTCAATAAAAGTTTGACTTTTCATTTATTGGAACGAAGTTTAGATACAACTGAAATAAAATATAATAAAATTAAACAAAAAGAAGCAGGGAATCTCTAATCCGTTATTGAGTTTCAATCTGATCTTTAAAATACACCAGATCCTATGTCAGTTTTGGCGTGTCCATCGATAAATCTGAGCATGCACACCCAGGTCATCAGATTGCGACCAAAATAAAATACGTAGAAAGAATGTGAAATATAACGGTTATGTCCAAATATAATAATAATACAAGTTCTAGAAAATATATAATAAAATGTCTGTAATAATGATGTCAATTGATTTAGGTTATCTTAATGTTATTTTAGTAAAGTCAACTTTATAACAGAGATATTTTTATCTAGAATGTCATGTAATTGGAAAAACTAACTGATGAGATACCACTGTTTCGATTGTTTCCTGTACAGACCCAGGAAATGGTCACATGATTGTTCAGTGCTGAATCGGACCTGCCGTCAGGCAAACAGGAATTATAGTTAGGTATGATCCAGCAAATCATCACGCACCCATGGTGTGCGAAATATTCAGTTGTACAACTTAACAAGTTTACAGCCGAAACAGAGTATATTTCCATCATTCAGTTTCTCCCCCAACCCAGTGTCATTTAGGTATACTTGATTATATCAGATACAATATTTCCATTGGATTTTTTTTTAATTTGTTAACAATATGATTTATAGAGTCCGTTCAGTTTATACTTTATTCAACAAATCACAATTAGCTATATCTAAGAGTCACTGATTTGAGACATCATAGAGATATCGGCCAGGCAATTATATGGATGCTGGGAGGTTTTCCGTGCGTTGCACGTTTCTTAATTAGAGAACCAGCATACAAGATAATTTTTTTAAACACCGACACAAAATGATATCACAAACAGTATTTTTCCGTGAATATAACTTTTATGTGATTTATCAAATTTGTATATATGATTATTCTAAAATCTAACTATACTATGTAATTTAAATTTAATGACAAATGACAATAGATTTTTGATGATAAGAAACATAATAAGTAATTGATAAATTCTTATAAAATAACAAATCAATTTACACAAAATAAATAACATGATTGAAACAATAAGTATATAAAATAGCATGATTAGTGAGTCCAAAAATAAACTCACTGGATTTTATTTCCCGATGTCGCTCAATAGAGTAATCTACACATTAAAAATATTCTAAGAATATTAAAAATAGATTAATATGAATTTAGATGATTTTTAGGGATTTTTCTAATATTTATAACATACTCTAAATTGATTTTAGTATTAAGCTGGTCTGAAATTAGGAAATAGGTTTTGCTTCATTTTATTGGGCTTATAAGAAGATGGATGTTATTTTTAGGTTATTAGGATTATTGAGTAGTAAAGGAGCTAACTTATGATTCAATAAAATAATTTAATCTAAGAAGAAAAAAGAAAAATAATATATAGCCTCTTGTCAAAAGATGAGAACCTAAAATATGGAAAGAGATGGAAGAAGATACCCTTATTCGGTGAAGTGGTGGCAGCTCTGGCAGTGGCTCCTGCGGTGGTTTTGAAGGTGGCTCGGGCGAGATGAGAGAGATTAGAATGTTAGAGAATAATTTTTAGAATGAGTATAATGTATTTTGATTTAGGGGTTTATATAGGATTGGATTTAGGAGTTACAGAATGTGAATGGTTTTGAGAGTTATAAAATTTAAAAGATTTAAAGTGTTATGGAATTTCAAGAGTTTGAGAGGTTATAAAATTTGAAAGGTCATACATTAATTTGGAGGGTTTAGAATATGAAAGGTTTTAGTTTAATTAGAGAGTTTAATTTTGAGAATTAAAAATGGGAGTTTTATTATTGAAATAATGGAGAAAATGAAAAGTTTGGAGGTTGAAAAAGATGAAAGGTTTAGAAGGTTAAAGAAATTGAAAGGTGTAAGAGTTAAAGAAAAGAATAAAATGTTATATTTACTATTTGTTTATTTTTTTATTTATTTATAGCTATAAAAGATGAAGGGTTATTACATTCTACTCCCTTAGAAAAATAATTTCATCCTCGAAATTAGATAAGGTAAAGTAGAAAAATTTTGTCTATATATTTTTGAAGTCATATTAAATTTTTTTCATTTTTACTCACGATCAACATGCCACTTTGTCTTTTTTCTTAAGGACGATTGCTCAACAATTAAGTTTAAGGTTGATCTACGGAATAGGCGAATAATTTTTTTTTGGAAAAAAAAATATAAATAAATGAAGAGTTATGGAAAATATAATTATAAAATAAAGGGTAAATATTTAATCCATATTTAGGATGTAATTCATTTCAGACACTGAAGAATTTGGACATGGATTTAAAATAGATGGGTCATTAATTAGGATAAATAAAAGATGCCGAAATAGTCAATAGATTGGGATATTAGAAATTTCAAAGAAAATTATTTTATAAATGTGGCAAAATTTTATATCAGGATCCAAATCAATTCAAGTCACATGAACTGATTTGAGAAACCTGGTCTCTGATACCACTAAAATACCTATCACGCCCCGCTCCCGATATACGGTATACGAGCACGTGTAGCAGGTACCGGCAACATATTCAGTTTGAATATGTTAAAGTCTCAATAAATTTGCCACAATAATACTCAGTAATTACGATAGAAAAATTCAATAAAAGTTTGACTTTTCATTTATTTGAACGAAATTTAGATACAACTGAAATAAAATATAATAAAATTAAACAAAAAGAAGCAGGGAATCTCTAATCCGTTATTGAGTTTCAATCTGATCTTTAAAATACACCAGATCCTGCGTTAGTTTTGGCGTGTCCATCGATAAATCTGGGCATGCACACCCAGATCGTCAGATTGCGACCAAAATAAAATACGCAGAAAGAATGTGAAATATAACGGTTGTCCAAATATAATAATAATACAAGTTTTAGAAAATATGTAATAAAATGTCTGTAATAATGATGCCAATTGATTTAGGTTATCTTAATGTTATTTTAGTAAAGTCAACTCTATAACAGAGATATTTTTGTCTAGAGTGTCATGTAATTGGAAAAACTAACTGATGGGATACCACTGTTTCGATTGTTTTCTGTACAGACCCAGGAAATGGTCACAGGATTGTCCGGTGCTGAATCGGACCTGCTGTCAGGCAAACAGGAATTATAGTTAGGTATGATCCAGCAAATCATCACGCACCAATGGTGTGCGAAATATTCAGTTGTATAACTTAACAAGTTTACAGCCGAAACAGAGTATATTTCCATCATTCAGTTTCTCCCCCAACCCAGTATCATTTAGGTATACTTGATTATATCGGATACAATATTTCCATTGTATTTTTCTTAATTTGTTAACAACATGATTTATAGAGTCCGTTCAGTTTATACTTTATTCAACAAATCACAATTAGTTATATCTAAGAGTCACTGATTTGAGACATCATAGAGATATCAGCCAGGCAATTATATGGATGCTGGGAGGTTTTTCGTGCGTTGCACGTTTCTTAATTAGAGAACCAGCATACAAGATAATTTTTCTAGACACCGACACAAAATGATATCACAAACAGTATTTTTCTGTGAATATAACTTTTATGTGATTTATCAAATTTGTATATATGATTATTCTAAAAATCTAACTATACTATGTAATTTAAATTTAATGACAATTGACAATAGATTTTTCATGACAAGAAACATAATAAGTAATTGATAAATTCCTACAAAATAACAAATCAATTTACACAAAATAAATAACATGATTGAAACAACAGGTATATAAAATAGCATGATTAGTGAGTCCAAAAATAAACTCACTGGATTTTGTTTCCCGATATCTCTCAATGGAGTAACTACACATTAAAAATATTCTAAGAATATTAAAAATAGATTAATATGAATTTAGATGATTTTTCGGGATTTTTCTAATATTTATAACATACTCTAAATTGATTTTAGTATTAAGCGGGTCTGAAATTAGGAAATAGGTTTTGCTCCATTTTATTGGGTTATAAGAAGATTGATGTTTTTTTTTAGGTTATTAGGATTATTGAGTAGTAAAGGAGCTAACTTATGATTCATTAAAATAATTTAATCTAAGAAGAAAAAGAAAAATAGTATCTAAGCTCTTGTCAAAAGGTGAGAACCTAAAATATGGAAAGAGATGGAAGGAGATACCCTTCTCCGGTGAAGTGGTGGCAGCTCTGGCGGTGGCTCCTGCGGTGGTTTTGAAGGTGGCTCGGGCGGGATGAGAGAGAGATTAGAATGTTAGAGAATGATTTTTAGAATGAGTAGAATGTATTTTGATTTAAGGGTTTATATAGGATTGGATTTATGAATATGAATGGTTTTGAGAGTTTTAAAATTTAAAAGATTTAAAGTGTTATGGAATTTTAAGAGTTTGAGAGGTTATGGAATTTGAAATGTCTTACATTAATTTGAAATGTGTTATATTATGGAGAGTTTAGAATATGAAAGGTTTTAGTTTAATTAGAGAGTTTAATTTTGAGAATTAAAGATGGGAGTTTTATTATTGAAATAATGGAGAAGATGAAAAGTTTGGAGGTTGAAAAAGATGAAAGGTTTAGGAGGTTAAAGAAATTGAAAGGTGTAAGAGTTAAAGAAAAAAAATAAAATGTTATATTTATTATTTGTTTATTTTTTTTCATTTATAGCTATAAAAGATGAAGGGTTATTACAACCGCACATGTAACGAGTTTAGATTTCAAAATATACCGATAGCCAGAGGTTGAGTTTCATCATTTTTTCTGGATTATCAAATCAAATAAAATAAAAAAAAAATATTCAGCTTAAAAAAACCAGATATCATATTCATATAATTATTGATTTTTTTTTTTTGCTAAAATATTATTCACTTGAAAAAAAAAAAAACCGGTACTTGAAACTTTTTCCCAGTAGCAAACATAGCCCAGCAACGGCCCGAATTCTGAGTCGACAATCAGCCCAGTAGCCCACCTAGCAACAAACGGCCTAGATCTCCCCGCCTGAAACCCTAGCTCTATATAAAACCCAACCTCGCCGCTTCCTCTCTCCTCTCACACTCAACCCCATTTTCCCCCGAAACCCTAACCCTAGATCTCCCAAAACCCTAACCTTTGGCTGCAAGGATGAAGACGATCCTCTCGTCTCAGACGATGGACATCCCCGAGGGGGTGAAGGTGAAGGTGAATGCCAAGATCGTGGAGGTGGAGGGCCCCCGCGGCAAGCTCACCCGCAACTTCAAGCATCTCAATCTCGACTTCCAGCTCGCCGAAGGCGGCCGCAAGCTGAAGGTGGACGCCTGGTTCGGGTCGAGGAAGACAATGGCTGCCATCAGGACGGCGATCAGCCACGTGCAGAACCTGATCACGGGGGTCACCAAGGGGTACCGCTACAAGATGAGGTTCGTGTATGCTCACTTCCCCATCAACGCCAGCATCCCCAACTCCAACAACAGCATCGAGATCAGGAACTTTTTGGGCGAGAAAAAGGTATCATCTTTGACCCTTTTTTTGTTTTATTTTGTGATGTTTTGGGATATAAATGATTAAACTTGGTGGTGCGGTTTATGAGTTATCTGTGCTTTATTGCCTTGATTTGTGAAAACTGTAAAATTGATTATTTGTGTAAATTTGCTGTACTTCGTATCTACGAATAATATTCGTCAGTTTGATCTTGGATAGCTAATTAAAATGTTTTGTATCAACCTGCGATGCTCTGGATTCAGGTTGAAATTATTGAAATTTTGGTTAAAATCTGTTTTAGAGCTTAAGTTTGGATTTAGGCTTGTTAAAAATTGGGACTTTGAGAATGAAATATTTATTAGCAATATTGATGCACTTTATTGTTCAACTCAATTTATTGTCTTAATTCTTATTGAAAATATTGTTGCTGCTCTGAGTTATAGGTGTACCAAAATATAGATGGTCATGTCAAAAGGAATTAGAGCTACTTATTGTTTTGTTTTGATTGAGGATTCACGGTTAACTAATTTTTAATGTGAGTTATAAAGAAGGAATATGTTCATGGTAGCAAGTATGAGACCAAATCAGACCAGAACTGTTAGCTGATTTTGTGCAAATGGTTAACCCATTGGGTCTTATGGTCCCAAACACTCGGTCAATGGATTTTGCATGGTTTTCTACAATTTATGTGGAGACTTGTATTCTTTTGCGTTGCTGCCATCCAAGTTAAATGTTTAAACTTGATGCATGACATCAGCTGTTATCTGCTTTTGTTTTTATCTAGTGGGACTGTGGGACTCAAACACCCTAGTACTGCAACTGCTTGTACTCTTGGGATTATGTGTATAATTTATTGTACTTAGGCTTATTTCCCTATGTTTCTTTGAAGGACGGAACTTGTATCATCCACATCTTGCATAGATGTTTGACTTATGCATGTCACATCCATCTTTTTGATCGACCTTCCTATGAATATCATATGGGCAAGGATTCCACTTTAGATTGGTAGATATTGTTTTAATGCTTGGATTTTATACTTGATACTATTTGCAACTGAAATAGGTTAAAACCAAAGTCCCAATACAAACCCAGCATTTATCTAGGAACTTGTGCTTCAATCCCTAGACTACTGTAACTAGGTAGTTGTGTGCTTATCAGGTTGCAGGTGACAACTCTATAGTACGTTGTCTGTTTTTGTATTTAAAAGCTGTTTAATGGAAATTTCGATAAAATTTTTAAGTTGTAAAAGCATTATAACTGATGATAGCAGTGTTATGTGATATCTTTATCTATATTAGTCTTTGAATAATTTGTTTTTTTTTTCTGTATGTGTTGTAAAACTCATATTTTAAGTAAGTAAAATAATTCATCAGGAATTTATATGCAATGAACATGTAGTTAAAAATATTCATTTCTTTAATCATGCATGATAGACCATTGGGAATTGGGATGCTTGTATGGATTAGTTATATAATAAGTTTTTCTTTCACTCAATAATGATCTATCGTTTTTCCATGGTTCTAAATATCTACCAATATGATATATATCACATATATTGTCATATTTTGAGGTACTTGATACATGAGATAGCATATAATATTGCCAAATGTTTCTGATATTGCCAATATGATACACCCGATATTGTTTAGTTTGATACCATAAATGCCAATTCCGCATTTTAAGCCTTGTAATTTTCTTTTGTATTTCCTTTATCAATGAATAGTTGGTAAATACACTTTCGAGTGTCACCTGACTATTCAGGTAGGTTGTTGCAGTTGTGAATATTTTCCGGCAATTCTGTCATAGTATATTCTTATCCAAAATCCTAGTTTTCTAGTCGAAATCATGATTTACCAATCTTATTTTGTTCTTCCTTTTATTACTTTTGCAAGTGCACTTTTTATCCATGTTTTACTGTGACATTGTTCTCCAATGTACAATTCTCAAATTTATTTTTAGAAACCAATCATACTTTCCATTTCATATTTTTTTTCTCTCTGTAACGAACTCATATCCTCAAATGTACATCTAAAAATGACATTGTGATTTTTTCCCCTTTCAAGTATCTTATCTGGTAAAATGTCAAAGTGCTTCTTTGTTTTTCAGTTCTACCACTCCACTGCTTCTCTTACATCATCAGATGGAATTTGATTGAACCATAGTATTCATCTGTTTTTACTTAAGTTTCCTCTATTCGAATTATACTGCCATCAAGGCCTCTTTGTTATTCGGTTATAGGAAACTCTAGGTTTAAGTCCTGTCCAAGGCAATTATCCAGAAAAAAAAGATTTCATTTTACTGCAAACTCCGTATGTATTGAGGCTTCTGTTATTTAGTGTTAAACCTTGCTCATGTATTTTGGGCCTTATTTAGGATATTATCATTAGGATTTGCAGGTCTTTTCCCACCTAAGGCAATTATTCATACATTTCACTGTTATCATGACACAATAATGGTTTGTCTTTTGAGTTTTCGTCATTCTTTCCTGAACTGTCATGGTTGAATTTGTTATATGGGCTAGATTTTTCAATCCATTCATGTGAACTTTTCTTTCATCCGGGTATATCTCAATCTTTTTCAGTGATCACATTTTTTTTATTAAATTGTATTCTTTTTCAGTCATCATTCCAGTATTCAAGTTTTACTTGTACATGGCTAGAGTTATTCTTCTATCCTTTTTTTGGTGTATGGAAAGAAGTATAATGATTATGCTATGATGTTTTTGTGTGTTCAACATAGCATACTCAGACTTGAGTATTTCCTAGCTATAATCATTTCTCTGGAAATAGCATATAGACCCATCATGTATTATCCTGGGACTCTCTATGGTTGTTCACTGCCAGTGACTGTTTCTAATACCTTTTTGTTTTCTAGTCTTTGTTCTAATACCTTTATGTTTGCTAGTCATTGTAAAGTTATTCATCCATTCTTCAGGTGAGGAAGGTTGAGATGCTTGATGGGGTATCAATTACTCGTTCAGAGAAGGTGAAGGATGAGCTCGTTCTTGATGGAAATGATATCGAGCTTGTTTCCCGCTCCGCTGCTTTAATTAATCAGGTCAGTATCTTCTCTCTAAGTTACTCAGCTGAAATCCTTCCCTTTTTACTTACCATGCCCGTCTGTTGTTGTCCACAGAAATGCCACGTAAAGAACAAGGATATCCGAAAGTTTCTTGATGGTATATATGTCAGTGAGAAGGGAACCATGGCTGAAGACTAGAATGTGGTTTCAGTTATTAATCAAGTCCCAGTGAATTTTCGGTTCATAAGTTGTTTCTGGTTATTGTTATGCTAGTTGTTAGACATGGAAGTAAAAAAGATTTTGATATTTATTTATGTTGAATGTTTCAGTCTACTTTCAGTTTGCTAGTGACTGTTCTTTGTTTCGATGAGACTTTATGTTCAGGATAATGTTATTTTGAGGTTATATTGTTCTCCGGCTTTGATTATATTGTTTTCTATGTTCTATATTTATTCTGATATATGGGAGTCTTGAAAAATTCTAGTCATGGAAATGATGGTTCTTATTGTCATTGGTCCCATTGCCTTTTCAATTGAATTCTTTGCAAAGAAGAGTGTTGGGATAGCAGTTTAGAAGGCTCACAAAGCTGGGTTAAACTTTGACTAACGCCTCTCATCTCTCTTCTAGTTCTTTTTCTTTTGTTCTCAAAATTTTTGCAGCTCAATGGAGGGTTTGGAGATGGGTTTTAGAGTTTTGACGCAGATAATGGCTCTGGTTTGGTTCTTCTAGATCTTTTTATTGTGAATTAGCTGTTTCAATCTAAAATGTTTTCTTAAAATTTTGCTAATTTTAGAATATTTAGTTAGTTTTTCCTCTCGGAAACGTGGTTTAATGTACTCAGGGCAGACTCACCTTGAGCTCAAGAGTCTAATATTATTAGAGCCAAGCTTTATTAGTAAAGCCGATCAATGGTTGATTGTATCGGAATCCACAAGATCCACCATATCACAACGGTAGTATCAGAAATATATCAAATGTTGGACTGCCACTATAGGTAATATATTATATTGAGTACCTCAAAATTCGATATCATAGTTACAATAAATATTGGTAGTGGGCTTACTTGAACCTTGATTGGAATTCATTTTTAACAATTTGGTTTGAGATACCAAGATTGTAAATATCGAATGTTATGATCGTATTGGTCTACAGTATTTCAGTATCAAATATTAAATTTGAAATATTAGCCCATATCAAGTGTCCATAATATTATATGTGTGGATGTATGATCTTAATGTTCTAGATATTGTTTAGCTAAAAAAAAGTTAAATATACGGTTTGTCTCGAAAGGAAGCCCTTTTTACATGTGAAGGGGTGGGCAGGTACTTTGCAGGTTATGCGGAGGAGAGAAAGAGACTATCTCACACTTGACATTATGGGTATTCGTTTATGGAACGATGATATTTGGCAACGGGAGTGGGTACGGGATAGGAAGGAGCGGAACAGCATAATTTTCACGGACACTACACACAACTGCATTTTGCTCGCCTACTTTAACTAATGGTACCCTATTATATAGACGAGATTTTTCAGGTGAGGAACAACGTTCGGAGGGATGCAGGATGTTGCAGAAGATGGCATGCTGTTAAAAATACAAAATAATTCACCTCAACCCTCACCATAATTTCGGAGTTTTTGTGCAGTAGAAGGGTCTTTCAACGTAGTATCAGAGCAATCTATTTTAAATTCCTGCCGGGGACGTATTTAATTGCCGGTTTTTAAAAAAATTATACCGTTCTGTAAAGTCCAGATTTCTGTCCAAAACGGACCTTCAACCCTTGAAACCGTATTAAAAATACAAAATAATTCATCTCAACTCTCACCATAATTTCGGAATTTTGATACAATGTGCTGGTGTATTTATATTTTATGCTAGTTTTTATAAACTCAGTTTGATGGGACCATCTAGTGGTAACTTAACCACAAACTTTATGTATTAAGTTATGTTACTATCTTATTAATGGAGCGCGGAGAACTTTGGTTTGCTGTTAATACTTCAAAAAAAAAAAAAAAAGAAAAATCTGATTACCATCCATATTTTTTCATCATACGTTTATTGTTGATACGAATATATTAATATTTTGTGTAGTGGTGAATTCAATCTTGATTCTCCATCCAACTGAATATCCAAAAATGAACTCCTCGTCAGACTCCGACCGAAATCAGTCTGATTTCGGCCAAAAAAAAATTATCCGACAATGATCATAAGCCAATACTTTCCGATCCGATCGGAAAACCCTGAATTCCGACTAAACATCACTAATATTATGAACATGTCATGCTTCATTTTTCTGCTATGTTGCAATATTCATGCACATGGACCATGAGTCCATGACAAGCCTCCATAATGGCTGCAATTAATGTGCAGCTAGGTTCCACAAATACCAAAATATTCTTCGATGGTAAAGGTGGGAAATCCAATCATCCTTCTCTTCGAGGAGGAAATTTCTCTTCTTGCGCCCTCATCTTTAACCAATGACCTCCAATCGTACGTAAAATCGTAACAGTTCAGATCTCTTTTGGTACTCTTTTATCTATTCTTTCGTATTCAGGCTTAGTGTACATCGTTGTTCTTGGTGCTGCACGTCCCTTTTGATGCGCACATACTGGCTGACAGACACTTTCACAATTTCTGTTCTCTTCCTCTTGTTCCATGAGGAGAGAGAGAGAGAGAGAGAGAGAGAGAGAGAGAGAGGTACCAGTCGAAATTTCGTTGTCAAGGGACACTTTTATCTTTTCCCTAACCGATTTCACAATATTACTCTTGTCAAGTGGAACAATTTTGGAGAGTTTCAAACAGTCCTCCCAGTTCCCTGTGATCCTAAAATACACCA
The DNA here is from genome assembly GCA_036321105.1 of Dracaena cambodiana. Classification (NCBI taxonomy): domain Eukaryota; kingdom Viridiplantae; phylum Streptophyta; class Magnoliopsida; order Asparagales; family Asparagaceae; genus Dracaena; species Dracaena cambodiana. The sequence goes on from JAYEPQ010000015.1 coordinate 1,604,785, forward strand.
GAATAAGCCAAACCTAGCAATCCAATCAATAGAAACATGAACTTGGCCGGCTCCTTCAGAGGAGAGTTTCCAAAGGAGCACACCAATTTTCCTAATGAGCCCACTTTTCAATGTTTTTTTTGTCCGAGTTGAAAGTCCGGACAGTTATATAGTGGGCTCACCAGGAAAAATGGTGCGCTCCTTTGGAAACTCCCCTACGGGTACACCATTCTTCATAGTGAGCCCAGTTTTCCTTGTGAGCCCACCCTCTCTTTTGGAGAGAGAGGATTTTTTTTCTAGTGGGCGTACAAAAAATGACCAAATTACCTTTCATTCTCTCTCCTATTCTCTCTCAACTTTCCCTTCCTAAATTTTTCTATTCTTCTTATAGGGCCGGCCACTGCAGACCTTTCAAACAACACAGCACTCTCTAGGTGTCGCCGGTGCCGCTCGAAATCCACTCCAGTCGCTCGCCATTGCCACTGCTGCAGGTTGAAAGAGACAAAAAAGAGCTGAGGTTGAAGGAAAGCGTAAGATGGTCCAAAATTTTTAGGAACAATTTTGTTACAAAGTGAAAGTTTTAAAGTGGGCACAGTAGGAAAAATGGTGTGCGACTTTAGAAACTCCCCTCCTTCAGTTATCGTACGCACACGAAAAATGTGCGCCTCTAACACTGATCTCTGATACTCACCTAGTTTGTAAGAGAGAATGGATCGATGGAGAGTCATAGTTTGTTCATCTTTCGCTGTTTTGATGTCAACTCTCCGTTGGATTCTTTCCCTTGTCACTTAGCGATACAATTAGCTAAAAATGTTCCGCATAACTTCCTCTCGCTAGTTGCCGTGGTAAATAAAACTCCCTAATATCAGAAAAGTTTTAATTAGCATCGATATATATAACACTATATAGAGTCTTACCCCAACCGTACGTATTCTGATCGTTCATGATCCTTAGTGAAGCTTGATGAGAATCTAGATTGCACACGACACTGATACCGTTGATACTAAGATATCTTTCTGACTTCATATTTTGTATATATTTTGTTATTACTATACTTATGTTCTATTATATCATATCGTATTAATGAAACACAGAGGTATCAGTTGGTAGTTTTAAGTCTTTAACTTAAGCTCTGTGTGCGGAGCAGCACATCTCATTGATGCAAATATAGCACCGAGAGGGTCCAATGCCGGCCATCTCGATCGCTATCAATATATTTCTTTATCTCTTCGATCGTTCTGTCTCTAATGCAAACAATATTATCCTTCGTCACTCTTATAAGCACTCCTCTTTATCTCCTCTGACTCTCACTCTCCATTTGTTCGCCATGGCTTCAACTCCGCATCCTACATTTCTCACACAACTAGTATCGATGCTGTCGTTGCTCAACTTGTTAGCGTTAGAGGCAACGACCACGTCACGATCAACCACCAGCTCCGTAGGAGTTCTTGTCTCGTGTCTCTCCCTCTTCGGCGTCACCAACTTCACCGTGGCCTCGTCAGGTGGCGCCTACTCCACCCTCCTCAACTTCTCCATTCAGAATCTCAGGTTCTCCAACCATTCCCTGTCGAAGCCCGCTGCAATAATCCTTCCGTACACCAGGCTGCACCTGCAGAGCACGGTGGTCTGCTGCCGCCGTGCGAGCCTAGCAATCCGAATGAGGAGTGGCGGGCACAGCTACGAGGGGCTCTCGTACCTCGCTGGACGACGCACTCCCTTTGCAGTCGTTGATCTCATGAACATGAATCGTGTGCGGGTTCGGCTGGACTCTGAGACGGTCTGGGCCGAATCTGGTGCAACACTAGGCGAAATCTACCGTGCAATTGCCGAGTCCACTGATTCTCTGGCACTCTCGGCGGGCTCCTGCCCCACCGTGGGCAGCGGAGGCCACATTGCCGGTGGCGGGTTCGGTCTGTTGTCCAGAAAGTACGGGCTAGCTGCAGACAATGTCGTCGATGCAGTACTGATCGACTCGGCGGGTAGAGTTACGGATAGGCGCACTATGGGCGAGGATGCTTTCTGGGCAATTCGAGGCGGGGGCGGTGGCGCTTGGGGGGCGGTTTACGCGTGGAAGCTCCGTCTCCGCCCCGTCCCCAAACGAGTCACGAGTTTTATCGTCAATCGGCCTGGCCCGGGCCAGCGGGGGGTCGCCGAGCTAGTCCACAAGTGGCAACTGGTTGCGCCGGGCTTGCCCGATGAGTTCTATATCTCATGCTTTGTTGGTGCCACTCTGCCCGAATCGGACCGTATCGGGATGTCAGCTACCTTCAAAGGGTTGTTCCTCGGATCGGTTCATGAAGCCATCGAGATCTTGGGTCGCGAGTTCCCTGAGTTGGGGATTGCTGTCTCGGACTGTCATGAAACGAGCTGGATCGAGTCAGTGCTGTTCTTCTCCGGCCTAAAGAAGGGCAGCTCAGTTTCCGATCTTTCGGACCGAGCGCTGCATTCAAAGACCTTCTTCAAAGCCAAATCAGACTACGTCCGCTCCCCACTCGCGCTGCCCGACTTGGTCTCAGCCATCGGCTTGCTTGCCACGGAGCCCAAGTCGTACCTCATCCTGGACCCGTACGGGGGAGCAATGGGCAGGGTACGCAGCGATCACCTCCCGTTCCCTCACCGCAGCGGGAACCTCTACGCAATCCAGTACCTGGTCGAGTGGGTCGACGGTCAGGATCCGAACGGGGACCGTTATATCGCCTGGCTGCGTGAGTTTTACGACCACATGACCAAGTTTGTGTCCAAGGGGCCTAGAGCTGCGTACGTCAACTACTTGGATTTGGACTTGGGGACCATCGGATCGTCCACGGACTGCAGTGAAGGTTACAGCGACGCGGTGGCTGCGGCGAGGGCGTGGGGCGAGAAGTACTTCTTGGGGAACTACGACCGCTTGGTTCGAGCAAAGACTGCAGTCGATCCCGATAACGTGTTCAGCAACGATCAGAGCATTCCACCCTTGAGCTTGGCTTCGGATGTAAGTTCAGACTCAGGCCATAGCGTTCAGTAAAAAAAGCATCTCTTTGTATGATCGACTGTACGATCGATCTAGCTGCATGATCTGAGATACTCGAAATCATAATTTCTCTCTTTGTCGATTATGTCTTTGTGCTATGTGCTATTTCTCAGTCAGTCAGTTGAAGGAAGAGAGTGCAGCATCTACTGTTATTAGATACAATAGAGAGACTGATGAGCCCACATTTGTTTACAAAACCCTGTCTTTATGCCATTTCAGACATCAACAAGAGCTAAAACCCAAAACCCTACCGTTAGAAACAAAGGAAATAAACAACTCAAATGACAAAGACATTAAATCATACTTCCTTTAAATCCCATAATCTTGAATCATCATCACCATCACACGCTTGAGCTATGAAAACTAGAAGTTCTCTCCTAGCAACAATCTTGCACTTATGTGCCATTATGGATTTTCTCGCGTAATTTTTTTTTATAATCGAAACCTGTTCTCGTTACACCTCTGGAGTTTTAGTGTGGTGAAATAGACTACAATATAGTATCAGAGCAATCTAAACCTCACCACAACTTCGGAGTTCTTTTAACTGTTTTATATTCTAACAAGTCTGATCCATTCTACGGTGTCTCTCTTTGGGGTGTCCTACGTACATATGTTGCACTTATATGTGGATTCTATGTTTTCTCAAGCTACAGATGTATGTACTAGAGGGCGTGTTGTGAGTTGAATCCATCGGCTACAGTTGGGAATGAGATCAAGCGAGTCCAAGAATCAGTTATTGACTTATCATATTCAAATTTTTAACGCTGCTCACAATAATATTGGTTACAATTATAACTACTTTACTCACTTGAAACCAAACATATTCTCCACAAAACAAAAAAGGGTATCCTAGTTTTATAAAAAATTTAATGAATCCAATTGAAATCTTGGAATGATCCCAAAACAAATGAAAACTGTTGAAAAGAAGTTCCACTCAAAATAGAGAAGAAGTCAGTGGTTTGAGAATGTAACTCAAGTTAGAGAGTCAAGTCATTCTCAGGGGGATGCCTGCTTGAGCCCACCACTTTGCTCAGTGAGCCCACTTCCAAAGATTGTAACAATTAAAAGTTTACCAAAAACCATGTGTTTTTTTTTTGGGATCAGGAATTAGACTAATCCCTGACACTGTTCCAGAGGCTGATTCCTGACACAGTAAGGTGGGGTCACTGAGCAAAGTGGTGTCCTCAGGTAGAGTTTCCCTTACTCTGGTGCTGTCAAATCAGACCAAACAAAATGGTCTAAGCATGTGTTTTTGCTTTGCAGAAAGTCTAAAACACTGAGGGCACCCACAAATCTTTGTGCGGTGTTGTATTGAACTTTGATTGGAAAATTTTGATTCCAAGCTTCGTGTTCACATCAAAGGTACGTGACTCATATTGCTTCTCCTCAAATAATTGAGAGTGATGAGCCCACTTTATGCCATTTCAGACATCAACAGGAGCTAAAACCAAAACCCTGCCGTCTGAAACAAAGAAAATAAACAACTCAAATGACAGAGACATTAAATCATACTTCCTTTAAATCCCATAATCTTGAATCATCACCACCACCACACTTTTCGAGCTATGAAAACCAAAAGTTCTCTCCTAGCAACAACGATCTTGCACTCATGTGCCTTTATCGCTGCTATTGCTGACACGGCTGATATCGGTAGGTTCTTGTCATGTTTGGCCTCGGCTAATGTTATGAATGTCACTGTTCATTCATCGGCGCATTCTTCGTCCTACTACCATCTATTGAACTCCTCGATCTGGAATCTTCGGTTCACCGATGCAACGGTCTTAAAACCCGTTGCGATCGTGCTCCCGTGTGACGAACATGAGCTTCAGCAATCGATCGTGTGCAGCAGGAACCACTCCGTAGCCATCAGGCTAAGGAGTGGTGGCCATAGCTATGAAGGCTTATCCTACACATCTGAGCACAATATCCCTTTCACGGTAATAGACCTTATGAACCTGAACCGGGTTCGGGTGAACTTGGCCGACTCAACCGCTTGGGTCGAGTCGGGCACGACACTGGGAGAACTCTACCTCTCCGTCGCAAGCGAGTCGGGCGGTTCGCTAGGTTTTCCGGCAGGATCGTGCTCGACGGTCGGGACCGGGGGCCACATAGCGGGTGGTGGTTTTGGGTTGCTATCGAGGAAGTTCGGGCTCGCTGCCGATAACGTGCTGGATGCGGTCATAGTCGACTCGGTTGGGCGAGTCATGGACCGAGTCGGGATGGGTGACGATGTGTTCTGGGCGGTCCGTGGCGGCGGTGGCGGGAGCTGGGGTGCAATTTACGCTTGGAAGCTCCGTCTCGTTCCCGTCCCGGACCGAGTCACCGTGTTCTCGCTTCGACGGCGAGGGCCAACCTTGGCTACAGCTCGGCTGGTGCATAAATGGCAATACATCGGGCCGAGCTTGCCAGACGAGCTCTATCTATCGACATCGATCGTTTCTGATGAGAATGGGGCAATTTCTGCTTCGTTCAACGGACTAGTCCTGGGCCCGAGCGAGCTAGCAATTTCTATGCTGGCCCGGTGGTTCCCCGAGCTAGGACTGGCCGAGCCTGACTGCAAGGAAATGAGTTGGATCGAGTCAGTGGTGCACTATGCCGGTCTGGACGCAACACAAGATCTCAAAGATCGCGTGTCACCAGGTAAAGCCTACTTCAAGGCAAAGTCGGACTACGTTCGGACTCCAGTGCCATTGATGGGTCTAGTCGGAGCATTCGATATGCTAGTGACCGAACCGAGAGCGTACGTAATATTCGACCCGTACGGGGGAGCAATGGCGAGGGCTGAGAGCTATGAAATACCGTTCCCCCACCGTAAGGGTAACTTATATTGTATACAGTATATGATTGAATGGTCCGAGAAGGACGATGGCGGGAGAGCGGGCTACATAGAGTTTGTACGGAGATTGTACGAGTACATGACGCCGTTTGTGTCTATGGGCCCGAGGGCGGCCTACGTGAACTATCTCGACATGGACATGGCACTCACTCGGCAGGAAAAGGGGCCGGATGGGCCCAGAGATGCGGTGAGTATGGCAAGAGTGTGGGGGGAGAAGTATTTTTTGGGCAATTTCGATCGGTTGGTTCGGGCAAAGACAAGCATTGATCCGGGGAATGTGTTTAGCAATGCAATGAGCATACCTTCATTGGGCAAATGATAGGGAGTCTAGAAGCTAAAAAAAATTGAGATATAATTAATTTTTTTTTTACCTTTTGTTGGTAATGACTAAAAATTAGTGTTTGGATTTTCTCTTGTAAATTTTTCATAATAAGATAAAAATTCAAACCTGTTCTTGTTACACCTTCGGAGTTTTAGTTTAGTGATGTACACTTCAATATAATATTAGAGCAATCTAAACCCCCACCATAATTTGGAAGTTTTTCTAATTGTTTTGTATTCCAACGTTCCGGTTCATTCTCATCTCTTAGGAGTGAGCATAACAATGGCATATATGGGATTCGATGCTTTGGAGTGTCCTACGTATATATGTTGCACTTGTATGTGGATTCTATGATTTCTCAAGCTACGGGTGTATGTGCTGGAGGGCTTGTTGTGAATTGAAACCATCGACTGCAGTTGGGAATGAGAATGAGCGAGTCTCAAAATAAGGTATTGAATTATCATATTCAAATTTTAAACGCTGTTTACAATAAAATTGGTTACGATTATAACTACTTTACTCACTTACAGAAACAAACCATATTCTCCACAAAACAAAAAAAGGCGTCCTAGTTTTATAAGAAATTTAAGAGAATAATTGATTGAATCCAATTGAAATCTTGGAATGATCCTAAAACAAATGAAAACTGTTGAAAATAAGTTCCAATCAAATAGAGAAAAGTCACTGGGTTGTGAATGTAAATTTAGAGAGTCAAGTCATTCTCTAGGGGAAATTCTATTTGAGCACCCCATTCTGCTCAGTACGCCTACTCATAAAAGTTAATGGGGTTAATCACAGTCAGACTCCTTGTAGTATGAAGGGTTTATAACTTAACACTTCTGAAATTTGAAACTATCAAAAAACCTTATGGGCATCTTAATAGCGTAAACTGAACGTCAGTGAGGGAGTCACGTGATTTGCACGTGTCATGAAAAAACTAAAATGCCCCCAACCCAAGTGGAATCGCAGAAAGAGAATTGGAGCAGGCGACTTTAGGGCACATAGCGGAGCGTTCTCAGGCGAAACTAGGGCACAGAGCGGAGCGTTCTCGGAAGAAACTAGGGCACAAAGCAGGCGATTGCGAGCAATTTCTCTCTCTCGCAGGCGAATAATTGGAGCGGGCGAGTTGTTCTCGGGCACAGACGTGTTCTCAAGCTGGAAGCTATCGGGCAAGATTCAGGTAGAGAAGAAGCGGGCGAGTTGCGGGTGACTCTAGGGCACAGAGCGGACCGTGATCAGGAGAAACTAGGGCATAGCGGGCGATTGCGGCGATTTCTCTCTCTTGCAGGCGAGTTCTCGGGCGCGGGCGAGTTGTTCTCGGGCGCGGGCAATTTGTTCTCGGCAAGATTCGAGCAGAGAAGAAGCAATAACAAGGGCGGGGTGAGCTTGAAGTACCGGTAAGCATTTATATAGATACAAAGTTGTTGTCTTTATAGATTATTGTTGACAAATTTGTGTGATGATAATATGTTACTGTCGGCATGAATTTTGTGAATTTTTTTTGGAACTAATGTATTGGGTATGTTGGAGGGAGGACCATAAACTATGTTGGATGAAATGTGGAGGGGAATTTTTCGGATTTGTAGAGTGGTGGGCACGTGTGGAAAATTTTAGGATTTTTTGGATTTGTCTGGATAAGGTCCCGCCAGTTGTTAGCGGTGAAATTTCTAAGTAAAATAGAGTTTTCCACAACAGAACGCGGAGCTAATCCATAGCTCCGCGTCTGGCTACTTTTAGCCTCGCGTTTGAGTAAAACGCGAAAATGATCAATAGCTCCGCATTAGCTCCGCGCACTGGTTATTTAGTTCCGCGTTTTGATGAGTTTAACTCCACGTGAACAGATAATCAGGATCTCAAATTGATTGAGATTATGATTTGGACTTATCCAAATACCTAAATCAAGTCCAATCAGAATTCTAAATCAAGAGATTTAAATCAAAACTAAGATATTTGATTGGAATCCTTGATGAGAGCAAATTCTATTTAGATAGAAACTCTCAAATCTTCCTGGAGCTATAAATACCTTCTTGGTGAACCCTAGGGATTTTTTTTTGGCTTCTGAAGTCTTCTTTTTGTTGGCAATTCAAGTACGCGAGAGAGCCTTGAAGCCTTTGGTGATCATCTTCTTTTCGGCATCTTAGAGAATTCAAGTTACGCACAGAGCCTTGAGTTCGGGAAAGACCAGAGAAGATCGCCTACAGCCGGCCGATATCTTCAAGAGAGAAGAGCTTGACGTTCGATCGTCCAAAGGAGCTGCTCGACAGATCCCATCATCACAGATCCCACACATATTGTAAAAGAGAGAGATTGAGTTATAAAATCCTCTTGTTTGTTCTCTTTATCTCTTGTTCACTTTCATTGTAATTTAAATTTATTCGATGGAAGGAAGCAAAAAAACTTTTGCGGCGAACAAACTGGCGACCACAGTGGGAGCTATCTCTTTCACTGATAAAGAGATTGTGGCGCAATCGAACGTTGGCATGATCGGATCTGAAGTAGACACGCTGGTCGTTGAAATCGACCAGCAAAAGTACGAGGAGTTCATCTCCTCTGAATCAGGTGACTTGGACGAGACACGGCACTATCATCGCTTGTACTCCAGTACCCGAGCAACGGGTAGAAAGGTATCCACCTAGAGACGGGGATCCTTGGAGACTGCGGCTATAGGGCTGATACTCAGACAAGAAATCCTAGCAGAGTATGAGCTTCCTACTGCCGAAGAAGACCTGGGAACTGAATTGACCAGAACTCAACTCCGAAACAGAAATCGGAGAGCGAGGCGAAAAGCCCTCAAAGCCCGCCTTAGACGCGAGGCTAATGGACGCGAGGCATGGTCCCTCGCAAACTGGCTCGCGCTAATAGCAAGACCGGTCATTATCGCGTTAAACGCGAAGTTACAACTTGCCTTAAAAGTAAGGAAAAACCAGCGTGTGATTTTCCACGCAAGGCTATTGCTGAGCTTAGCGAGAAATGCGAAGCCAGTAAGATTTGCGCTAGTCGCAAAATATCTGACACTCGCGAGAAACGCGAGTATAAAAATTCTTTAAAACCAGCATGTGATTTTCCACGCGAGGCTGATACTAAGCCAAGCGAGAGACGCGAGGCTGGTAATACTTGCGAGAAACGCAAGACTTCTCACACTCGCGAGGAACGCGAGTATAAGAATTCTTTAAAACCAGCGTGTGATTCTCCACGCGAGGCTGATACTGAGCCAAGCGAGAAACGTGAGGCCAGTAATACTTGCGAGAAACGTAAGATTCATAATACTCTCGAGGAATGCGAAGATGATTGGAAAATTGTTGTCAATCGTAAAAATCGCGCTAGACGCGAAGTTATGACTTGTGATAACCACAAGAGTAAGCCAGCGTACAGGAATTTTATTTCACGCGGGGCTAAGATTACAGAAGAGAAACTTCTGAAAACACGCTAAGCCAGCGTAAAACGCGAGGCTAGCGTAGCAAATCGCGAAGCTAACTTCAGGCCAGCGTGTGATGGATTGTCTCCACGCGAGATTACTGAATTTAGTTATGAAGCTGGCCAAAGTGCCAAAACTCTCGAGCATAAGCCAGCATGTAGTAAAAACTCCCCATGCGAGTCTATTAAACTTGAACAAAAACTTGAGCCAAGCATTAAACGCGAAGCCAAGGCCTCTTGCGCTAATCGCAAAATAATGCCAGCGTGTGAGGATACTCCTTTACGCGAGGCTAAACAAACTGAAGTTAAACTTCTGCAAAAACGCCCCGTCAGTGTAAAACGCGAGGCTAGCGTAAAATGCAAGGCTATGTCCCAACTCCGCATAAATCAGCCATTATACAGAATCAAGGTTGATAAGTATAGCACAGATGACGTCACCAGTCATAGGGGGTCACAGCAGGCTCCTGGACTCCTCCATCAGCCAAGTGGGCCCCTTGTCTAAAATATAACTGAAGATTCTCTATTTTCTAAAATACTTGATCTCCGAGATTATTTGACGAGTAAAAAGAAAACGAGTCAAACTCAGTTACATTTGACATGTCGTTGCGAGCAAATAATATCAGCTGTAATGAATAGTTGCTGCTGCGGTAAGAAAAGAATTTCTTTATTCAATAGAATAACTGAGTCTCATACTCCGAAAAGGAGGAAGAATAATCTGAGATATCAAATCAGGGAAAAAGAGGTAAAGGCGGTGACTTCAAATATGGTCGGTAAAGGTAAGAAGGCCATGAAAAAAAGACACGAGTCAGATGCAGATAATGAACAATCTCGCCATCTTACTCGACTCAAGTCAGGTATTGTCGCTCCTCGAGATTATAAGAGACTTGCAAAAGATTCTTATGATAATGACAGCGACAATTCAGTCATAGCTTCCATACAATCTTGTGCATCCTCCCGATCACTGAAATCACACTCGTATGTGGTAGACAGGTCAAATGATATTGACCAGAGGATAGAAGCTCAAGAGCAGATGATTCGAGGTCAGTAAAAGGCCATTGATGATCTCAGACTAATGCTTCTAAAAGTGGTCGAAAATACCCAGAAGATAGCTGACAATAAGGCTAAAATTTCTTCGGAACCGCCACCTAAGACAAATGAAGAAACTAAAGAAGAAAAGGTTTATTCGATACATGAGGATGATGACAAATATTCTTTCCATGATCCTCATGGAGAAAAGATCGAGAAATTGCAAAGCCAACTTGATGCCTTGATGCACAAGAAGGAACTGAAGGAATCGGGGGTTTCAAGGCCATATCCGCTAGAGTGGGACTTCGCCCCTTATCCAGAAAAATATAAACCGCTCAAATTGGAGTCATATGACGGGAAGAGGTCCCCAAGCCAGCACCTATATTACTTTTTATCGCAGGCAGGTCATCTAATGGGAAATGATCCCGTAATGACCAAAGTATTCGCAAGTACTTTGCGAGGGCCTACTTTTATATGGTTCATGCAGTTACCCCCAGATACTATCAATAACTGGTATGATGTCGAGAAACAGTTCTTGGCACGTTTATTTGAGGGTGATACTGAAATATCGGTTCATTCCCTCCTTGCAACGAAACAAGGAGAAGAAGAAACAATTAAGAGTTTCATTGAACGCTTCAGGGAAAAGTCTGTGTATTGTCGTCACGGTATGACCCAGGAAACCCTGGTGGAAACCTGTAAGCATAACTTCAGGACCGGCATGCTGATAAGAATGAGAGCTGTAGAGTCCAAAACTTGGAAAGATCTGCTGAAGCAGGGAGAGCAGGCGGAAGATATAATTCGCCGGATTGAGGAATCTCGTAGCATGAGAAACTCTACGAATAACAGGTCATATCCACAGAATCCTAAAAATAAAGGGAAGGCTGTGATGGCGTCAGTTGCAGATCCAAAACCAAGACCTCAAAATCCGAGAGGTGCAGGTCAAAATAGGCCCCGAGAAGATAGAGCTTATACATTCAAGACTGAGCAGACAGGTACTCTATTCCATCTCCTCCTTAGAAAGGGCATGTTGAAGCTTCCGAAAAATAGAAAACCGGAAAACGTTGGTAAAACCAACGACCCTAACTATTGCCTGTACCATCGGAACGTCGGGCACCCAACCAAGGATTGCTATCCTCTTAAGAACCGAATTCAGGCATTGATAGAAGCCGGAGTTCTCACACTTAACGAGGAACAGAAGAAAGTTTCTGCAAATATGATAATTTTAGTAGTAGGAACCAATGAGTTCCCTACCAAAGCGATCCCTGTACCAGTAGGGAAGCTAATATTGATACCAAGCACGGGCAGCCCGCATTTGCAAGCTAGCCCCTTGGGTACGCTCCGAACCACAGCTGCGATCGAATCGTCCTCATTGGTTAATAGTCAGATTTAGCTGGGGGTGCCGAAAATATTGACGATGATAAATATCATGCTTCTGCTATTCTCAATAGCCATTGGAATGGCTAATTGGGTGCTATAAATAAAATTTTTTGTCCAATGCTGTTAAAGCAGAGAGAAGAGGAGATCAAGTTCCTCGTCAACCCTATCATACAGGGGGTAAAAGTATGAAATCAATCACCCAATGCTGTTAAAACAGAGGGAAGAGGAGATCAAGTTCCTCGTCAACCCTATCATACTGGGAGTAAAAATATGAAATTAACTATCCAATGCTGATTAAAGGCAAATGGGAGAGGAAATCAATTCCTCGACAACTCACCATGCTAAGGGGAATAGCATGGCTAGCCCAACGCAAACGGCGATTGGTAAAGGCTAATCAAATTCGTTGATAACTGGGGGTTTGCTAAAAATTCCGTGGACCTGTCATGTTAAACTTTTACCTCTGACAGTATGATTTGGATTATTCCTTTCTCCATTCAAGTTACGCGTGAGAGCACTTGGACTAGGCATGCGGAGTTGAGCACCTCTCACCTAAACCTGGTGTGCCCGGTTCTCAATTTACGAACCGCCTCCAGTCTTCTTCTTAGGCATGCGCAATTGAGCGCCTCTGACCTAAACCTGGTGTGCCCGGTTCTCAAGTTACGAACCGCCTCCAGTCTTATTCTTAGGCATGCGTAATTGAGCGCCTCTGACATAAACCTGGTGTGCCCGGTTCTCAAGTTACGAACCGCATCTAGTCTTCTTCTTAGGCATGCATAATTGAGCACCTCTGACCTAAACCTGGTGTTCCCGGTTCTCAAGTTACGAACCGCCTCCAGACTTTTTCTTAGGCATGTGCAAATTGAGCGCATTTGACCGAAACCTGGTGTGCCCAGTTCAAGTTACGCAAGAGAATCTTGAACCGCCTCCACTTATCCAAGTTACGCATAGGAGCATTTGGACTTCTTCATCAAAATCTAGGCATGTGCAATTAGACACCTCTGCCGAAATTTGATGGATCCTAACCCGACCATCGTGGTATGCCCAGTTCAAGTACGCGAGAGAGCCTTGAAGCCTTTGGTAATCATCTTCTTTTTGGCATCTTAGAGAATTCAAGTTACGCACAGAGCCTTGAGTTCAGGAAAGACCAGAGAAGATCGTTTACAGCCGGCCGATATCTTCAAGAGAGAAGAGTTCAACGTTCGATCGTCCAAAGGAGCTGCTCGACAGATCCCATCGCCACAGATCCCACACATATTATAAAAGAGAGATATTGAAATATAAAATCATCTCGTTTGTTCTCTTTATCTCTTGTTCACTTTCATTGTAATTCAAGTTTATTCGATGGAAGGAAGCAAAGAAACTTTTGGGCGAACACAAGTAAGAAGTGCGAATTTTAGGGTTGACTCTTATGTACCTGTTGTTTTCATACCCATGTAAAATCTTAGGGTTTTATTTGAACAAAGTAGCAAAGCGCAAATTTTTGTATAGAAAAATCACAGGAGCAAAAATTTATATTAGTGTAGAAGCTTAGTCTTAATTTTGATTAATTAGTTTATAGTTGTTGCTTTGTGTTTTAATTGTCTATTTATCTTGATATGTGATTGTTATGTTATATGCAGCTGAGATATGATAAGTACTGTTTTTCACCTTCATGTTCACCATGGGGGCAAATTTGTTAATAGTGGCACGATAGAATATTAAGGGGGTACAGTGGATGTTGTTGAGAATATTGATGAAGATTTCTTAGGGTGATTTGATTTGGAGGATATTATTAGAAAATTGCAATATAGGGGCAGGTTCTTATTACATTATAAAGTCCCAAACCTAAGCCAAAATGATGGATGGAAAGTCCTAAACAGTGATAGTGGTGTTTTGGAACTTATTAGGGTGCATCAATATTCTAGAAATATCTACGTATACGTGGAGCATTTAGTTGATGAGGCACTTACAGCGGACGCCTCCAATAATGAAGCTAACAAAGATGTTGAGAAGAATATTGAGAATAGTGACACGTTAGAGAGCGACATGTTTGTTAGTTTGATTGGAGGCTCAGGTGAAGAAAATTTCACAGATGATGAGAAATATGAGGGTGACGTAGGGGCTGAAAATAAGACTACAGCTAATTTTCTTCTACTCTATAGATTCCTTAAATTTAGTTATAACTTTATACGCATATTAAACTTGATTTTGTTTGTTTATGTGTTTCAGATGCAAGTGATAATTCTGGTACAGGAGAAGGATAAATGATTCAGAGGTCTCTGATAGCTACTAGTTAAGAAGCGCATCTGATTCATTTGATGATGAACATTATAGTAAGAAGCGTGTTCTCTATCTAGAATTTGACGTTGAGAGAAATATGCACCAATCCCAACTATGTGCTGGACTGGAATTTGACAATCCAGTTGAACTTCGTGAGGCCCTTAGGTATGATTCTCCTCTACGGTTGCTCTCCTAGAAGTGGAATCGCAATTGGAGTGACAGACGATGCAGAATGGCTTGTAGCCCGGGTAAGTGTTGTTGATACAATTATCTTGTTTATTTATTTTTCTTATCCCCTGTCAAACACCTCTATTATATCTCCTATTGTCATTGCAGAGAAGTCAAAACACTAGGCAGGCCATTTAAAAAAAATAATGCGGGTGGCTAAAGATTTTATTAACTATCGACAAGAGAGAGGTAATGAATTAAGTTTGCTGAAGATTTTATTAACTATTGACAAGAGAGAGTTAACGAATTAAGTTTTTTACATGTTGAATTTAATGTTTTATTTTTGTGACATTATGATTTTCATGCAGGTTGACAGATTAACAAATTTAGAGCTGCTTGCTGCTGCTTACTACTGCTGCCTGCTTGCTACTGATTGGAGAATTTTTTTTTGATGTATTATTTTTAAAACTATGTATATATAGTGCGGAAGTATCAATTGTATTGTTGAAGTATCAATTGTATTGCTGCCTGCTAGCAGTAGTTGTTGCTTGCTACTGCTGCTTTTCTGACATTATGTTTTAATTGAACTATCAATTTCATAACAATGCTACATTGTATTAAGTACTTAAATTTAATCTTATGGACATTGGTGTGGATATATAGTGCATGTGCACATGCACATTCTACTGCATACATGCCTATGTTATCTGCTATGTTATTTGTTGCTTGAATATAGTGCATGTGCTTGCTTATTGCTGCTGCTTATTATTATCTGCTGGCTGTTGGCTGCTGCTTGCTTGCTTGCTGCTGCACAGCAAGCAAGCAGCAGCAACAGCTATGCTTGCTATAGCTGTTGCATACCAAGCACAGCAGTAGCTGCTGCTTGCTGCTGCAGCTACTGCACACTTATAACCATTATTTGGGAACAAAGCAGTGTAGTTGTAAGTATTTTTTGTTGTTGTGCTTGTTGTTTTTGTTTGAACAAAACAGTAAGTATTCTTTACTTATTTGGGAGCAAATCAGTGTAGTAAAACATAACCATTATTACCACACATCTGCAAACATTGAACTCAAGGAGAAAACTTGTTCTAATATTATTTGATTATAAATATTAGTGAATCTTTATCTACACTGTCACTATGAGAGCTTCATTTGGCTAGTAGCACGAGACAACATGACAAAAAAAAACAAGCAATACATCAATCAACAAGTTTCTCTCGTGAACCATTTTGTTCGAGATTTCTAACGTTTGGCTCTGCTCAAAATTACCTTCTCCATACCTCTCTATGAGTATATTCAAAACTTCTTTCGCATATGGGGTGCTCCTTCTTTATCGACTCATACCCAATCATTGTACGTTCGGAACGAGTATGAGTCAAAATGCTGGCAAGGATTTTTCGTTGTCCATGAGATCTTCACCTTCATCTTTACACCGTATTTACATTTTGGAATTTCTATTTCAAGTGGTCGAGCCAATATTGCTTTCACAACATTTCGATCTACAGATCGAGTTTTTTGTGATGATGAAGAAGAGGAGAAACTCGACGCCATTCTCGATCAAATATGAAACTAAAGGAAAAAATTATTGTATAATCAAAGAGAAACATTAATAAGAAAAATCAAGCATAAAAATTATAAGCAACACTACAATACAATCTTATTTCTTAATGTTATGAAGTTAAAAAGAGATACAGGAGGGAGAGAGGGGGGGGGGACAAGATGAAGAGAGGGAGTTAGAGCGAATGAGGGAGGGAGAGAGAGAGAGAGAGAGAAGGGGAGGGGGGGGACGGGAAGAGGAGAGGAAGTGAGGGCGTGAATGATTGAGAGAGAGAGAGAGAGCTGACTTAAGGAGAGGACGAGGGTAAAATATTTATTAGAGAAAAAGAGTACAATTTATTCTAAAAGGAGGATTATAATAACTAACTCCTCAATAATAAGGGTAACGATTTAGGAGGTTTTTTTAGAGTTTCAAAATTTAAGAGAGTTAAGTTACAGATCTCCCATACTACAAAGAGGTTTGACTATGATTAATCCTAGTTATATAAAAAATATAAGTTTGTTATTATTGTTTGGTCAGCGATTAATTTCTGTATTATATAAAGGTGTGCTCACTGAGGAACATGGTGTGCTCAAATAGAATTTTCCCTTCTCTGGTCGTCAAATCAAACCATGCAAATTTGAATAGCATGTATCCTTTTTGCTTTACAAAAAGTATAAAAAGCTCTAAGAGCACCCTTAGATCTCCGCATTGGGTTTGTGATGGAACTTTGATTGGATAGTTTTGATTCCAAGTCTCTCGATGATACGTGGCTCACATTGCTTCTCCTCTAATAGATGAGAGGGATTTGAGTCTCTGTCCATCTCACAGTGTGCATGATTGGTTCATGAATTTAAAAATTTAGATTTATATTCCAATTAATATAAAGTGAAGGGTTTTCAATTAACTACATGTCTTATTCTTAAAACAAAAAAATATTTATGTATCATCAGTTATCACAATTTAATGCCAATCTACTACATATTGAACATGTGAAATAATTCTAGACCATTAAACAATTTTTTTGGTTATATTAAGTTTATAATATATGATAATATTTTATATTGTTTGATCGGAAAAAAGATATAGATAGTGAAAAAATTGAGATTAATAAAAATAATTATTTATTCATGAGTTGGCAATTTATTCATTTCTAAGTAAAATATCTAATTAATATCTTAATAGCCTCCTACCCACTCCCAAGCCGCCACGAGTCCACCATTAATCTAATCAAATGGGTCCAAAAGTGGGTGCCATGTCATTTCGGTGCACTGTTTACTCCCCCAAAAGGAACCCTCTTCTCACTTTCCCGCCACCCCCACGCCCTCTCCACTTGCCCCCTACGTCCAAGTTCTCTAAAATACCCCTTTCGCAACGGCATCAGATGGCTAGAATGTACTGGTATATTCGTAATTTATTCAAACTCCAGTAGCGTTCTCGTGGCCCTCATTTGACCGTACGGCAAGCTTGCCAAAGCTTCGATTTTTATTCTCGACTAGGGTTTATACAGACTCCAATCTTGTAAGGAATTAGATCGGGATTGGGATCGGATCGATTGGAGCTGGCGATTGGGGGCGAAATGGGGGTTGTCCCGCTAAAATCGTTGCCGCTAGGGTTTCGGTTTCATCCGACAGACGAGGAGCTCGTGAATCACTACTTGAAGAGGAAGCTCAATGGCCGGATACGATCGGAGATTGAGGTGATACCTGAGGTCGATGTTTGCAAGTACGAGCCTTGGGATCTTCCCGGTACTCGAATTGACCTCTTTTGTTCAAAATTTAGTGTATTTTTGAAAAATTTTGGGGTGTTTGATCTTGTAAGAGCGGAAAGTTTTGATCTTGAGAGTTGGGTTTAGTTTGTACGTCATGGAAAATGTCTAAAAATCAAATTTTTAATGTGATTATTCCTTATTGTGCTGTAGATAAGGCTCTTATTAGGTCGGACGACCCCGAGTGGTTCTTTTTCTCACCGAAGGACAGGAAGTATCCAAACGGGCACCGGTCGAACCGGGCGACGGAGGCCGGGTACTGGAAGGCCACAGGGAAGGACCGGGTGATCCGGACGAAGGCTCCGGCTGCACCCGGAGTGATCGGGATGAAGAAAACACTTGTTTTCCATCGGGGGAGAGCTCCGAAGAGTGTCCGGACTAATTGGATCATGCATGAGTATAGAGCTACTGAGCCCGAATTTGAATTGGGAGAGGTATTGCTATTTATTTCAAATTTCTAGTTAGAAAACTTTTGTGTCGGATGCTATGATTAGTTAAGGAATCAGTAGATATGCTTGTTGTTTTCATCTATATCGATTAGCAGTTCCTAGGGGTTGCCATTATATATTATGATCATGTTGTGGAACTACATTTAATTTGGCCATGGAATCGGAGGTTGCAATGATTAATATGGCACATTCGGGGTGTTTGGTATAACCAGTTTGTCAGTAGTAACGGCTTTGCACATGCAAGTTCTAAATTTGGTAGTAATGTTCAAGATGTAGGAAACCTGCACATGCATGATCATGTTAGGGATAGTAATGGACGGGGCCACGGGCCAATTTTTGACCCTCTCTATACAAAATTTTAAATTAGAAAAATACAAATTTCATTTTTAATTCAAATTTTTTTACAGAGTGGGCCAAAAATTGACCCATGGGCGTATCAATTACCATCACTAAGATTCATGTTGTGGAACTGACCTTAACCTGGCCATGAAACTAGAGGCAGTAACGGTCATATGAGTCATGCAGTGATATTTGGTGCATTTCTTTATTTAGTACAGTTCTGATTCGGCCTTCTTTTCATAATCCATTTGTATGGCCTTCTTATGCAGAGATTCCCTTAAATGGCATCATATTTTATGCTCTCTCGTATTTTAAGATTGTAACTGTGCTGTTTGGTATGTTATTAGGATGTTTAGTGGTTTACAGAAGGCTTTTTTTTGTTACTCGTTTGTTTTGCCAGAGATGTCTGAGAGACCTGCCTCATAACTTGTTTAAATTCTTTGTTTGATATTAATAGGGATAGTCAACAATTTCAGTGTCGGCTCTTTTTGTAAGCTATTAGTCAGGTTAATGCGACTTCATACTGTTGAATTCATTCACTAATTTGAATCTTAAATTGAGCCAATTCACTAGTTCAAATTAAATGAATTAAGTGAATTGAAATTGGCTTCAAAAGTTGAGTACATAGCAAAGGAACAAAAAGGGAAGATGAAAAGATAGTCCCACATGGGATAGAGGAATGTAAGGATGTGGGTTTAAATAAGATAACTTGCTCCTTTACTTTGCTTATGTAAGAAGAGGAAAACCTTGAGCACCACGGGTGGTGCTACGCACCGCCCGCACGCGCGTGTGCGAGGACGAATGGGCGTTTAGGGCGCATTGGGCGCTTTAGAGGCGCACTTTGCACTTCGCACGTACCTTTGATTTTTGGTGCTATTGGATTCGGGTTGCCTCTATTGGGTTCAGAACTGAATGAATTCGACCTGCACCCGCCCCGTCAGTCCAGAGTCGTTGAAGTCCAACGGTCGGCGGTCCAACAGTCACCGGCCGCCGTCAACGGTTGCTGTTAAACGGTCACAACTGTTGAAACGGCCAACTGTTGCGACTGTTGAAATCTCAACCGTTGCGACTGTTGAAAACCTATAAATAGGGTCTGGGTCAGTGTTTCAAACTACAAGTTTTTCTTTTCTCTTCTCTTTGTTCTTCTGCAGACAGAAGTTCCAGAATTTCTGTCTACAGAAGAACTCTGTTCATCAGTTTCAATAAAGTCCAGTCCTGCATAACATAAACCAGAGAGAACCTTTATCAGATTCGCCAGAGCAGAGGGATTGCAGCTTCCTTCCCTCTGCAGATCGATCGTTGTATCCTGAGAGATCGACGTTCAAGAAATCCAGAAGCGAACAGTGGAGGACGAATCGATTTTAAGGAAATAGTGTCCAACACTAGCCTCGATCTTCATCCAATCTGCTTCCTGTCAGTAAAGTCTTCTTCCAGTCTTCCTGCAAGCTTCCGAACCAGGTTTTTCATAATCCAGTTTCTTGTTTTTCTGATTAGGATAGTATACTAAATAAAGAAGAACAGTTTGATGGTTTTTCTTTAAACAGTCTTCTTCTACTTCAAAACTGGAAATATATAGACATAAACCTAATTACAGAATTAATTTCCTACAAGA
This sequence comes from Dracaena cambodiana, assembly GCA_036321105.1. Classification (NCBI taxonomy): domain Eukaryota; kingdom Viridiplantae; phylum Streptophyta; class Magnoliopsida; order Asparagales; family Asparagaceae; genus Dracaena; species Dracaena cambodiana. The sequence goes on from JAYEPQ010000015.1 coordinate 1,624,881, forward strand.
CAACAGTAGCAATTCAGTGTAACTACAAAATCTGCCCTCTTGTGTTGATTGTGTTAATCTAAAACAATTCCGTATGCTTCAATCTGCAACCACAGAATAGTAACCTCCACTTTACATTATACTGTCATAATATATTAAAAGACATACGGTAAAAATATAACCAACAATCTTAAAATCGATTCTTGCATGTTTTAGATTAACTTTTTAAGAATACAGTTTAAACATTTTAGTTTGAACCTACATTCTTAAAATCGAATTTCGTGCATGTTTTAGATTAACTTTTTAAGAATACAGTTTAAACATTTTTAGTTTGAACCTACATTCTTAAAATCGAATTTCGTGCATGTTTTAGATTAACTTTTTAAGAATACAGTTTAAACATTTTTGTTTAGAACCAACATTCTTAAAACTGAGTTTTGAAATTCTGTCACAATACTATCAATTAAGAGTACTGTTATCAATTAGAACTCTGTTATAATAGTATTTAATCTTTAAACTGATATTTTGTTTTAGATTAAAATACTGTCATACTAGTAATCAATCACTAGTAATCTTAATTGCTTTTAGAGAAGACTAGTTAATTTCTGTTTTGTGATTTGGAGTGTTATTTTATTAGAAAGTTAAAATTTATTACAAGACATTAAGATAGAAAAATTTTAATATTTGTAGATGGCTACTACATCTGATATGTCCACTGTGATAACTCCTGTCATGGTTACTCCAACTGTGCCTTCAAGCCAGTACGAGAAACCAGAGAAGTTCAGTGGCTCAGATTTTAAGAGATGGCAACAGAAAATGTTGTTCTATCTCACTACAATGAATCTGGCCAAGTACTTGAAGGAGACTGTGCCTACTCTTGTTGAAGATGATCAACAATCAGTGAAGGCGGTTGAAGCATGGAAACATGCGGACTTCTTGAGTAAGAACTATATCCTCAATGGTTTGGACAATATACTGTATAATGTATATAGTTCAGTTGCTACTGCTAAGGAACTCTGGGAGTCCTTAGACAAGAAATATAATACAGAAGATGCCGTCTCTAAGAAATATGTAGTCGGTAAGTTTCTGAATTATAAGATGGTTGATTCTAAAAATGTAATCAACCAAGTACAGGATCTTCAAGTGATCATTCATGAAATTCATGCTGAAGGTATGACTATCAGTGAATCTTTTCAAGTGGCTGCAATAATTGAAAAATTGCCACCATCTTGGAAAGAATTTAGATATTACCTAAAGTATAAACGAAAAGAAATGACACTTGAAGATCTAATTGTACGATTGAGGATTGAAGAAGATAACCGCCTTTCTGAAAAGAAAATTGGAAATCCATACAATGTTTCTAAAGCTAATGTTATGGAAAATTCCAATAAGTCTAATGACAGGAAGAGAAAGCACAATGGTGAAGACTCTAAGAGTGGTAACTCGAAGAGATTCAATGGCAAGTGCTACAACTGTGACAAGCCTGGACATCGTGCAAAGGACTGCCGTGTGCGAAAGGCACCAGATTCTTCGAAGAAGAAGAAGAAGCATCCTAATGCACATTTGGCCGAAGAAGAAAATCTTTGTGCAAATGTAGATTGTACATCTGTTGTCTCAGAGGTTAACCTAGTTGGTGGCAACTCTAAAGAATAGTGGGTGGACACTGGAGCCACTCGCCACATCTGCGCCAACAAGTGGATGTTCTCCACATATGAATCTGTGGAAGGAGAACTACTCTACATGGGTAACTCTGCAACCTCCAAGGTTGAAGGACGATGCAATATTGTACTGAAGATGACTTCGGGGAAAGAACTTACTCTTACTGATGTACTTCATGTACCAGATGTTCGCAAGAATCTGGTATCTGGTTCAGTCTTGAGTAAGAAAGGCTTTAGGCTTGTGTTTGAGTCTGATAAGTTTATACTCACAAAGAATGGTGTATATGTAGGTAAGGGGTATATGACCAATGGTCTGTTCAAACTAAATGTAATGACCATTGCCCCTAAGGTTATCAATAAAATTGATTCTTCTGTTTATATGACTGAGTCACCTTTTATTTGGCATGGTAGATTAGGACATGTTAATTATTATACTTTACAAAGATTAATAAATTTGAATATGTTGCCTAATTTCAATATAAACTTTGAAAATAAATGTGAAATATGTGTTGAATCAAAAATGACTAAGCTTCCATTTCACTCTATAGAACGTAGTACTGAACCTTTAGAATTAATTCATACAGATGTATGTGATTTAAAATCTATTCAAACTAGAGGTGGAAAGAAGTACTTTATTACGTTTATAGATGATTGTACTAGATATTGTTATGTATATCTACTTAGAACAAAAGATGAGGCAATTGAAATGTTTATACAATACAAAAATGAAGTTGAGAATCAACTTAGCAAAAAGATAAAAATGCTAAGAAGTGATAGAGGTGGTGAATATGAGTCACCATTTGCACAAATTTGTGCAGAACATGGTATTATACATCAAACAACTGCTCCTTACACTCCACAGCAAAATGGAATTGCTGAGCGTAAGAACAGAACTTTAAAAGAAATGATGAATGCCATGTTAATAAGTTCTGGTTTACCCCAGAACATGTGGGGGGAAGCTCTGCTTTCTGCCAATTATATTCTCAACAAGATACCCCAAAAGAAACTTGAGAAAACACCTTATGAATTATGGACAGGTCGAGCACCTAGTTATAAATTCTTAAGAGTGTGGGGGGTGTCTAGCTAAGGTTGCAATTCCTACTCCGAAAAGGACTAAAATTGGACCTAAAACTATTAATTGTATATTCATTGGATATGCGCATAATAGCAGTGCTTATCGTTTCTTTGTCTTTAACTCTGATCATCCAGAGATACATAAGTATTCTATTATTGAATCTAGGAATGCTGTATTCTTTGAGAATGTATTTCCTAGTAAAGAACATGAATCAAGTTCCTCTAAAAGGACTTGTGATGATATAATAAGAGAAACAGAGTCTGATTCTGGAAATAAAACCAATGAGGATGAATGTAGACGGAGCAAAAGGGCCAGGATTAATAAATTATTTGGTTCGGATTTTCTAACATATATATTAGAAAAAGAAGCTCAAACTTATAAAGAGGCTATGTCTACTCCTGAAGCTCCTTTTTGGAAAGAAGCTGTAAATAGTAAAATTGAATCAATTATTCAAAATCACACCTGGGAACTTGTGGATCTTCCTCCAGGAAGTAAACCATTAGGATATAAATGGATCTTTAAAAAAAAGATAAAACCTGATGGGTCTATAGATAAATACAAAGCTAGACTTGTAATAAAAGGCTATAGACAAAAGGAAGGTATTGACTATTTTGATACATATTCACCTGTAACAAGAATAACATCCATAAGATTAATAATTGCTTTTGCTGCATTATATAATCTTGAGCTTCATCAAATGGATGTAAAAACAGCATTTTTAAATGGTGAATTAGATGAAGAAATCTACATGGAACAACCTGAAGGGTTTGTAGTTCCAGGGAAAGAAAAGAAGGTGTGTAGACTTGTTAAGTCTCTTTATGGACTTAAACAAGCACCTAAATAATGGCATGAGAAGTTTGACCAAGTTATGTTGTCAAACGGATTTCGCTATAATGAATGCGATAAATGTGTATATGTAAAAGGGGATATGCACAACTATGTCATTGTATGTTTATATGTGGATGACATGATTATCACCGGTAGCACGGTGGCTCTAATTAAGGAAGTAAAAATCATGTTAACACGAAAATTTGATATGAAAGACTTAGGTATTGCAGATATTATTCTTGGTGTTAAAATCTCCAAGACATCTGATGGATATACCTTATCCCAGTCACATTATATCGAGAACATACTCGAAAAATTTGACAAGGGAAATACTGATATAGCTAAGACACCTGTAGATATGAGTTTACATCTTACAAAGAATATAGGTGCTAGTATATCACAGTTAGAATATTCTCAGATCATTGGCAGTCTTATGTATTTAATGAACTGCACAAGACCTGATATTGCATACTCAGTAAGCAAACTGAGTAGGTTTACAAGTAATCCAGGGGAGAACCACTGGAAAGCAATAGTTAGAGTACTCAAATATTTGAGGTATACTACTAACTATGGGTTGCACTATACTAGATATCCAGCAGTGATTGAAGGATACACTGATGTTAACTGGATTACCGATTCAAAAGATATCAAATCCACAAGTGGATATATCTTTACTATTGGAAGAGCAGCCATTTCTTGGAAATCTTCTAAACAAACATGTATAGCCAGATCCACTATGGAATCTGAGTTTATAGCTTTAGATAAAGCTGGAGAAGAAGCAGAATGGCTTCGAAACTTTTTAGAAGATATTCCAATGTGGCCTAAACCTGTGTCAGCAATATGCATCCATTGCGATAATCAATCAGTAATTGGAAGGGCACAAAATGTATTATATAATGGAAAGTCACGACATATACGTCGTAGGCATGAAACTGTAAGACAGTTGCTTACAAACGGAATAATATCTCTTGATTATATAAAATCAAAAGATAATATTGCAGATCCATTAACAAAAGGCTTGACTAGAGATTAAGTATATAAGTTGTCGAGGGGAATGGGATTGCAGCCTACTAAAGAGTAACTCCATAATGGCAACTCAACCTAGCTGACTGGAGATCCCAAGATCTAGGTTCAAAGGGACAACCGAATTGTGGGGGAACTCGAAAGAATCACTGAGGAAAATATTTCCTATCCCATTTCTATGGTAAAATAGTGATTATCTGCAACGTGTTAGGATAAGCTAAGCTTTTAATGATCCTTATATCTTAGAAATCTAAGTGGAGTATGGCAGGATACTCTTGATAAGAGATCACCTATGTGAGTGAGAAGGGGCCGCTTCTATGAGAATGAGAAAGGCTAAGTTCTCTAAGAGCACTCACAGAATTACCAGGTTGTCCAAGGCCAAAATGGACACAACATAGAATCTGATAAAGTTGAAAGAAATCGTGTGAATATTATTGTCTTAGTTTATATCAAAAAGCTGAATAGTTCAAAAACATCGTGTTCACTGGTTAGCAAGTAAACTCGATAATATTTCACTAGGGAAGGTTCAAAGCCAAAAGCTACCTCTCCCGATGCGGTAACTTTCTATTACACTCTCTGGTTATTTGCATTAGAGTCTAAGTCATTTCATTCATGTGGGGGATTGTTGAATTCATTCACTAATTTGAACCTTAAATTGAGCCAATTCACTAGTTCAAATTAAATGAATTAAGTGAATTGAAATTGGCTTCAAAAGTTGAGTACATAGCAAAGGAACAAAAAGGGAAGATGAAAAGATAGTCCCACATGGGATAGAGGAATGTAAGGATGTGGGTTTAAATAAGATAGCTTGCTCCTTTACTTTGCTTATGTAAGAAGAGGAAAACCTTGAGCACCACGGGTGGTGCTACGCACCGCCCGCACGCGCACGCGCACGCGCGTGTGCGAGGGCGAATGGGCGTTTAGGGCGCATTGGGCGCTTTAGAGGCGCACTTTGCACTTCGCACGTACGCAACGTCGCGAGGAGCTGAGGAGCCATTGATTTTTGGTGCTATTGGATTCGGGTTGCCTCTATTGGGTTCAGAACTGAATGAATTCGACCTGCACCCGCCCCGTCAGTCCAGAGTCGTTGAAGTCCAACGGTCGGCGGTCCAACAGTCACCGGCCGCCGTCAACGGTTGCCGTTAAACGGTCACAACTGTTGAAACGGCCAATTGTTGCGACTGTTGAAATCTCAACCGTTGCGACTGTTGAAAACCTATAAATAGGGTCTGGGTCAGTATTTCAAACTACAAGTTTTTCTTTTCTCTTCTCTTTGTTCTTCTGCAGACAGAAGTTCCAGAATTTCTGTCTACAGAAGAACTCTGTTCATCAGTTTCAATAAAGTCCAGTCCTGCATAACATAAATCAGAGAGAACCTTTATCAGATTCGCCAGAGCAGAGGGATTGCAGCTTCCTTCCCTCTGCAGATCGATCGTTGTATCCTGGGAGATCGACGTCCAAGAAATCCAGAAGCGAACAGTGGAGGACGAATCGATTTTAAGGAAATAGTGTCCAACACTAGCCTTGATCTTCATCCAATCTGCTTCCTGTCAGTAAAGTCTTCTTCCAGTCTTCCTGCAAGCTTCCGAACCAGGTTTTTCATAATCCAGTTTCTTGTTTTTCTGATTAGGATAGTATACTAAATAAAGAAGAACAGTTTGATGGTTTTTCTTTAAACAGTCTTCTTCTACTTCAAAACTGGAAATATATAGATATAAACCTAACTACAGAATTAATTTCCTATAAGACAACAGTAGCAATTCAGTGTAACTACAAAATCTGCCCTCTTGTGTTGATTGTGTTAATCTAAAACAATTCCGTATGCTTCAATCTGCAACCACAGAATAGTAACCTCCACTTTACATTATACTGTCATAATATATTAAAAGACATACGGTAAAAATATAACCAACACATACATGGTCAGTGGCGTTTAAGATAAACATTTCTATAACATCTTATTATCAAGGCATAGTTTGTGTAGTAAGTTATGGACCTTTGCACGAGCGTAGATGACATAACTCTGGAAATTGGTATTATCTGGCTTCAGAAATTGGGTGTGAACAGGAAAAGTTAGCTGTTGGTGAAATAGCTTTAGACCTATTTGAATGTTCTGCTCTAAAAGTTGTCAAATCGGAATACTAATCGTGTAACGTTATCCCTATGTATCCTATAGCATATCCTGTCATAAGATATGTTAATTAATGTGTAATATACAAGTAATTAAGCACTATATGAGCAAATTTAAAGTTTAAATAAACAAATATCTAAAACTGGTAATAAGTTAAGTACAAGTCAAGGTCCTCGTTTCTCAACAATCCGTTTATAATCAAATTAGCAATCTTTTCCCTTATTTGCCCTAATTTCTGCATCAGCTCCAATTGTATACTATTATTTACAAAAATCAAAGCATTGAGCACAAGTTCATTGCCCCTTTGAAAACTATAAAACAAGTGAACGTAATATCAATTAATCATCCTCTACGATGAATACATCATTATCATCATCTTTAAAAACTTATATTTTAGTATCTTCGTCTACCCCTTCTCCAATCAATGCAGAATTTTTCATTGATCAAGACTTTAGCTTATGATAAATAAGCTCACTAGATACTTAAATTCAAACTTAACAATTAAATAATTTATGTATACTATAAATTAAAAGGTAAATGGATTGCATGTAAAATACGTACCACATATTAAAAGATACATATTGCAACCATAAGATACACTTAATGTATTGTAAGATACATAACTCAAGTAGTATTGTAGGTAAGATGCATATTGATTTCTTGTGTATCATATCACATCATAGGATATTGATAGCTATGTCTGGGCACATGTATTTAAATCTTTATTTCATGTGTAGGGATTCCCTGGATCAAATATGTTTAAGCAAAACATGATTCCATGTTTCCTTCATGAAACAGAGTGCCCGTGCGGAATAACTGTCTAAGTATAGTAGTGTGCTTGTTTTGAAACAAAAATTTCTAATTTATTGATGTGGATAGTTGGCAGACAGTCTAGTACTATGTAATTTTAGGAACAGAAGTTGAGCATTATGATTATTGGTGTCTAGATTTAATTTTATATAATTTCATGTTGCACTTTGTGGTAACTGTTATTGAGATTATAGAAGATAGAAGATAGAAGCCCTCTTGGTTAGGCAATTGATTGATCGTTCATCAATATTGAAGGTAAATAGATTTTGCTTGGAGTTTGTGGGATCCATAAAGGATTCTGCAATAAGTGTTTGTGGGATCAATATAGATTGTGCAATATAGCCTAAATTTTTTTATTAACTATTATTCATATAAAATGTAAGAGCGATAACAATGTGATCCTCCCTGTAGAGTGTTTGTGGATGTCCTTAGTGGAAGCTTAGAATGTAGCCTAGCAAGAGGCAACTAGTCGTTTGTTGAAAGTTTGATGTTGAAGCTGAAAAAATCCTGACTTGTTTATAACCACGTCTCCGTTAACTGGTTACCTCTGTGCTGAAAAAGTTCTCTTTTTAGTGTTTCTTCTTCTCTAAAGATATTTGAGGAACACTTGACTAGCATTGCACCGAGGTTTCATATTTTTCATTGTGCTTATACGCATTTAAGTTTTCCTGAGGTTTAACTTGATTGTGATGCGCTGTTTTTGGTAATCGTTTTTCTAAATGGTTTTTACATGGTCATGCTTTTGTACAGGGCGGCTATGTTCTATATCGTTTGTTCAATAAGTCAGAGGAAAAGATCCCAATATGCAATGGCGAGGAGATGGATAGGTATGGTTTATCTCCGACTCCAACCAAGTCATCTCCAAGTGATATTCGGCATGAAGCAGATGAAGAATTTGGCGCACCAATAATAGCGACCTCGGTAGATCAAGTATCCCCTCTCTTAGATGTACAAGATGACCCACAATTGTTGCACGCGTCTGGTGTGGATCAACCATCAGGACTTACAAGATGGCCAGCTGACGAAGCTGATTGCACTTCTTTAAAACCAGAATATGGCCAGTGCAATATCGACATGGCAGTTGAACAGGAGATGGAAGCAGGAGCAGTGGTAACGAGATTCCCTGAATAAATACTACAGTTGCTTTCGTCTGATGCCGGTGTCATTTCATTTTTACATTGTCACTGTGTTTTGCTTCAGGTGGATCCTTTGCTAGATGCTTTGGGACTGGTCAATGACCGAAACAATGAACAGATATGTTCTGATGTGTTTCCTACCGTTACTTCTCCCATGCGCCCTTACAGTAATCACCCATTCTTCGGCAGCGCTGACCAGGAATCACATATGGGATTCTATCAAGCTGATAACTCGGAACACGATTCCGTGAATGAATTCTTGAAATCAGTCTTGATTATGGAAGATGAACACTCTGAAGGATCAAAGGTTCAACAGACATCCACAACCCTTGAAGTCATACACGATCGGTTGGGCAGTGAAATCGATAATGAAGTAGGAATACTGCAGGTAAACTATGCTCATTACGTTAGTCAAATATCTATCAAGGAGTCATGGATCAACAGACTCGAACGTTGTTAACTTGCTTCTGTGTTCAATCTTTACATTTTATAGGGTGGTGTAGGCCTTCAAGATCCGGAGTTGGTCAACATGGACACTTTGAGCGATTATCCCGAGATCAACGATACTCTCTATGGGAGTATAAGTTTGCTTCCTTGTGATAGCACTGGACCTTATATATATTCATTGGATTCTGGTGCCGATTCCTTGCAGGAACTGTTTAATAGCATGCAGGATTCCAATAGCAACACGAATGCCTCTATCAATGATACTGGAATTACCGGCATCATGATCAGGCCTCGGCAGCCACAACAAACAGCATTGGATAATTTATCGTCACAACAAGGCTTTGCAAGAAGAAGAATCCGATTGCAGTGTCCGGTTCAAGCTGGGACATTGTCTAGCTCTGAAAGTGAATCGAGCATCGTGAAAGATGATAACGAGGACAGAGAGGAGATTTTTCTGGTGAGAAGTAACGAGGACAGAGATGCGACTGTAAAGGTGACAGAACAAGTATATGTAATGGAGATGAACTATATTGTGCAGGTAGAAGAGAACGAAGTGCACGATGACATTGTCAATGGGAAGGCAATGTGCCCCCAGATCAAGCTTGAGGAGTTATCTGTCCATGGTAAGAAATTTTTATCTTGAACCAGTCTGATGATATTAGTCGCTCAGAAATTGTTTCGTAACCTTGGGATGCTTTATCAATCTTGCAGATGATACTGATTCGTCCTCAGATACCGAAGATTCTTGTCTATCCGACATCACCCATGAGTCCCCTGGTATGAAGCTTGAGTACTTATCAATCCTGGGTAACATATGAAACATTGTTCCTGACATTGCAATACTTCTTGCAGATGACACTGACTCCCCCTCGAATACACAAGAGTCTCATCTTTCCAACACCACCCCAGAGTCTGAACGTAATTTAAGATTGAGAATAAGATCCTTCACTGGGACTACTTTATCTGACACACTCGAAGAAGAATTGGCTCTCCGACCAAAGGCATCGAGACCAGTTCTGGCCTCGGGCCATGTTATGTTCTTGGTGGCGACGATGGCAATCCTCACCTTGGTTTGTTTCGCGATATGGAGGGGGAGCAGGTCTCAGAGTGTGCAGGTTTCTGAGAGTTCTGCTTAAAGTATCTGTTGAGCCTGTTTCTTGTGAAGTTTGTAAATATGCATCACTTGGCCTTGGCCTAACATAATAAGGGGAAGTTTAAGGTGCATCTGATGGATTGTGATAGGTCTGTAACAGTCAGTATAAAATATTATTGCATATTATGACATGAGTTAAAAAATTGATCTGATAGTTTGTTGTTGTGCTGTCTATAACTTGAATTGCATTAGAAACAGAGAAAAGTATCTGCAGACTGAGGAGGTAGAGGGATGGGCAATGTAACAGCTTCTTGTAAATTTATATTAGAATGTTTGTAGAATCTTCTGTAGTGGAGTGTACTGACTTCAACCTGATGTGAACAACTATATTGGATGTATTGTATCAATAATATTAAGAATATCTGCGATGTGAGTGTCAATATTTTAGGGTTTATAATATCAGGTACTCAAAATTGGATACTATTGGAAACTGTTGGTAGTGTGAATATCGGTCGGTTTTGGTTTTGGTTTTGTTTTTGGTTTTGGTTTTGTTTTTGCCAATGTTGGCAAAACCAAACCGATTAGAATTGTAACCAACTTGTAACCAACTTGTCTATTTTATTTGCTTTAGAAAGTATATCACTTCAAAGTATCCAATTACTATTGAATTTATTTTTGGTTCGGTTGGATTTAAAAATCGAAATTAATTACGGATTTCGGATTGGATTTTGGTGGTTTTAGTTCCAACCGAAACCGATCGAAAAAATCGAATTTCTGTAATTGTAGGTTTTTTTTTTTTGCAATAGTAGTTTATTTTTTTTTTGATTTATTTTTAATGTGTTTTTTTTTTAATATTTGATGAAAAATATGTGATTGTTATTTTAATAGGTAGGAAAAAAAATAGAAAGAAAAATTATTATTTTTTCTATAAAATATATACATTTATCACATATTTAGTTTCAAATCTAAATAACTGAAAGCTGACCGAATCGAAAATTCAGTTTCGGTTTTCTTAAGAGTTCGGTTTTTTGTAGGGATTTTTTTTTTTCCAAAACCGAACCGATCGATGTTCACCCATATATATTATGGGTTATATAATTTCTAAATAATTCTCTCTGAAACTAAAAACCAATCAAATTATTTTGGTTCGATTTACTTATTCGTATCAATTTTGGTTGGTTTTTTCGATTTCAACCGAATCACTGACCCATATTTGATTGGTTGAAGCACAAATTGTGCCGATCACAAGCTGATTTAACTTGAAAAAATCATAGGTTTTAGATTTTCATATATTTTTAACATAGGGGAAAATGGTTTACAACATAGGGGGAAATTGGGCTCTCTAAATCAAGTGTGGTGCGCATTTAGAATTTCCCTTGGAATCCTTATCTAAATGAATCCTTAATAATCTCAACAACCTCTCTAATCTCAATTAAAACCATCTCTCTCTCTTAAAATCCTTGGATTCTCTCTCTAAAGCCTTCGTAGAACCCAAATCGCCGCCGGCGATGGACGCCCATCGCATTCCCGCCTCTCCGGCCCCATCGCGGCTGCAGGCGTCGGTCACGTGGGCCAATCCGTCGCCTTCTCTCTACCAATTCCCCTCTTACTCAGCTCGCCTCAATGCGAACCCTAAACCTAACCCTAACTCTGAGGATTTGTCTGATCACTCGGATGACGATTGCCTGGTCGATTACAGTCTTTTCAACACGGCCCCAATTTGGAAAAAAGGTATCATCTTTGTACTCAGTTGATCTTCTAAACTTGTGTAGTTTATAAAGCTGGGTTTTTTTTATTTTGTTATTGTTGTAATGGAGTTGAGGTTCCTGATTTCTCATTTTTATTATAAAATTGGGTTTTCAATAGAAAATTTAATGTCAAGCAGTTGGTTTGTAACCCAAATTTTAAATTCAGCCATAAATGCTTGAATTGGATTCATTGTCACCTCAACACCAAGAGATGAAAACAAAGACTCAGAAACGAAGATTGAGCGTCAAAATTCAGTCCAATTGAACCTTTGTGTCATGACAATTTGCTTCTTTTCAAGACCTTGCGATCAAGCAATAGATCCACCAACCCATGTGTCGGTCCATAGACTATATTGGTAGATCAACCCAACTGAAAACTGATTTTATTGCAACAAATGGAGAACACGCCTTGCTAAACTAGGTAAATATGAGTATGGCACACCATCTATTGGCTTCTCCATATGGTTTGACCGGCAAGAACAATGGATATTAGCAAATTTCATTTTTCTTGTTGGATTCTCTTGAAACGACCTCCTGGATAACTCCAAAAGATCTATGAAAAAATGCCATTTTTGAGAATCGATCTCGAATCACACAACAAATGCTGAAAGAATACTATAGATGGCTAATGGATGCTCCCCTAACCTGATCCGATGAACTCTTGTGGGATCCATGGTGGAAAGGATTACATCAGTTCACTTAGCTTTTCTCCCCCAAAAAAAATTTCAAGCTCCTGCCTTTCTCCAGCTATTAGCACAACCATTGTTGAAAATAACACGTTATGAAACCCGTTATTTGCGTTACGTAACCTAACGGAATCCCAACGCTACGTAACAACTGGAAATAACTCAATGCACCGTAACAGTACGTTTTTTACGTTATTTTACGTTATATTACATAACGTTACGTTAAATTACGTTATGCTACGTTATTTACAATTATTTTTTTTAGTAATTTATATATTATTGTTGATTATTATTTTGATTATTAGCGAATTGCTGTAATTTTCTTAATTAATTGTTGGCTTGTTTGATTGCTTTTGGAATTTCTAACTTGATAATTTAAGTTTGTTCTTTATCCACTTGTTGTATTTCTCGTCCAGTTGCTAAAACATTTTACTTGTTGATTTTATTGAATTTTTAATTGAATTGAAATCAACAATCATAAATAAGATAAATTGAACATTACAAAATATAAATTACAATGATAATAATTGGAATCGAAATAAAAAATAGGAATCTTGCTTTTTTATTTAAATGATGATTGGAATTACGGTTGCAGACTTAATATAATTTATGAAGATATATGAAAATTATTGTAAAACTTAATATAACATTTGAATAGATTATGTATTACAAAATAATTTTATATTTTTTTAGATATTTTAAATTTATTTTTCAATTTATTAAAATTATTTTATATGGTTTTATATTTATTTTTATTAAATAAATAAAAAATTGCATAACCTACGTTATGCGTTACGCTATGTGCGACATAACCTAACAAAGGCAAAACGTTACGTTACCGTTATCGCTATTTTAAACATTGAGCACAACTATCTTTATTAATATGGATTTTTAGGAGAGCTGGTGGGGAGGCGAGGAGGTTAGACACAGCAATCGAACCTCATTGCCTCCTTAGAAGATCCTACATGATTCCTCTAGCATATTAGATTTTGAATATTTTTATCAAAACCTAACTTATAATACACGTGCATTATATTTAATTGGCATGCGTTTAGAAAAATGGGCTTGTTGTTTAATTGGTTTGTGTTCTTTTAGGAACCTCAGTAAAGCATATTAGGACAAAAGATTATAGTATAGAACTAAAATTCAATTCATATTTTCCTTTTGACTTGACTGAGAGGAGTGATAAACCATATGTTATGTATTTAGATACATCCACTCGTTGACCTTTGACAAAAGACTTCCAAAGGATGGATCTAATCTAATTGATATTTAAATGGATCCTTGATAATTTCAACAATCTCTCGAGTATAATTAATCTCTCCTTCCTCATATTCTCTTCTATCCCTCTCTTTTCTCACTAAAAGCCCTCAAAAGTTCAGGCAATGGAAGCTCTTAACTCGTGAATTGGGCTACTTTCATTGTTGCTAACACCAATTTCGTGCGTCAAACACTCCGTTCATATTTTGTTCCCCATCCAAAGCTCATGGCAATGAGAAGAGAGATAAACCATTTCTCATATATTTAAATACATTCACTCTTTGGCTTTTATCAAAAGAACTCTATCTAAAGGATAGAATCCATCTAACCTAATTGTTACCCTAAATGAATCTTTGATAATATCAACAACCTCTCTAGTATTAATTAATCTCTAATAACTTGTAATTTCTTCCCTCTCTCTCCCTCTAACTCTCTCTCTCATTAAAATGCTTCAAATCCCTGGTGCAAGGCAGACAATGGAAGCTCCTAACATGTGAATTGAGTTGCTTAATTGCCGTTACGTGTGTCATAGACACTCCATTTGTGTTTTATTCCCCGTCCAAAGCTCATGTCAATGAGAACTCCGATCCAGCCTTAACCCTAACCCTTTAGTAACCCCCAATTAAATTTTGTATCAATAATTAGATCCTTGTGTAAAGGGCCTTTCTATGTAGTTCATAGTGGGTTTGATACGTATCGGACGCGTGTGTCAAACATGCATATCCTATGCATTTTTTAGGATTAATCTTGTATTGGCGTATTGTGTCCATGTTGGCATTACCGTGCCCATGCATTATATTATTAGATAATTGTAAAACTCAAAGTAAAACTAACTTGATCTCTTCTTGGTCTCTTTTTGTGTATTTGGAATGATTATAACCTGAAAATTGGTTTATTCATTGTTTTTTATTTTTTTTATATATGGATTTGTATAGAATTGGTAGTTTGAAACCTAGTTAAAAATTTTCGAGTTTGGTTTTTAGGGAGTTAAGTTTCTAGGCATAAACTTTACTTTATTATGGTTGGAAAAATATATTTAATTTTGGAAATTGCTGTAGTGATTGTGGGAGCTAGACAAATAACATTAAGTCCATGTACATGGCTCTTTATATAAACCCAACTATAAGTAATCACTTGTGTCTCTCCCTAATCTGCAAGACTTTATCCAGCACATAATTAATGAATTTGATTCCCCCAAGTGAGGTGAGTGAAGGGATAGATTTGTTTTTCTCTTTTTTTTTTTTTTTGGTTGGGGGGGTGGGGGGTTATAAAATTAACCTTTTGCTGAAGTCGTGAGTCATTTACTTTGTTGAAGCATGAGTGGTATTTATGTTTAAAAATAAGAAAATGAAAGAAAGTTTGATGTGCTTATAGTCTTTTCATCAAATGTTTCTTCACATTGTCTACTTGTAATAGGTGTATCATGATTTATTGAATACTTTCTTGAGGATATTACCCATGTGGGTTTAAGGTTAGAAAAGACTACAAACTATACAGTTTACAGAGGCTTTGTTTAGCTTGTATTCAAAATAAAATAATTTGAATATTCATGCACAATTTCTCTCCTTTCTTTAATTTCATCCTTCTTTTGGATTGTCTAAATTCTGTTAAGGAGAATTTTCTTGAGACAGTACAGGCAGGAAATTGATCTGATCTTTCCAGGGTGGAATGGCAGCATGATTAATTTCTATATAAAATATGTTCTACTTTTCTATATTTTTTAGTTATTTATGATATTTTTATTGTGGGAGAAGTTGCAACTAGACTAGCTGATGTGGTCTTGCATCAATTTCAGTGTGAGCACCAGTTTCTCATGGCAATCATTCTGTTCAGGTCCTAAGACTATTTTTTGCATGTGGGGTAGCTTATGCCTCATGTGCTCTTAAACCTACTATTAATTTTATAAGTGTTGGTGGAGTAGTATCACCTGGAAAGTGGTGCATGGGTTCTTATCTTGCCTATTTCTTGCCTTTCTGTATTGAGGACAAACAAATATTTTGTACTTATATTCTTCTGATCCACTTCCCTTCCCTTTACCTCCTCTGTCTCCCTGGTTCCCTTTAGAAGTTGAGGCCAGTGCTTAATTATGAATCTCTTGACCACTTGCTCTACTTAAATATTCAGTGTGAACCCCTAAACCTCACGGTGGTTTGGTGTTTTGATATCTCTGCTAGGGGATTCTCAATCTAGTTCAAGTAATGCATTTCTATTAAACTATTATCTAAAATCACAAAAAAAATCATTATCTATGAGTTTGGAATGCTTTCCATCTAGCCCTGTAGTGCTATCAACGTACACTGTACATTCATATTTGAAATGCTCTCTGTCTAGCACTATAGAGCTATATATGTACGTTTTTTCTTTAATTTTCCTATTATCAGTGTATTGCTTGCTTCAAACCAGTATTAAAAGTCCTCAAAAATTTTAACATTTTGACCATGTACTTATATCAAGTTAATTTTCTGAGGTATGAAAAAGTTGAAATGTTTTTTTACATCCCTGCGTGCTCCTTCTTTGATCTCGATGCGCACTAGGAAAGAGAAGTGGATCAATTACTAATTTGTGAAATTCCTCATGGATGAAGGCCAAGGGCTTTTTGAAATTTGGACCTTTTGGACTCTTCAGGAAACCACTTCAACCAAAAACTTAAGTTGCTTGCGTTATGGAATAACAATATATATAAAGCTAGTTTAACTTAGCAGGTCTCCCTCACGTGTCTTTGGACTCATGAAATGGCACCAGTTTCGAACATATCGTAGAAAGGCAAAATAAATGGGGTGAAACCAATACTTTTTTAAAATTTGATGATTATGAGATTTGAACAAATCACCTCTTAAAACCTCTGCTCTTATACCATGCCATGAAGCTACTTCTTCAAAAGCTTAAGATGTTGAGTTTTGGGCTAACAATTTATATCAAACTAGTTTAGCACTAAACAATAGCTTAGATTAAAGAAACCAAGGTTGTGTAGTAAAGTTCTTCACTGAAAGCATATGCTCGTATCTAGAATTTTTTAAGGTTTTAGCATTGGGCAACGGATCTTCTCTGTTTTGATAGTCTTCGTTCCTTAATACCTTCATCAAAGTATGAAAGTGTTTTAGCATTTTCAAGGCTTAAGTTTCAAGAGCAAGGGTCATACATCCATACAAGGAAATGCTTCTCCCATCAATTTTTTTCCTCGCAAAACGTTTTTATTAATTTGTGAATAGTGTCTCTCGTGATGGCATATGCAGCTATGCTTGTCTGCTTGTTCCTAAATACTTTCCTCTTTGACTGTTAGTACATCTATAATGACCTAAAAAATACAATTTTTACTTTTGTTTTCTCATACTCTCATTTACCTTTCTACCTTTCTACCTGGACTTGCTAAGTCAGCTCATTTGGACCGTATATTTTTGTCCTTTCCTCTTATGTTCTCTAGTTGTTATGAAGTAAAAATGGTTGCTTTTAAACTAGGCTTGAATTTTAAATACGATATTATTTGGCTACTCACTTGATTAAGCCACCATGTTTTGCATGCTATTCATTTTATGAAGGAAAAAGAAACAAACGAGAATCTCATACATCACATTCTTTTGTATTTGTTGCATCAAGCAGGTATTTCTTCTGAAGGCTGTGCAGTACATGAAATTTTTACTAATTATTGTTCTAGAAACATTGATTCTTCCCTGACAGTAATTTCTGGCAATGGATATGGATCCCTGGGTTGGTCTCAAAAACACGCTCCGGATTCTCAAAAAAATTCTTACACAGTTTTGGAGTCATCAGATGGTCCTGTAAAGTGTCCAACCCCTTCTAACATTTTGAAGACATCACACCATGTTCAAAATGGTATTCATAACATTTCACAGTCATCAATTCAAGTTCCAAGTGCAGTACCTAATCCTACGCTTTCCTCTCAGCAATCTGATACAGTTTTCATGAAGAATTCTGGTTTTCAGTTTTCTTCCAAGCCTATTGAAAATTTTAGAATAGGGAAGTTTCAAAAAATTCCCAATAGAATAGGTAGAGTACGACCGCATCCTCATAAAAGTGCTCACATAGATATCCATAACGAAGAAAAAGTCGAAGCAAGAAATGCTGGGAAAGAAGTGATGGAAGCAAAAGATAATCAAAGAACACAGTTGGAACAGGTAGAAAGTTCAAAACAGTCTATGTCAATGAATGGGAATGCAGCTCAATATAGTTCGTCATGTCACCCTAAAAGTGCAAGTATTCCTGGTGATACTATTGGGTCAGTTAGTTCATCTGTTCTCATGGCTGAAGATGCACCATTGGATGTCATTCTGGAGGCGTTTCGATACTTATCAGGCATCCTATCGTCATCTGATTTTGATGCTAGTGACTTGGAGGATCATGATCGTGAGCTTCTGCAGTTTGTAATGGATAATCGAAGTGTGTTTACCGCCAAGAACAAAAAGGTACATAATTTGAATATTTGCATTTTTTTTCCCAGTAAAGGCTGAAACATTGGATACATATTTTCATATTGCGTAGTTGCATGATATTTAGTTTGTTGATGTGGGATATCACTTAGTTTCAATGGTTGCTATTGCAGTAACTTGGGGGTTTCCCTCTTTTTTTATTTTTGTGTAGGTGCACCTGTTTGTTAGTACTTGGTAGGATTCTAGGTTTCAACAAACATTATATTTGGTGCTTGACACTAGGTTGACTGATCATAGAATTTTACAGAAGGTTATCTTTAAATAGAGGCATGGAATTGGTCATTTAATACTGAATTACTAGTCTGTATATCTTGTTCGAATTTACAATTGTTTTTCAAAGAGAGTAACAGAATATTTGCTGTTTTAATGTGTTGAGCTTTATGATGATGGTTCCTAAAAATACTGACTTTGCTATTATTTTCATAATACTACAGCTGGAAATCTTATGGTGCTTTACTTGCTTGAATCACTACCTAGCTACTATCGATATTCATGTTTAATTTCCTTGGTTTTTCTGCTTTTCATAATGTAACTGTCTATGGTTGATCAAAACTAGAGCCATGTTATGAGTCCTTACTTCAGTTGGCTTCCATTCGTTGACCTGTCTTTTGGTTTTCGAATGAAGTTACAGATCCTTTCAAGATTGAGTTGGAACCTATTTTCAGTTGAAACATATCTCATTGTTCATTTCCTCTTCTTTTGGTTGCACATACATTCTTTTTCTTTTAATCTCTTTGCTTCCTTGTCCTTACATATAATAGTGGAGGGCAATGGAATGTGACAGAATGCCTCAAGTTCGAGGCATGTCTCTGTCAAGATAATATTGGGGAATTTTTCTCCCCTTTAAGGGAGAGGGTGGGAGTTATCCACCTTATTAGAATTTCTTCTTAAAGACCAACCAATCCATAGTTTACCTCTGTATTCTGCTTTCGGGCAATCTATTACTGGCCTTCCTTTCTATGTCTTTGCTTAGTTTTGTATTGGTTTTTATCAAATTTCACAGCCATTCAAAAATATAAAATTATGCTTAAATTATAGCTGCTTTTCAATCCTAAATTAATATCTGAAAATTATAGCCTCCAAATTTCATGGATATGGTAATACTTTTTTGCATCCATCTATACAGTTACATTTAGGCTAGTGAAACTCTTCTTCAGAAGTCAAATATCCGAGTCTCCTACATATAGGTCCCAAGAGATTTACTTATCCACTGAAAATCATATTGAAAAAGATTCATTATATTGACATTTTCTATTGTTACGTATATATGCAATTTGAAAGTAGCTTCAATTTTTCCCCAAATATCCATATACATATTTCTAAACCCACTCAAATACAGTGCATAGATATGGATAAAGTTTTGTGCCAAAATCTGATCCATTTTGATTCATTTTATGCCCAATATGAACACGTTAAAGGGTTTAAGCCTGCTGAACTTGTATGTTTAATAAAGAATTGATATTTGCTTGATAATTTTGTTATGCCAACATAAAATACACAAGGTTGTCAAGATGAACTCTTAAGTCATTACATTTTTCATTTTTAATGAGTTGAAGACTAACTATTTTTCTTTCGCCTATTATGTGTACCTTGATTATGCCAAAATTAGTATGTGAAACTTGTGATACTGGTTACTTCCTTAGATATTTGTGTTAATAAAGAATTCAATAATGATCTGGTTGTTCCAAAATTTCAAAATCCTTGTTGTTTGTGATTGATTTTCATAATTTCTTCTATTCATACTTGTACCATACCTAGAGAGGAGACGTTCTTGTTTACCTTCTCTTGGCTCATTTTATCTTTTATGTTGAAAAATAAATGAATTCCCTATTGCAAACTTGTCTTCTCCCCTTTTCTAGATCCTTCCTAGTCTAGGACAGCATTGGTGATTGCTCCTAGGTTGCACAGCTCAACCTATGTAAGAAATAAAGTTTTGTTTCCTCTACCTACCTTCTAGCCTAATAGTTTGTGAGACATCTCTCTCTTGTCCTTAGGTTTCTTGGCCGAGAATTTGGCACCAAATTCGAAGGGTTAATTAATTATGTAGGAACAACTTCCTAACATAGAATGAGAAGATACAGTGAGAGTTGGCATCACCAATCTCACACATTCCTCGTGAAAACTCATTACAGCCATAACCTTTTCGAGGGAACTTGCAACTCATCTGGTCATATGCTCTCTCCACATCCAACTTGGCCATAACAATAGCATGTATCTTCAGGCCAGTTTAAGAGAATGAGTTTTCTCTTGAACCAGTTAAGACATTGCTAGAAATTGCTCTCCCTGTTACAAAGGCAACCTGCTCTTCAGAGACTAGTGAGCATCATAAGATAATATTACTCGACTTTTCAACTAGTATAAGTGCAAAAATTTTGAATAATGTGCAACATAAATGAATTGGTCTAAAGTGCTCTGGCTTCTCTGGAGATATTTTTGGAATAAGAACAACATATTATGTTGCTTTCCAATTCTCTGGCATCTGACTAGTTTCTGAAACCTTTGTGACAGTCTTAGAACATCATTGCCCACTGTTGCCCAATGGGACATGAGGCAGGCAAACCGTTAGAACATCATTGCCCACTGTTGAACAATGAAAATGTGGCTCAGGCCCTGAAGCTTTATGCAATGACATCCCAACTGCTTCGACACCTCTTTCTCCCCTTTCCCAGGCCCCTTCTTAGTCTACAACAACTTTGGAGATTGCAGATTAGTTGCATAGCTGAACCTAAGTAAGAAATTTAAGTTTTCTTTCCCCTGGCCTAATAGGTTGTCAGGCATATCCCTCTCCTGTCCTTTGGTTCCTCGGAGAAGTTAGTTAATGTTAGGTAGTGGAGTCTTCTTAACATTTCATCAAAAAGGTAATGGAGTCTTTTAAAAGTGAAGTTGTGCCTTAGATGATTCCATTTTGCGACAACAACAACAACAAAAACTAAGCCTTTTATCCCGAGTACCTGGGGCCATTTTGTGACAGAAAGGCTAAAATGACGAGGAGGCTTGGATACACATTAATATTTCATCCAAATTGACTGTTTAAAATAATTATAAATACAAATGAAGAACTTTCATGCTTCACCTAGAAATATATGCTAATAACTTGACTTTTGAATCTTCTATTGAATGGATATCCTATTTTCAACTTCTTTGAGCAATTTAAGGGCTTAGTAAACCTTCACATCCTTTTCATAGGCATACATTTGATGCTGCTCGAAATTTGATTATTGCCATTTGGCAACCATTCAAAATCTCAATCACTTATTCTTCTTTCTTTATCTTTTTGTTATTTTAAAAACAAATAGCAGTAGGCTGGTCTTGAGCCTGGGGCCTCCCATAACACAACCCTCTGAGCTATAGACCCCTTGGGCACCACAATTACCATTGTGAGCTGAGTTTTTGATATCAATACCAAACAACTAAAACAGAACTACTACTCGGTATCACTACCAAATAACATAAACAGAACTAACTTAAAATTACAAATTTCTCTTGACATTAAATGCCCAGTTGATCCCTTTGCTAATGGGGTTTATCATCCAACTAGACATGGTGGTAGTGAAGCATATATGGTTGTTATGGTTGGGCACCAAGATAATTATTGTAGATAAAGGAAGTGAATCTGTCTTCTTGGTGTTAGTAGGGACTAGGGAGAAGGAAATGATGAAGAGCCCAATTAGCATTCGTTTATCATTGTTATTCTATTTGCTTCTTCAAAATTCTTCCTTTTTCGTATGCCCTTCCTTCATATCTCATTATGAAGAATATTTCTTTATCAATAAGAACTTTCAGGATTCTAGGCCGAAGGTAGCTCACTCACCGATTGTTCAACTCAAGACTAATGTTGTTAAGCTAAACAAATGTTCCCATGACATGGAGAAACTTTCTGTTGCATCGAACATGAACAATGATGACCTTCAGTCTACTGATCATTTTAGTTCATCTGATCTCAGAATTCGTGAAAATGTGGCTGAGGTAATCTCTCAACTCTTTTCGTTCTGTAAGCAGACTTGCAAATTGTCAAGAGAAATGTTGCTTCGTTGTAAGTGTAGTGCTATTTATTCTCATGCAGACCGTTGAGAAGACTTTTGAGAGCAACTTCAGCAATAACGTGGAAAGCCTTCATGCACAGGTATGTAAGAAACTATGGATCGATGCTGAAGCTGCATTGTGTTCATTGAAGTATGAACTTCAACTTGCTAAAATGAAGATTGAGGCGGAGAATCGCAATCATGAGACTGGTATAGCTGTCAGTTACTGTTTATTCTGTCATCACTTTGTTCCCTAATCTATTGCACCAAGTTCCAATTACATACTCTCTAAAAGGAAAATAAATGGAAAGAGGTTTCATGCTAAATTATTTCTTACAGAGAAATTGCAACAGTCACCTAAAGTATCAAGTCTCAACTCCATGCGTGAGCATGCTGAACAGGAGGTCCCAGTCGTGGCCAAGGAGAGTCCTCGAGCAGTGCTTCCAACAGCTAAGGAAACAGAATTTGCTCCTACTACCGACAGTTTGAAAGACAAAGATGACGCATGCCAGCTAAAATCCGCAAAATTTTCTGATTTGGATGCTGAAGGTAGTTTCTGCTCTCTTATAAATAAATGTGAAATTAAAAACTTGTTCAACTATAAAAATTGCTGCCACATTCTACATTTTGTCGTAATGTTATGCCCAAATCAATCCATCTCAGCAAATTCTCAGTCCACCCTAGTTTTTACAGGGAAGTTGGCTATGCATGTTGATTTGGATACCCTAGTCATGCCCAAGGAGAGGAAACCTCTAGCTTCACTTCCAATGGCTAAGTGCTCGGACGTTGCAGATGTTATGGCTAGACTCAAAATTTTGAAGGATCGAGATGACACACCAAACTCTGCAGATACAGTAGAGCAGCCAAACTTGGATGGTCCTTCAGTTTTGGAAGATCGATATGCTACTTTCTGCTCAAATGGGTCTGAAACAGGCCCTTCATCACAGAAAAGTAATGGCAAAATCAGGCAGGTTTTAGATCCTTCTGTGTGTTCAGCCAATACAGAAGCGGGCTCGTCTGACACCCAACCCGGCTCTGGCGGTGACGCTCGCTTCTTCTCATCCGATTGGGTATTTGAGCTTCTTTGAGGTAAAAGGCTACTGAACTCCTGGCATTATGGTGGTGCCCTTTTGAAAGCTACTTGTAGATAAGGAGTAGGTTAGTTCTGATTTCCTCATGTTTATTAATTATTTATTTTAGGAATCCTTGCGAATAAACTTGATCCATGCACACTATTACATTAAACTTTTGAATATTTAGAAAAATAAATGAACAAGTGATCTATATACTTTTTTGCTGCATACTTGCATTTGAACTCAGGCTACTAGTAGTTATATCATTGCAAAGGAACACTTGAAATGCTAGCTTGTGCAGTTTCTCGGCTAGATTTTTGATTTATACTGTGAACATTATGAGCCTTCAACTGTTTTACATACATGAGTTTTGCCATGTCTTCCAGTTTTTATTCATTTGGAATATATACATGTTTGACTAAGTTAGCTGAGCCAATACAAGATCTGGGACTAATAACCTACAAAGGAACCCTTGTCCTAAATGCCGATCCAAGTGATCATGGTTTTCCGTAGTTGATTGAGGTATGCTTAGAAATAAAGGGCGATTGTTAAGAGTTCATGTGTGAGTATAATCATACTTCAAAAAAAGTAAGAAAGAACTATGAGTTTAAATAGAAAGTTGGAAACAATATCTATAGTATAATCGTATATCAAGGCTGGTGTCGATACTATATTCAAGACCCATCTTTACTTCACTTGACAGTGGTATCAGTGTTCATGGATGCTTGTGTTTCTTCAAGACTTTGCTTGCATGGGCTAGGACTCAGAGTGATGTGTTTATATCTAGCATGGATATGGACTCTGTTGGGGTGGCAATGGGAGTTTGAGGCCGAGTAGTTATGAGCAAGGATGGAGATATGAACTTCCGACGGTATGCATCTTGGACTTGAAATGCCGGTGGTTTCTGATGATCCATGTTTTGGACTTGAAATGCTGATAGCCGCTGATGTTCTGGAAATGCTAATAGTTTCTGATGATATGTATTTTGGACTTGAAATGCAAATAGTTTTTGATGATCTGCGTTTTGGATTTGAATTTGAAATGAAGATAGCTTCTAATGATCCGCAATGATCCGCATCTTGACATTGTTTTTTTATAATTTTATGGTCAACACTCATTTCTTTTCTTTAATTTGTCCTTATCTTGATCTTCGTTGGTCTCTGAATTTCCTAACACTATTACTTTCGGGATTTTAAAAGAGTTACAAGTGTGATCAAATATAGAGATGTATAAATTTCAAACTTGGGATTTTAAAAGAGTCATGCAGAGGTGGCAAGTGGGCTTTGACCGGTCCTGGCACGGCCTGTGCCCGGCACGGACCTGCCGGCATGGCAGGCGTAGTCCCGAGCTCTGCCTGCTGGGCACGTGTCGTGTCGTGCCTACTGCTGGGCACGTGTCGTGTCGTGCCTAGGCTGAGATGTGAGATGTGCCGGCACGATTTTTTTAATTTTTCTTAATAAATATTAAGTTGATTATTAAGTAGATTATTAAGGAAGTTTAGGAGAATAGTTAGTTTAATTTAATTAGTTTTAACAAAAGCAACTATATAAGCAACTATAGTAAAAATAAAATTTTATTATATTAAATCTCATTACATTGTTTTATAAATCTCTTTAGATTGCTTTATAAATCTCTTTAGAAATTATAGGCGGGTCGTATCGACGGTCCAACAATCCCGTCTCGGGCCGTTACAGGCACGTGTTCGGCACGTGCCGGACTAGGAGTGCCCGTCGTCCGTCCGGACCATTTGTCACCGTCACAGGCACGTGTTCGGCACTTGCCGGACTAGGAGTGCCCGTCGTCCGTGCAGACCATTTGTCACCCCCAGACCCCTAGACTAGACGTGAATATGGAAGTTTTAAATAATTTCCAAACTCGCTTTAACCTCAGCATGAGGCTAGGGGCGCCATATATCTACATGGAAAATGAGTGAATTTATTTGTTATTTATTTAGGACAAATTGACAAAGCACAATATTTTGTAAGAATAAAGTGCTCCATTTTCTTTTCTACAAAGGAATACAAATAAAAGAATGAAAAAAAAAAAAACAATCAACCACAATTTTGCATGTAAACATACACACACACACAAACGAAACGAATTATACATGATAAGAATATTATCAATTCTGATATCTGAGTTTGCCGTGCAAAATGATATTAAGGACATAGTAGGAGCTGATAGTATATCGGTGGCCAATGTAACAGTGCAAGAAGCATAGATCCGATGATTCTAGGAAGCGCTTAGTTGGACTTCGAATATAATTTCAAGATAGAGAACTATTTTATAAGAAGATGCTCTCGGTATCATCAATTACTTTTAGAGTAATTCAGGGAGTAATAGTCATTCCCTGCTCCGTAATGCTTGTTTGATGAGCTGTTGTTTTGCATAAGTTCGTGTACAGCATATGTGGAGGAAGGCCAGTGGGCCAATGACTGGTCTTTATCCCTATCCGTTACAGACTTACATGACAGGTAATAAGGTATGGTTTGCGATAGTAAAGGCTATACTATACATGCACACGCAATAGTCCATGCATAGTTTCTATATTTCATATTAATCAAATGGAGCGAACAGAGATAGAATTAGATCGATTTTCGAGATACTTTTTTTTGATCTTCCTCAATGTCCCAGCTACTACTTCCGAAAGAAATTGAAGAACTTCTTGAGAATCCTACAAAATCAATTCGTTCTTTTTTCTCGGACAGATGGTCAGAATGTCATCTGGGTCCGAATTCTGCCTTCTTGCAAACAAGTATCAAATATTTAGAAACCAATAATTCTAAAAGCACATGAAAATTAATAATGATAGCACGAAAATATCTTATCAGGTTCATGTTTATGTGCAATATATCGAACATAGATAAAACTTTACAACATTTTGAATATGGATTTTATCGTACAAGCACACTCCTAAAGGATTATTATGCAAAATATATAAAAGTTTTGGGACTTTGCCTGGTGAGCCCACTGGGCAGTGCGGCCCGAACACTTGGGAAGTGGGCTCACTATCAACAATGGTGTGCTCCTTTAGAAACTCCAAAAGTTTTTTTTGCAATTAACTATAGGATTTTATAGAAAGTTATTGGAAAAAGCCGCAATCCACAAATTTGGGATAAAATCGTGAGAACTTTAGAATAAGATGTAGAGATTTTTGTCACAAAGTTTGACAATTTTGAGATGGATAAATTTATGTAAAATGTGGAATTCTTTTTGTTTCATAATTTATAGAGGGAAAAAAAAAAAGATTGCATCAAAAACATTTTTCTTATATTCATATCTTACCTCTTACTCAAGTTTGTTAAATTGTACTCTATATTTGAATTTATTCTACTGACTCTCTTTTATCGGTAGATATTGTAGATCACTTTAAAAGAGTTCGATATACGAAATATTTATTAAAAAAAATTCTCTACTTTTATTTTAATTAAAGAGAAGTTGTTCACCTTTTTAGGTGTTGAAACATTTTAAACTCTCGTTTCCAGATTTCACTTTTCAACCAAGACTTATATGTTCTTGAAATTGGCTTTTGTTAAATGTAATAGAAAAGAAAACATTATCAAATTATATATAGTTTTATTTTCCTTTGTTTTTTTTTTTAACTAGAACATCAACGGAAAAAAAAAAATTAAAAATAAAAACTCTATCGAAAAGAAGGAAAAAGGAAAAGAGTGAAGAAGATGGGAGGAAAAAAAAAGGGGCCTGATTCAACTAACCGAACGGGAGCCTGGTTTGGGCGCGGCGGGATTTAAGCCAGGGCCCAAGACCAATAGCAGCCCATTTTAGATCCAGCGGAAAGTCTAAGCCCAACAAGCGAATATTGGGAGTCCGGGTCAAGTGCACAAGTTTTTTCCTAGTGAGCCCAAATTTTCTAATGAGCCCAGTTACATTTGAGTAAATGGGAGAATTTCTTAGTGAGCACAGTTTTATTCCCAAAATACCCTTCAGGTATATTTCATCTCCCTTTTCTCTCTTCGTTCATCTCTACACCGCCTCAAAAATTTCTCCTTCGAGAGCTCCGCCGCCGAAGTCCCCTTCTTCTCTCTCTTCCGGCCCCCCCTCACTTCCCCTCATTTCCTCATCTCCCTCTTCTCTCCTCACTTTCTCTCCACACCGCCTCAAAACATTTTTCTTCGAGAGCTCCGCCGCAACCATCTCCTCCAAACCCGCCGCCGCCGCCGAGCCACACCCCGCCGCCGAAGCCTCCGCCGTCGATCCACACCCCCGTCGCCGAAGTCTCCACTGTAAGTCTCATTTTCTCTTGATCTCAAATTTCTCAGCTCCACTGTAAGTCTTCTTTAATTTAATTTTAATTTTGTTTTATTTAGTTTATTCTTGTTTAGTCTGTGACTGCCCTGAAAAATGAGAAGTTTTTGTTTGGTCTGATAATATTTAAGAATCGGGAAATTCTAAACGAGTACATTTATTTGTTAATTTTGATTTTTAACATTTAGATTATAATTATGAAGAAAATATAATATTGTAATTGTAGTTGTAAAATATGCGAAAATTTAGTTATTTTTCTAATTATAGATGTTAATATTAAAATTTATTAGTTAATTTAGAAGGTATTGTCCTAATAGTTGATTAAGTTATAAAGGACGGTTTCAGTGTCTTTAAATTTTAATATTATACTATCTTGTAGTTAAAAAATAAATAGATAAAATATGATATTTGTCCCATATAGTACCCAGTTTATCTGATGCTTATTTTTTTCCCTTCATTAATATTGCAGAGATATATACGCATAGAAGCAATAATCGATCCATTACTTGCGCAAGGGGATAAGGCATTCAAGAAGCGATCTGGGTTATTATTTATTGCACGTGCGAAGATCAAAGCCGTGCTAACTGGTTGCACTCAGCCAGAAGAACCACCAGAAGAGCAAGCAGAGGAACCAAGACAAGATCAATCCACTCCTAATGCACCCGATACGGCAATTATGACTCGAACCAGAAGCAGACGTCAACCCCTAAGGAAGACAAGGAGACAGTGATCATTTTGATGAATTTGTAGAATTTATGGTTTTTGTTTGTAATGAACCCTATTGGTCGCTTTTTGTTTGTTTAATATAAACACTACGTTTGTATTTGATCTTATTTCTTTACATTGTTTAAAATCTTGTTTGTTTTATACGTAGGGAACCTTGTTTATAATCTTCACTATTTCATTGTATCAGTAATTGTATCGTTATTTCATTGTTTAGTTGTATCCATGTATCATGATATCATTATATCGGTGTATAATGAGTATCATTGTATTTGTTTATCAGCAGTATCATTGTATTTGTGTATCTGGACTATCATTGTGTGTCGGTGTATCATTGTATCCCAATAAACGATGTGTCAATGTATCAATGGGTTGGTGTATCATTGTGTCGGTGTATAATTGTATGTTTTTTGCTTCCTTCCCTATATTTCGATAGTAATGTATAATTAGTTGTATTTATAAGTCATTAAAGTGACGTTACATTGGGTAAACTAATGATTTATCAATTTATTACATTAATAGAATGGGTGAGGCAGCGGCGGGGTATCAGACCAGATCATGCCTCTATCCGGACTGTCAGTCCGAACAGGGGGGCGCCATTCGGACTGACAGTCCGAACAAGCTTGCTCCGTTCGGACTGTCAGTCCGAACAGGAGGAGTCCGTTCGGACTGACAGTCCGAACAAATCTCCGCTGTTCGGACTGTCAGTCCGAACGGACCAGGCCTTCGGACTTTCAGTCCAAACATGACTCCCCCGGTTCGGACTCTCAGTCCGAACGGAGCGGGAGCCTGGAGGAAGCGGAGAAGGAGGAAGGGCAAAATGGAAATTTTTTTTAAGCGTAAACTTTATATACATGAAAGTTATTAACTTGACTCACGAGGAAAAAAGTTGTGCCCCTTTAGAAGTTCCCAGCTTTGGAAGCTGAAGCTTTCAGGATCCGACCCGAAAACTGGATACGCGGCGCAAAAACTCTTAATTTTTAATTTCACCGGGGGTTAAATTGCAAAAATTACCTAAATCCCCTAAAAACCCATGAGTATAATCCCCAGCAACAAATTAGGGTTTTGCTCCTCCTCCGCCAGTCTCCTCCTCAATTTATTGACCCCACAAAAGATTCAAAAGTTATTAAAAAAAAAAAAAAAAAAATCAAAGTCAAAATCAATGGATTCGTTCTCGTCGTCGTCTTCTTCGGAGCAGTCGCCGGAGGCGGTGATGGACCAGCTCAAGGCCCAGTTGGCTGAGGCCTATGCCGAAGAGTTCCTCGAGGTCAATCAATCTCTTCTTCCTAATTATTTTTCCCCTTTTTTTTCCAATTAAAGTTTTGATCTTTATGTATATTCCCCCCCTCAAAATGAGATGCTTAAGGTCCTTCTCTCCCATGGCACACCCCTGGGTTCAAATGCCGGTGGGTTTATGTGGGGCTGGCTATAAGCTGGGGGACCAGCCTCTAGGGTTCTCCGGCAAAAAATATAGATGGGTCCGTAAAAAGTTTCAATCTTTGGGAGTGGGTTGTAGGAAAGAAAGATGAAAGCTTGCATCTTTAAGATGTTAGAGAGGTACTTGATGTGAATGTAGTTGGAGAAGCTGCTAGAATTGGGTTGGACTGAATAGGTTTGGGTGAATGAAGTGCAAGAAAGAGTTTGTTAGTAGCTAATTTTGATAGAGGAAATGGTGCTTCATAGGTAATCTTAGATGTTGGGTTTGGCTCATATGATGGATTTTCAAGAGGAAAGTTTGGCGAACGATGCGGAGTGGGTGCCCTATAGGGCTGGAGGCCCAGCGCCTGCAGAGCGGCGTGAGCCAAACTTCTCTCCACGTGCAGCACGAACTAAAGGGGTTGGGGGTGCAGGGCATAGCTCTGACATTGTGGTACGGTATCAAAAAGGGTATTTTATGTAATTACACATGTGACACCATGTATAAGAGCCGTTGTAATCCTAACTGATGAATATAGTGGAAAAGAGGTTTTTGTAGACATAGTCATGTCGCTGAACCACGTAAATTATCCTGTGTTCTTCTTCTCTCTCGTTTTCTTTTGATTGCAGTTTAATTCTTTTATTCGATTGTCATATTGATCGAATGCTAGGCATCATTATTTACAACAGTAGAGAATAATGAATTATGTTGTGGAGGTCGGAAGAATTCCTACAAGTATTTGTTGTTGTCGATAATGGTTTATATGCTTTGCTTATTTGGGTTGAAGTACTCCCTATTGTGATTGCCACTCTTGGACTCCTTGTGGATGCTAAATGCTATTTGAAATACTGAATACTGATGGTTGAGTTGCTAGGGTCTTTAGTCATTACACAGAACATGAGCTTTAAGAAAAAATGGAAAAATGGAAAAATAAGGCAAGAGATGGGTAAGACACCTGAGAGGGGACGCACAATTGTCAGTAGGAAATTTCGAACTTATGATCTGAGCTGTGGTAGTAATAAAATCTCGTAACAATGATTTATTTGAGGATACAAGAAACACTTTCACTATATATGTAGAAAAAGAAGGAAAAGAAGAAAAAAAGAAGAAAAAGAATTGGGATTTCGAAGGATGGGAAAGATACAGATTGTAGAGGGGAAGGCCTAGTGATGATAGACAGGTTGGAAAATGGGGAGTTCATGGTGGCAAAAGTTCATCGTGATGGGTTCGTTCACAGGAGTAAAGGGAGGAAGAGAAGGGAAAGGAACTGCTGAGTTGCTAATGGACACTTAAGACAGATTCGTAGAAGATGATGATGCAGAGAAGGATAGTTTAGAAGAGGAGTGGAAAAGATTTTGTGTTCTATATTTGCATGTAAGGTGTGCATTACTTTGTAAATTTCTTCGAAAAATTAAAACTTCTCTTGAAATTGATGATGAGGCTCATGCAAGCATGTAGGAGATGAAAACAAAGGTGGAAAAGGAATGGCTTTTATGGCCATAATGTTTTTCTCATATACTAGCTTCCAACGGTTTCGTAACTGGCTATGTAGGAAACGAAGAGGAGCCTTAAGGGGAGTCTTTTTTTTTTCCCCCTGCACATCCTGTTAGTTGCATTCCTGTATTGGTATACAATTTGCAATCAATTATTTATAATGTCTTCTGAGCCAAGTAAGGCATTTTTTTATGGCATGTGATGCCTACACTGTGGGCACACGAGACCACAGAAAAATTCCCTGCACTAGTAGCTGGTCTTTTCTTGGTTAAAAGGAGAGGATTTAACCAGTAAAATTTCTTCCATCCATTATCTGCACTTAACCTAGCTCCATCCTACGTAGCCCTTGATATCACTAAATATTAGCATTCCTAGTAGCTTAGATCTATTGAAACTTCCTCTTTCATTTTTGATCTCTTTTTTATTTTTTGCTTCAAGTTTGGAAGAAAAACAGAGTTTGAATTGTATTCTATCATTTGTGGGACGTTAAAGGTGGCTTCAGTAGACGATAAGATGAGAGGAGGTATCTTTGATGGTGGTGCGTACTAGTGCATCACCATACAAGCTTTAGGTGTAGAAGAAAGGAAATACACGCTCTAAGTCCGTATTGTCCCTTCTAAGCTACGCATCTTTAGTCTTTTCATCTTACTATAACATATGTGCAAGATCAAATGAGCCAAGATATCGTTCTTGAGTTTGGGTTTCTGTGCTTGAGTTGGTCATCAATTATATCCATGATCTCAGCCTCGAACCTGACTACATGGGCCGGCTCTGGAGCAGAAACAAGAAATGGAGAAAGCTCCATAAATAAATTGGCAATTTTTTTTTATGACTCACTGTTAGCCTGAAAGTGAGCTCTTGATGGCTGTGTTTGTGCCAATTTCTGGCTTAGGCAATGGATGAGTCGATAAGAAGGGCTCAGCCATTTTTGGGTAGGCAGCTTAACCTTATGCAGCCATGCATATTGCAACCAAGAGCTTAATATGTTTTGGTTCTGGATGATAGTTTTCTAGAAAAGATCAGGAGACAGATCATGACTAGGAGTGAACTGTTGGTTTTTGCCATTTTTTGCAAAACCAAAC
The DNA here is from genome assembly GCA_036321105.1 of Dracaena cambodiana. Classification (NCBI taxonomy): domain Eukaryota; kingdom Viridiplantae; phylum Streptophyta; class Magnoliopsida; order Asparagales; family Asparagaceae; genus Dracaena; species Dracaena cambodiana. Next base: position 1,657,277 of record JAYEPQ010000015.1, read on the forward strand.
CGATTAGGAATGGAACCGAAACTGAATCGAACTAGTTCGGTTAGGTTTGGTTTGATTACTTGGTTCTAACTTTTGAAATAAAACTTGTTTAAAATTTATCATTTTAATAGTATTAATGAGCATATCTATTTAAGATATACAATTGGCCTTCAAAAATAAAAAAAAAAATAAAAAATATATATATATATATATATATATATATATATATATATATATATATATATATATATATATATATATATATATATATATATAAATAAAATGGGAAAACGGGAAATTCACTGGCGGTGAAAGGAGTTACTTTATTAGCGCTTAGGTGGCCCAATAAAATAATTACACGTGGCGCTATTTAAGATAATAAATAAAAGATGAAAGTAATTATGAGGGGAGAGAAAAATCTTGATTTAGATTTGATATCTTGAGTGACACCATGTGTAATTATTTTATTGGGCCACCTAAACGCTCGTAAAGAGCCCTTCAGAGCTAGTGAAATCTTCATTGGATTCGGCCAGATCACCTGAATTATTTTTTCCCACCCACCAGCACCGACTCGAAGCGTCAGATAGAGCTCGATCAACAATAGGAAAGGATTTGTATATATGTATGTTTATATGTCTGCATATATATAAAGATATAACTTTATAATAATTTAGTTGGTTTGGTTGTGGGTTTCAAAGTTCAAAATAAAAACTGATCAAATTACTCTGGTTCGATTTGGTTTTGCAAATTTGGTTTGATCTTGGTTGGTTATTTCGATTTTAACCGAATTCTGCTCACCCCTCACGTTTTTTTTAAAGCAGTATCAGTATGTGCAACTAAACCTGAAACTTCAATTTTCTATGGTCTCTCTATGTTTACAGACAGTAAGGAGCAAGTGCTTCGCAAAGTGCATCACGAAGCCTGGGACGAGCTTGAGCGGTAGCGAGAGCAGCTGCATATCTCGGTGCGTGGAGCGCTACATTGAAGCTACAGGAATCGTTGGTCGAGCTCTTTTCAGCGGCCAGCACTAGCGTCAGCCGAAGATATCGAACCAACTTCAGATGTAGAAGCGATTCTCGTAAATTTCAAAATGCAATCTTTGGTTTATCAATGACTTTGTGAGGCCTACAAATCCTCGGAGGCTGAGGGTCCATTTTATTTATCGATGAACTCCTGTAATACTTTTATCGGTTGTTCTGGTGGGAGAGACAAACCCGAATAATATTTTGCATTTTTGTTGCATGTCATATAATTCGATTTATGATAGAATGCTAGTTCTTTGAACGCTTTTGATCAACTATCGAACACATTGCCCCGAAAAAGAAAAAAAAAATATTCTTCATAAAATTAAGGTGGAAGTACAGTAAATTCATGAATAATTTTATGTTATGTAAATTTTTACGAGATTTCAAAATTTATAGAAATTTTCAACTGCTGTTAACGGACAAATTAATGATCAGATTTAAAATTGCAGTAAATCATTCTCCAACCTTTCTAAAATCCTATCTATTGATTTAGAATATATGCTGATATAGTATATTATACTCTGTATATCTAAAATTATCAGGTAGATATTTAATGTGCTTTTAAATCGATCAATTAATTTAATTTTTCCATCGATCAATTAATTTAATTTTTCCATTATGCACTTTGGAGGTTTCAATGGAATTTGCAATTCCATAGGGATTAGGGATTTGCATAACATAAAAAAAAAAGTTTATAGGGATTTTTGGAGAATTTTTGATACTTTGTGAGGAAAAATAACATTGAAACGATGATATTTTTCTATCTGAATAATTGTATATTTATAGATAAACTTACTCGGAGCAAAATAAATACTTTAATTGATAAAATATTATGTATAGATAATATTTTTATTCTTTCTTAAGAAAAGAAAAGGTTGATCTATAATAACTAAAAGGGAATTTCTAGATGCGCCCATATTTTTTTTTGTGAGTTCAAAAATTAAAGAAATAATAATTTATCACTAAGAATTTAAAGCTCACTGCGAAAAGCATGGGGGCGCATCTAGATATTCTCTAACTAAAATTAAAACGAAATACAAATTCCTACCCCCTCTGCACGCGCATTGCACGTGAAAATAATGACGGTTAAAGCTCTAGTATATATTTATTATCTCTCGCTATCATCAAAACTAAAAAAAAACCTCGGCCGCCGCTCAATCGAGAGAGAGAGAGATGCCAGGCCCAATGGTGAACGAGGAAGAAGAGGAGCAGCTCCAATCGATCAAAGAACAGCGGCAGAACGATCAAAAGGTGGTCTTTTTATCTTTTTTGGGGAAAAGATTATTTTTTTGGATGTGATTTGTCTGTGTTAAATGAAAAAAATTGGATCTTTGTCTTGTTCAGGATGAAGATGCTCCCGTCATTGAGGACGCCAAGGAGGAGGATGACGAGGATGACGGCGACGAGGATGACGATGCCCAAGGTCTCTCCTTTCTCTCTCTTTTTTGTTAAAATCTTTTGTTCCATCTTTTTTTTTTCTTTTTGATGTTAATAATATCAGTTGGTTGAATTGGCATATTGATCAGAATTTGCTTTGAATGATGTGATTGGAATTTTGCTTTTGGGTGAACTAAAGGTGGGAAAAAGATTGGATTTTTTTTTTTTTTTTTTTTTTTGAAATTTTGGTTGATCTCTGAATCCTGAAGTATAGATTGTTGAGGCTAAAAAAGTTACCAAAAGTTTTCTACAAATCAAAAATATTTTGTTAATGTTATTTGTGCTTCAGATTTGAAGTCCCCGGCACTACACCAAAACTCTAAAATTATAGTGAAGGCCAAGAGAAATTGTTTTGTATTCTGACATATAACCTTAGTCTATTTTTTTAAAGAAATCTGCAATTAATGCAATTAATACAATTAATTTTGTTCCCTGCCCCTAAACCATACCTCTGAATTTGTGGTGGTGTTTGAGAAAAATTATTTTATATTCTAACAAACTGAATCAAGGGGTGTCTCGATTCGCTTACCTCCGTTACTGTCCTGCATTGTCACCTAAAATTGATGCGGACCCTACTTCTTGGTGGTATCAGAAGGGTTATTCACATTAGAAAGTTGTTTTGCGTGGGATCTTTTCAATTTCTGGTTGTCATGTATACAGAATTTGGAGCTGGAAACATCGGCTGTTATTGTCTCTTGATAGCATTTCCTTTCAATTTCTGTGACTTACAGAGATTTGTGTGCTTGTGTACGTGCATGTGCGTATATGAGAAGAATGGTATGTCAAGGACTCGGGGCTTGGACTATAAGTTTGATGTAATCCTAGAATATGGTGCATACTCAAACTGGTGAAAGTCCACTTTGATAATCATACTATCACACATATTGAGGGATTCACCAGTAAATAATGAAGAGATTTACAGATTAAAATGGAGTTAATATTATGTAATGCTTATATTGTTAAATGAATCAATTCATTTATGGAGCATGTGCAAATGCAAATCAATCAAAGCAATGAAGTACCAGTTTTCTTCGTATGAGGGATGCGGCTATTAGAAGTGAGTGGATATAATGGAGTTTTCACTTATGTTGGCAAAAGAAAGAGTTTGTTGTAAAAACAAAACACCTAGCTTAAAAAACATTTACCCTAGGATTTTCTCAGTTGCGATATGGCTTATTTAGATTTTTGGTTTTGAGTCATTGATGGGTTGTTTATGTGGAAAATCTAGAATAAGCATACACATGATTGTTTAGCTATTTGCACCAATGTTTAAAATAGCAGTAATGTTTTGCCTCTGTTAGGTTATGTCGCATATAGCGTAATACATAACGTAGTTTATGTAATTTCCTATTTTTTAAATAAAAATAAATATAAAACTATGTAAAATAATATTTATAAATTGAAAAATAAATTTAAAATATCTAAAAGAAGAATATAAAACCATGTTGTAATATATAATCTATTCTAATTTTATATTAAGTTTTTTAATAATTTTCACATTTGTCTTCATAAGTTATATTAAGTCTGGAATCGTAATTCCAGTTATCATCTAAACAAGAAAACAAGATTCCAACTTTTTATTTCAATTCCAGTTATTATCATTGTTGTAATTTATATTTCATAATGTTCAACATATCTTATTTGTAATTGTTGATTTCAGTTCATTTAAAAATTCAATAGAATCAATAAGTAAGACATTTCGACAATCGGAGAGGATTTATTACAAGCAAATAAGGAAATAATAACAAATTAACAAGTTAGCAATTCTACAAAGCGAGCAAACAAGCCAACTAATCAAGTAAGAAAATTACAGGAATTCGCTAATAATCAACAATAATATAGAAATTACTAAAATAAATAATTGTAAATAACATTACATAACATAATTTAACGTAACGTTACGTAATATAACGTAAAAAACGTAATGTTACGGTGCACTGAGTTATTTTCAGTTGTTACGTAGCGCTGAGCTTCCATTAGGTTTTGTAACTTGTTATTTTCAACATTGGTTTGCACTTTGCAGATATGACAAATGTGTTTCATCTCTTGTACGAAGAGGTATAGGCTTATAGTTTGTTAAGAATATATTTTGGAAATTGGCTTCCTTATAACTTCAATACCTGCCATTTTATTCATTAGTCAAGTCTTGTTGTTCAAGCTACTTGAAAATAGGTCAGCAACTTTGGTTGGTTGAACCAAAATCAACCTAAGAAGCACACTCATATCGCTAGTGCAGTTGCATTCGTGTCGGACATGTGTCCAACGCGGATATGCCATGGACACGACAAATATCGTGTTAGACACTCCAAGCCACATGTCCAATAAAATAAGAAAGAATATTATATCATTGTCATGTCGTTATATTTGTGCTTTTTGGGAGTTGTTTTTGAAAAGAAAGAATTAAATGATATGAAAAAAATGAAAATAAATATTACTAAATTGGTAATATATATCTATATCTAGTTAGTTTTATGAATTTATAATTCAGTATTTTCTTGTGCACTTGAGTTTTATTTGCTTTTTATATCTGAAAAGATAATTTTTTGTGTTCAATCTCTCTAGTCTGGTCCATGACTTGTTGTCATCATGACCTATTCTTTTATCTCTTTGAGGGATGGAGATAGATGTTTAATTGTTTGCGAGAGCTGTCCTTTGTAACAGAATAAAGAGTTACGAGCCTATATATTGCCAGTGCTTTGTTTTTTTGGATATTTGAGTAGTAAAATTATGATGTTAATAATCAAAGAATATATAGTTATATTTATATTTTTTTTCCCATGTCATAGCCGCATTTGTGTCCTAATTTTTTCAGAAAAGTTGTGTTCCTTGTTTGTGTCTAAATCCGTGTCTGTATCCATGCTTCCGAATCAATATCCGAATATGGATTGAGGCCTGTTAGTTAACCTAAACCTTGTATCCTATCTTGTTACATTTGGGACCTTGGATTGAGGTGTTAAGAAATTCAATTCATGCTGGACCTATATCCACGTATATATGCTCAAGTTTAGCATAGTAGTTTTGACGGGCTTGCTAGATGTACTATATACTAGCGCAATGGGAAGTAAAGGGACAGAATTTAGGGTCACGCTGCTAATCAGAATACCACAGACCCTACGTTTCATCATTTAAGCATCACTTCTATAGTAGTATTAGCATCAGTACAGTATGAAAGGGATCAAATCCATTCACCATTTGCATGGCAAATAAATCAATCATGTGTGGACCAAATCAATCTTGAAAGACAATATAGCCTTCATGGAGTGTAGGGAACACCAATACAACATCACTATATTTGTAATTCCTGTTGAGCAGATAATGCTTGGGAAACATATTCTTGTTAAGTAAAGTGGGATTGCTTCCGTAGAACAAACAATGCCCGAGACCAGCTATTCAATTTGGGCTCTACATTTATGTCCCAAAGCACCTTTTGCCATTATTCAGCCAGTCAACTAGGCTTGGGCTAGTTGATACATGAACTTGGCCTTGAATTCTAAGAAAATGATATTGACCATTCTTTTGTCAACTGGGCGCCATTCTGTTAAGATACAACTGAAGTTCTAGTTGTAATTGCTTTCAGCTGCATAGTCAAGCCCAGATCTACAACTTCTGTAAAGGGCAGGATTCTAGCTTGTTGTACCCGTAGAGACTGTTGTGGGAAGAAATTTGATGATAACGAGGATGTTTTTGTGTGTGCGCTTGCACATGTGTAAAATTTTCTACCGAAAACATTAAATCTTTCTTTTTTGTGGGTGTGATGTGGACTCGAGCCTTTTTAGAAACTTGATAGTTGCGAGGACCACTGAGTTTAAAACATACGCATAATGTATGTGTGTCCGAGGGCATTTCTTTTCTTGTTCTAACTTCTGGTAATGACCGTTGTTTATTAGGTGATGAAGCAGCTGGTGCAAATGAGAGTTCGAAGCAAAGCAGGAGTGAGAAAAAGAGTCGAAAGGCAATGTTGAAGCTAGGAATGAAGCCTGTCCCAGATGTCACCAGGGTTAACATAAAGCGGTCCAAGAATGTAAGAGTTATTCAGAAAATAGCGGCTTATGTTATTCGAACATGCCTCTATTTACCTTGTTTAATCATTTAAACTAGTAACCTAACTTTTGATGTGTAGTTTATTCTCTCTCTCACACGCACAGCACATGCACACACAAACACACATATAGTAATGGAAGTGAGATGGCAGTTCACCTAAGCTGCCTTAGGTGCAGTCTGATTTTACCATCTCTAATATTTTTTATTCAAATTATTTTTTTATATTATGATCTCAACCCTTTAGTATTCACTCATGCCCAGATTTTAGTTTTGATTTGGCTTTCATCAATTAGACACAAAATTAGTGGTTTTCAGTGAATACAACATTTTGCATCCTCTAATCCATGAAATTTAGTCAGATAAGGTTATAGAGATCATGATCCAAAAAAATAATTTGGAAAAAAATTAATAGGATTACTATTATTTTGCTACTAGCTCATATATGTTACTTGAGCTGGTAATATCATTTGTATATATACGCACACGCACGAGACCACCGTAGCCATCTCTTTCCTATTCATTCATTTCCAACCAATTGGCAATTGTATCATAATTACCCTGATGTTACTCACATTATCTGCAGATATCGAATTTCATAAATTAGATTAGTAATTTATTTTGGTTTCTTGACATTCTTGCATCCACCTTTTAATTTTTCATCAATATCAGATCATTATGAAGAACTTGAAACTTATATTGCATTAAGACAGTGAATGAGTATTGATGTTGCATAAATAGTATGTTAGAAACAATATGACATAGAAATAAACAATATGACATAGAAATAATGAACTTGAACAGTGATAAAACCTCCTCTTAGCATGTGCGCAATAGGTCAGGAGGTCAAACTCTACTTGCACAGACCATATCACCATGATCTTTAAGGGGGTTTGTTATTGGGATGTCTACTCTCTCTCTCTCTCTCTCTCTCTCTCTCTCTCTCTCCAAAAGCAAACGAGTTGGAATTTTTTTTTTTTTTTTCGGGTAGCTTCTATGTATTTATTCTTCCTTCCGTTTTTTTTAATATTATGTCTTAACCACTGTTTGCTTTGTTCTTATTTGCTCATCACAGGTCTTGTTTGTCATTTCAAAACCTGATGTCTTCAAGAGCCCAAACTCTGAAACCTACATCATATTTGGTGAGGCGAAGATAGAGGATCTGAGCTCCCAGCTGCAAACTCAGGCTGCCCAGCAGTTCAAGGCTCCAGAACTCAGCAACACAATGGCCAAAACTGATGCAACTGCTGCTTCGATTGATGATGATGACGAGGAGGACATTGATGATACTGGAGTGGCGCCTCGGGACATTGAACTTGTGATGACACAGGCTGGTGTGTCAAGGGGGAAGGCCGTCAAAGCTCTCAAGAACAGCGCGGGAGACATTGTCAGCTCAATCATGGAGCTCACTGCATAATTTGCTAATGCTAGCGCAATCTCAATAAGCATTTGCTTAGGTCTTAGTTTTGCTGAAATTTGCTTTAGACTAGTATGTTGCCTTTTGATATCTATGTTAGGTCTCTGGAATGTGAACTGATTTAGTTGATTCTATCTGCAGATAATATATTGCTTACTGCGAGTATATGATCTCTCTAACTGACATACTTCAGGTTTTCGAGTATATTGTTCCAAAGATATCAGAATGCAATGAACACTGATTTGTGAAGGACATCCAATGTGTTTTCACTTCCCTTTAAGATCATTTGAAACACTTGTATGAATAGATAATCAGATTGCTTCAGATTGTTCTGATGCCATATCCTGTTGAACAACTCCTACAGAGTTTTCGAATGTTGGTTGCTGGGGGTGAATGTGAACACAGAGTGAAGAGAAGGGTACATTGGCAGTAATCCCTGGGTTGCCCACGCTGCAGACACGGCTGCAACTGTAGCAGCAGCAATAGCAGCCATGCTTGGAGAGGCTGATGAGCGTCTGGATTGTTGGGGAATCGAAGGAATGGTGGAAAAGCTGGAAATGACCGGTGGACAGAAGATATCCCAGAGGTGGTGGTATCAATGCTGGTTTTGCATCAACTTGTCCAGCAATTGATTTTTCTATCACAATTAGATTGTATCAAGGATCTGCATTGAACCCATTCTTATTTGCTATAGTGATGGATGAGCTTACTAAAACCATTCAGGATGATGAGATACCTTGGGGTATGCTATTTGCTGATGATATTGTCTTAGTTGATTAGGCAAGAGTAAGGGTAAATGTCAAGTTAGAGTTATGGAGGTATATATTAGAATCTAGAGGTTTTAAAACAAGTATATGAAATGTAAATTTAGTAAACGACGGACTATAAACTATAATACTGTAAAACTGGATAGGCAAGAGATACAAATGAGCAGTCAGTTTAGATATTTGAGTTCTATTATTCAGAATGATGGAGAGATCGATAATGATGTTAATCATAAGATACAAACTGGCTGGTTGAAATGGAGGAAGGCAACGGGAGTTTTATGCGACCGTAACATTCCGTTAAGATTGAAAGGAAAATTTTATAGTACTGCTATTATGACAGTTTTATTATATGGCACGGAATGTTGGGTTATAAAGAAACGTCATTCACAGAAAATAAGTGTAGCAGAAATGCGCATGTTCCGTTGGATGTGCGGCAACACTAGGAGAGATGAAGTGAGAAATGAAGATATTCGTGCTAAAATAGGTGTAGCTCTCATCGATGAGAAATGCGAGAAAATCGCTTACGATAGTTTGGTCATGTGCAACGTAGGCTTACAAGTGCACCAGTTTGAAGAAGGGAGTTTATCAATATAAAACAAATTAAAAGAACGAAGGGAAGACCGAAGAAAATATGGATGGAGGTGATGCGCAAATATATAGAGTCTAGAGGTTAAAATAAGGAGATATTACTTGATAGAAATGAATAGAAAAGAAATATCAAAGTGATCGATCTGGCGTGATTCTTTTTTTGGTTCATATAGCCTACCCTAAATACTTGGGATAAAAGGCTTTGTTATTGTTGTGCCCACTGGAGAGACTAGCTTTGATTGTAGTGCAGGTAATTTCCCTTCTTAGAATGAGTTTTCTTATGTTTAATCTGTGGGGTACCAAGGATCTATAGCAAGTCCACATATTGCATTATTTTTTTATATGCCTATCTACTATAGTGACAATATCCCAGCAAGAAGAAGGGAAATTCTATTTGCACATAGTATTTTACTTTTTACGCACAGTTTTGAAACTTATAAATAATTATAAATTTGTCATTATTTTTTTAGACTAAATTACTCTTATAAATCCCAAACTAAAACTTTTTAAAATTTAGAACTACGACTCATCATGTTCTTCCTCTATTTTCTCTCTAAAACGCTAAATAACTTTTTTTTTGTGTTTAATAAAAACACATCTCCTATAAAATCATCGATTTGATTTTTTGACCCCTTAAAGTTTTTTGCATTAACGTTACTGAAAAGATTAGAAGAATTTTAAATTTTTTGATTTCACCGTGACAAATGAAATTTGGGTTTAGAGTTTGAATTTGAGTTTTCTTACGCAAATGAAAATTTTAACATGCAATTAGTGTTAGAGGACAAATCTAAGGTAAAATTTGAATTTTTTTTTTTTTTTAGGTTTTAAGAGTATTTGTTTGAAATTTATAGTTAATTAGATTTCTTTTGTAGGAGAGACTTTCGCTTACTGGTCGGCTATTAATACATGACCAACACGCTTCTTGGTTGGGTGTTAATACCTGACCAAAAATTTTTTTTTACTCTTAAACTAACATCCGATCGAAATAAAAATAGATAAAAATGAATCGGACGGATAGAGGAGTTAGAGAAAAGGAAGGATTTTTTTGGAAAAAAAAATTTGGTTACAAAGAGTAAAATGGTAGTATTTTAAAATAGAAGTTTGATGTAAAGAGTAACCAGGACACAAAGAGTAAAATACCGTGCGCAAATAGAATAGAATTTCCCCAGCAAGAACGCTTCTGTCATCTTTATTGTTTGATGTCATTACACATGTTGTACAGTTCATTATGGTGGTAGAAGCCATTCATGAGAGGGGGGAAAAAGACTGAAAAAAAAAAAAAAAAAAATCTGAATGAAGGTAATGCATAGATTTGAGCAGCATACAAGGATCTAACGTCCCAGTGATCGTCCGTGCTTGTCAACATGATTACTTTGTATTCCATCTTCTACCAAAAAATTAAAGTCGCCATAAGATCTTAGGAACACCTCTGATGGAAGGAAAACTCGTAGGATCACGCCGTATTGATCATGTTAATAATCCTTCCCTATTCATTCTCATCAAGTAATATCTCCTCTAGAATTCATTTATTTTTGTATCACCTTCATCCATATTTTCTTCGGTTTTTCCTTTACTCTTTTAACTTATTCTATATTGATAAAATTCCTTCGTCAAACTAGTACATTTTTAAGTCTACACTGCACATAACCAAACCATCACAAGCGATTTTCTCGCATCTTCTCATTGATAAAGGTTATACCTATATTAGCACGAATATCTTTATTTCTCACAAATCTCTTCTATTGTTTCCTCATTTTATATCTCAGAGGTAATATACATTGGAAACTCGAAATAAAATGAACAAAATCATTATCAACTGAAGACTAGGAAACCAAGAGAGATGAGCAAAGCTTGCCTAGAAAGCTGAAAGGCCAAGAATTAAAGGGGTGACAACTTACACCCTTGGTGCCTTGCCTTGATCAAGGCTATAGCAGCTGCATGAATCGGTGGGAACTTGGTTTCCTATTAATCATGGCGTATCCAAGGGATAGCAGATTGCTGAAGAAATTACATGGCTCGACATAATGCCACAATGGTAATGCACACAAAATACTTGATCTCTTACACTTTCTGGTGAAGGGGTCCATAAAACAACCATAGAGACCAACAGAGGAGGCACTCACCTCTTCTATATTTGAAAATTCTCATGCAAGAATTGTTACACAAGATGATATCATTTCTCATGAATAAGAGGAGAGCTCTACTTGAGAGATACACTACAGTGTCACAGATCAACAGGATGAAGCTGTCCAATCATTTTCTAATCTGCTTCTATCATTCATACATATTTAGTTACAAAAATTATCCCTATATTATCGAGGGTGTATCACTTCTATCCCCTTATAACTGATAGAGGTGCAAGTGCAACAAAATTTGTTGCTTATTTACGCTTATACCCCTTAACGGAGGTTCCTCTAAAAAGATTGACATACCGTTGAAGGGTAGTTGTTGCAATTAACCCGATACATATTTGATAATTTAACGGAGAGTGAAAGAATATCTAAGCATTTCATTTCCTTCATTCTACACAACTGCACAATATCTTAAACTGGAACCTAATTCCATAAATGAGTAAAATTCCATCACAAATGGAAAAGAATACATACTAAAACTAAAACATTCATCTTCTCATATCAATAATCAATACAAGCAAGTTCCCAAATCAATATCGAGAACAATTCTTGTTCCTTAACCAGTGTCTGTTCAAATTCTATGGAGGTGGCAGGGTCTCGAAAATGCCATAGAAAGGCAGCAATCAAGGAATGAATTTCATGTTCCTTAGTGTCGTGGTAAGAAGAGCTAGCTTACCAGGTGCCCGCTGCTTGTAATCGTCGAGCAATGATTCTGCTGCGAGGATTGACAACTCAGAGCTCTCCTCTTCCTTGCCTCGGCCCTTGGCCAGCTGACTGATGGCGTTGCTACACTGAAGAGTGTAGTAGTGACAAGTAATGGGTGATGTATTAGTGATTTTATTCAGAAACTGTGAACAAAGGTTGAAGCAGTAGGGCGAGAATTTAAAGATGGCTTACCAAGCATACACCATAGAGCGCTCTGGTGTTCTTGCCTCCACTTAGGCTGAGGGTTGAGGCATAGTACTTCTTGGCTGTCTGTAAGTTTTCCAAACCACCCAGTGTGTACAGCACCTGTTTCACAAAACCGTGCACTTTCTTATCACAGCCTGCCAGCTAAACTTAGAGGCAGAAAATTTTGTAAGATGAACAAAATATACCGGTTTAAAGGTATTGAATTAAGTTTACGTACAAAATCTTGATAGTCAAGATAATTAAATAACCTTAGAGATTATAGTACAACAGAAAGTGTTTAACTGCTGTTTTCGGTCTTCTAACAAAGTATATCCACAGCTGTAAGACCACTTTGTCATATCTGTGATACGTTTTGGTTCGTGCTACGGATATGAATACGTTGTATGGTACTTTGAGCGATGCTCAACATGTTGGGGGGTAGGCTTCAGCAAACTGAGTGTTTGGAGTCATGGTACCCTTAGGTATATTCTTAGGGTTGTTTCAATTAGTATGAATGTACTAATCAAGCACATATGAATGGAAAAATGCTAAATACTAATTACATCAAAAAACCTCATGTACTTAACTAGTCATTAGTTCTTTTTATTTTTTGGTTTGCCAGCTTTGGTTGATCCAAAACGTGAATCCATAATAAATTGGTAGGCACAAGAACTAGATCACAGTATGAAGGGGGATGGAGTGAATTAGGTAACACTCTGTGAGACAAGAAACAATTTGAAAATCCTAGGGTTCGGACTAGAGAATCAAAAAAAGGAAGGGCATGTGTTGGAATACAAAACCAAGCAGCAGTGAGATTTACCATTCAGGATGAACAACCATGCCAGGAATCATAAGCAACACTACAGGACTCACAGCAGATAAATATTTGATTTAATAACACAAATTTGCTATCTCTATCAAAATATCCAGACTCGGGTTTTGTGCCTTCACCTTTTATAAATAAATAAGAACACTTAATTCAATGGGCTACATTCCAACGGACGAAAAATCCATTTTTACCTAGTGTTGACATTATAACTATTTTCCTTATCAAAAAGCATAAGGCCAGCACATTACACAGCTGAAGTATAGATTCAACGAAAAAAAAAGAAGGATAAACTGCATAACCAGTCATCACAATAAGGGTGCATTTGAATATTGTCTCGTAAATATCTTTCAATTTTCTCTTGGATGCTCACACAAGATTTTCATATATTGATTATTTGCTGGTTGTCTGTAGCAAAAGGGTATGGATCAAACAAGAAACAACAGTGAAGCCAGAAGCAAAAATTTAGACAGTATGAAATATCTGCACTAAAATTGAAATTTATAATATCAAAACTTTATGGATGCCTCAAGAACCTTTTAGCCCATCCAAAAACTTAAATTAGAAAGATCATTATTCATTGACTATCATTTTTCAGTAGTCGGCCAAAATTAAATATTTTCATCATGTTATGAGGAGCCAAAAATTGCACTATGCTTTATAGATATTTTTGAAGTCCAACTAGGCATCTAATTGCAAATCGACAATTCTCTAAGTCAACACTATCAACCATAGGATTAAACAACTTACCTCAGCATATGCTAAATGATAGGGAGGAACCAGCGGTTGACATAATATTAGCTCCTCATAGCAAAATGCTGCTTGCTTATACCTGAATGGAGTAAGCAACAGCTTAAATGTGAAACAAAAAGAAATAAAATAATATATGCTCACATGAATGATAAATGAGATGCTTTACATTTGGAGGGAAACATAAATTTCAGCTAGTTCTCTCCAGGCATCATGATCCGCCATAAATCTGGAAAAAAAAAATAGAAGAATAATCCAAATACAGCAATGTATTCATAAATGTATACACAAATAATAAATAAAATCCTGGTACTTGTAGTATTAATAGCACCGAGGAAACAGCACTTACGTTTCAAGGTATGTTTTAAGATATTCAACAGCAGCAGAAGTATTTCCTTGTGCTTTTGCCATAGCAACCTTCCTCTTGTGGATCACCTATATGAAGTTTTCATGACTATCATACATGATCAAATAATTGGACCAAAAAATGCACAAGACAACACATCATAAGTCCAGAAGAACAAAAATGCATGCAGAAGTATGACCCTGTGGGAGTTATGACAACGATGACGATGATGAAGATAAAGTTCTTATCCATAATTTTTGGGATTGGTGACACAAAAAAAAGGAGGGAAAAAAGGGACATTTTTGAGCCAAATGAGCTCACATATAATCCATTCTTCATAGCTTCACATAAAGGCAGAAACCTTTATTATGTGAATAATCTAAAACTTTTGATTCAGGTCAAATGAACATCCATTTTGATAGTCCGAGTTTTTCATCATTAATCTGTCTCCGAACTATGGTTAACCTTCATATATCTAGAAATAGAACAAGTATCAGATCAAGCAAAGTGGCAAACTTGCCTGATCTAGTGGATTGTCCTCTAGAAGACGTGCATAAGCCTTGTCTGCCTCGGCCCATGCTCCTTTTGCTTCAAGCAGCATTCCCTCCAATCTGCCTGAAAGGTATTGTAAAGGACAAAAAAATTACAAGGACGAAAAGCAGTGTGCCATGATCGGAAGAAAAACAGAAGGGGGGAAAACAGAAAACTTAAGTATCTGCAAAATGAACTAGTCACTCAAACTGCAGGTTCATGTGTGTTCCCATCTATAAAACACAAGAACAACAGTATAAATGTGATTCTGTTAAGCAAAAAGAATGGCTCCCTATACTTTTATCTTCTACTTATCCTAGGAAATGTAATCTGTTAAGCCATCTGGCTACATGTTGTGACAGAGTTGAGTGCATTTCCTCCAGAATAGTTACCACTTTTCCTTCTCTGAGACTCTTCATTAGAATAGGACAATGTTGGAGGCTTGCTGCTCAATTCCATGAGCTTAATGCGTAAATTATGAATCATCTATATTCCTAGGTTCTTTGTGGCAAACCCAACTCTTGCAGCATTTACTTGGTTAGGAAGGCATCAAAGCTTTAACAAGAAGTTGGTATGTCCATAAATCTTGGTCAATCCTTTGGTGGAGTCTACTGATTTCCTATTTTGATTGAAAAAAGCTTAGATAACAATGATGATAAGCAAATTCATAGCTCCCCGAGTGGTTTTAACTCAACCAAGATGAACCTAAAGTTTGAAGAATATATATACACAGGTTTTTTGAAAATACATATCTGACCTTGTCTTTTGCATAGACCATGTCTTCTTGGGTTATTTCCCAAGGATTCTCTTCCATCACATAACAATTAATGAAAACTGAACGACACTGGATTATTTAAAAAAATAAAAGATGGTAAATTTTATAATTTCTAGGAAATTGTATCTATTTATCTATTGCAGTATATGTTCTTTGCTAACCTATATCATCTCCAATTTTAATCAATTACCATGAAAATGTGCTAGCCTAAAGAAAATAAAGAAAGGTAAGGCATTTTTCCCCTAAGAAAATAAAGAAAGGAAGGAAGGCACTAAGATGCATATTTACGGTGATAAGGTCCTGAAACTGTAAAACTAAGTGAATAATTGGTAAACTCATTAAAATTCTCGGTTGATTCATTTTTTTCTTAAATAAATTACAAGCTAACAGTTACCTGTAAAATAATTTAAAAAAATGTGATTGGAAAAGCAAATTGTCATATGTAAGTTTTATTACAAGCATAAAGATCCATTCAGGGACAAAGCAGAAAGGCAGGGCTCAGGCTTTCAGGGACCTTAGCAAAAACACAGTGAGTTTCTTTTGAGGAACAAAAATAATAAGTAATAATAAAATAAAATAGAAAGGCATATATTTCAAAATTTCTTAACAAATAAAGTGAGTAAGAAATTAACCCAAATCAATATATGAAGATGATATGCACAAATTGAAACCCTTAAATTTTGAAGTGGGGCCTAAAGAAGTTGACAATAGTTATAACCAACAAGTGACAAGGACAAGGACATACACCAAGGTTTAAGATCTCCATTTCAGCCAATAGCTTTTTTTGGTTGGAGGTGATATGCATTCTAGAGGTTTAAATGAGAAGATATTACTTGATAGAAATGAATGGAGATGTACTATCAAAGTGATCGATCCGGCGTGATTTTTTTTTGTTCATATAGCCTACCCCAAATACTTGGGATAAAAGGCTTAGTTGTTGTTTGTTTGTTGTTTGTATTTCAGCCAATAGCTTATAGCAATGTTGAAAATAATGCATTATAAAACCCGCTATATTGCGTTATGAAACCTAACAGAAAACCAACGTTACTTAACAGTCGAAAATAACTCAATGCACCGTAACGGTGCGTTTTTTTATGTTATTTTACGTTATTTTACGTTACGTTACGTTAAATTATGTTATATTACGTTATTTACAATAATTTTTAAATAGTTTTTATATTGATTTCGATTATTTATTTTGATTGTTAACGAATTACTGAAATTTTTTTCACTTGACGGCTTGTTGTTTGCTTATTTGATTACTTGTGATACTATTAGCTTGTACATCATTATTTACTTATTATAATTTCTTTCCAATCACTGAATTTTTTTTGTTATAATTCCTTTCCAATTACTAATTTCTTACTTGCTGATTAAATTGAATTCTCAGCTAATCTAAAATAAACAATTAAAAATAACATAAATTGAGTGTTGCAAAATATAAATTACAATAATGATAATAATTAAAAATAAATTTAAAATCTTGTTTTCTTATTTAGATGATGACTGAAATTATCGGTGTGAATGTAATTTAATTTATGAAGATAAATATGAGAATTACTGTGAAACTTATTAGAAATTTAAAATTAAAACTTTTTAGAATTTTTAATTCAATTTTCAATTTATAAAATTAATTTTATATAGCTTTATATTTATTTTTAATTAAATAAATAGAAATTTGCGTAATCTACGTTAAGCGTTACGCTATATGCTATATAACCTAACAGAGACAAAACGTTACGTTACCGTTATCGTTATTTTAAACATTGGCTTATAGAATCGGAAAAGAGTAACATCAGACACTGTATTAGCAATATACAAAAATATAGGAAAATGTCAACAAATTCGGTATGATTGCAATATTATACAGTTTATATTTGAATCAGATACCTCAAAACCGAATACAATATCGCCAGTATATTTCGATATCGGCCAACTTTTAAACCCTGACGCAAAACATGCAGACATGCACTTGTGCTCGCGTGCACACACGTTAAAGCCCAAAAATGTTAAAAACTATTTCTTTAAGTGAATTATTAGGCTGAGCATTAACAAGAGCTTTGCATTCACTAGTTCTATGTTATTTACAATGGGAATGCTAGCATGAAGGATTCAACTCTTTCGTATGAATCTAGTCTGAAACATACCTAGGAAATTATTTAATAGGTTCATGGAATGAGCACCACACAAGAGAAGTTACAGAAAAACATGAGGTAGTGATTGTTCGCCTGTTAGCATCTTTGTCGTATTGTCCCCTATCATTACCAGCACGATGCAAACAGAAGGTCCACAGCCTGGCAACAAAAAAGTACAAGCCAACAAAGTGTTCTAATGAAGACAGGCATGTGCATATATCTAGTCATGGTGGCCCATATCCTACTTTTTATAGTGTATTGATTTTTTGCATTGAGAAAACAACCTTTTGAATGCTGTACTAGTTTGTTTGAAACTTTCTTATGCAAGAACAACTATACTTCCCTATAAAAATATAATTTTTGGGATGCAGAAAAGTACATTTCCTGATGAATATTAACAAGTACACTCTGTATTTCAGGAACTGTTAAGAATCTTTCTTGCGCCCATTCACATAAAAAATAAACATGATGCGTTAAACAACTAGCCCCAGATAGGTGCATACACCACCCCTGGATCCTTCCAACAAAGGTATGGTTTTTTGGAATAATAGGGGTTCAATTTCTTATTCAAGACTGAAAAGAAGGATACAAAATTATATAGATCATGTGCCAAACAATCTTGGGTCTGCAAGTTCAGCAACAGGATATGTGAACATTAGTTCGGGTAAAACATTTTGCAATAAAGGTTTGTCAGTCCAAATTGAATATATGTAGATAATAGGAAGGGTAACAATGAACCTTTCATTTGTGTATATAATGTGAAAGGGCCCAATAAACTCTAGCATTTCATGCCTTATCCGAACCCCAGACCCAAAAGTAAACTTTTGAGTAAAATAAAAATAACGAATCCATTCAGCAAAATTATAATGGTTTCAATCCTTATAATGCATTTTCATCTTGACTGTTACAACATCAGATAATTAAATTCCTAGTTAGATACAATATTTAAACTATATTTCAAGTCTGAGGTAATAACACTCACCAACCCTCGTACTGCCTGGAAATTGCTTTGAGAGGACCGCAATGCAATCCTACAAAATAAGAATCCCAAATAACATTTGCAATGCAATTCAAACATACAAGGGCCACAGGCTGCAAGGAACTAAACATAAGACTAAAGAAGTAAGGAAGAGAGCAGCTCTAAGAAAGCTTTAGAAATTTGACAAAGCTTTAACATAAGATAACAATTTCAAGAAGAAATAAACCATTAATGACATCAATGTACAGATATCAAGGATTTCCAACAGAAATCAGAAGTTAAATACAATCTGCTTGCCTATTATGACAACCTACTGTTTCTTAGATTTGCATTACCAATAGTTACTGACTTAAAATTCAACGAAGTATTTCCAAGTCCATGATGTACATACAGATTCTATGATGCTAAATATGGGTCATATGTTCAATGCTTTATTGGCCATTTTTGCATCAAAAAAATATCTGCTAAGTAGAACCACTAGTGCAAGTAGGTGGCAGCAACAAAGAAATGTATGCTAAGTAGAACCCTAACTCTCTGATGTGAATGAATTTCTCCTCAAACAATAACAGCAATAAGGGCTAAGGATAGTCTCATTGGTTAACCGATCCGAAAGCATTAGTAGCTGTAAACCTAATGAGATTCATTTCTATATAAAAATACAATTATTATTAGTTTCTTTATATTTTCTATGGCTAAGTACAACTATTATTAGTTATTACTACATGATTCTATGAAATTGGGCATATTCCAATTATATCCTTGATGTATATTTAAAAAATCCACTTTCATCCATAACTATCAAAATTCATAAACTCATGTCTATAGAATTTTTAACTAAATTTATTGTTATCATCAAGATGATGAAATCATACATGTATCTTTGATAAATAACCCTCCCATTATCCTTCTTGTGTGGTTCCAGTCCCTACTCCTCGTTCTTAGAAATTGTCTATCCTATTATTTCTCACCATTTTATTAGTTACTGACTTATTGTTGAGAGCTACATATTTTTGTTTCATCAGTTTGACAAAACAAGACATGTCTATATATGTCTATGATCATTTACTTTCAACTGGATTTTCTTATTTCAGTAATAAAATATGCATTCACTATATTTTGCAAAAATTGCTGCTTTCTTCTATAACCTTGCTAAGATTACTTTGGCCTCTCCCATAAGAAATTCCTAGCTCCATTTGTGGTGCTAAGGCAACTTTATAGACTAGGCAGCAGTGCTGAGCCACCCCAAGAAAGTGGGATATGTATATGCCAAACATATCACAAGTCCAGTGACAACACAACATGGCTCAATTACTCGAATCATGTTTAAGAGTTCATATTGCAATCTTTAGAGTTTTCTATTGAACCCATTAATATTAGAAGTTTAGGAAAACTAAAAATTTGGGGTTGAAATATATTGCATAGTGTAAGTTCACAATAATTAATTTTTGACCTTCATCATTTATATAACGAACAATAAAACAAGATTCCCCACTCTGCTTCAAATAAGCATGAACAGGTTTAGAGGGTATGAGTTACCAATATCCACAAAGTAGCTTCAAAGTGCTAATCAGCTTATACCATACAATTTAGGTAGCATGCATAGTAAACAGCAGAACATAGCAAAAGAGATAAGGGTATATAGGGATGACAACTTTAACTTCACCACCTAGCCTAAAGTTGACAGCTTCATGTCAGCCTTAGCTTTTTTATTTCTGGGGGTAAGGGCCTTAAACTCTGTGTCAGCCTTAATTGGTCTAGTCACAAACCAACCTGACAAACCTGTTAAACACAAAAGGCAACCTTTACTGACAGCTTCACCAGAACTAACGAGATTAATTGTGTGGTTATATTCAATGATGAAACTGACATTAATTAGTGTGCCTGAATAGTTGGCATCTGACACAGAGTTGAACCTTATTCAGTTTAAAGTATTTTTTTCTTTTACTTTAACATAATTCCATTTGATTCATTGATTGCCAAGCAAGGTTTTAAACCTTAGTAATGGGCCAATGGTTTATGATATCAAAAATCAGGAGAATAAATCTGTTAAATATCACAATTTTGACAATAACAATAACTATATTGGAGGTCTATATATCATATCAGATCCCTCATAATCTAATACAATATCCGTGATACACATTGGTACCAGCCAATATTCAACACCTTATTAAGGAATCAAGGACAACCTAGCAGCGAAAAAATGGTGGTTAGCTTGTCTATTGTTTCCCGATTGCAGTTTGAATCCCAGCCACTGAAGGATCCGTCAAAGAACTGCATTTCTAGACCAAATCTGACCTCTCCAAACCCAGCCGGTTTGATAAAAAGGTTATCTGGTTCAAGTTCATGCTACCTAATATGGGAAAGTAAACAAGCCAAACAGTGTGGGCCTTGAAACACCAAGTACTAACCACAAAGGAGAACTAGAATTCCACACTAAGCCTCACTTGTCCTAATATAACAATTAAAAAAACAGAATATGTCAACCTCCCTTGTCCTAATATAACCAGGCTACTGAAATAAGTAACCAAAATATGCCAAAAAACTATAAACCTCCACCAGGAAAGCTTATGAAACAGAGATGCATTGTCGCAATTACCAGATACAGATTTGATGCACATCAATATCCCAATAATGTCAACTACAGTTCCAAGTATTTAATCATAAATGAGCAATAAAATTCATATATGTATTTTTGTGAATTCAAATGTCATGTTTCAATGCCCAAGGTATGCATGTTGTCTTGAACAACATATATCAGCAACAGGAAAGCAAAGCTTTATGTCACAGTATTTCAGACCATCTATATGAATACTTTTCACCTGATCAAGAACATATCATAAAGATCCGACTAATTTATAGCGAGCTAAAACAGGTGAGCCAATTTGAATTAAACCAAAGAGGTGTTAGCAAAGTTATGTCAATCAGTCCTAAGCTAAGGTGAAACCAAATCTCATTTACTTCTTCTGGGCACAACAAAATTTTCTTTTGTTTTCCATATTCTGGATATGAACAGAATACTGCAAGTTACACTAGGGTAAAACATAATAAATTACAAGGTTCACAAAGGGCCCATTTGTTAGGCTGCATTTGCAAAAACAATTTGTAACTGCAAGTGAAAAGTGGAGGAAAATTTCAAATGCCAGAAGGAATTTCCATTCCCATGCAAATTTGTTATTGTAATTGAACTAATTTTAAAATTTTCCATGGGGAATTGAAGTCCCCTACAAAGTTTGAAAATTTCCTCTAAACTTTGACTTGAACTTGCAAATTTTACTTCACATGAAATAAAACAAACAGACCGCAAGTATAGCATGCATTGCATGATGAATAAAAGCATTTCCATCAGTGCTGCATATAGGAGGAGAGGAGAAAACATCAGAAAAATAATTAAAAAGAGACGGTACCTTTGCAATATCAACCCGCTGGCAGTCCATGGCAGCAATAGCCACCTGCTCATAAAGAGTCCATTCTGCACATTAATAGACAAGCCACTGAGTTTGGAGAACATTATCAGGTGGACAAAGTTGAAGTGCGAAAGCAACAAATATAAAATGAACCTAAAAATACACTCTACAATGTTGAACAACTCAAAATCAGGGCACAAGTCACAAACGTCTAGGGAACCAACCTATTTCCAACCATATGGCAGTCACATAGCACTTGAAATTTGTAAATAGATAAGAGCCGCCTAACAGTGAAGTTGCAGTTTAAAGAAAACATTGAGTTACTCTTTATACGGTGTAGTTGATTCGGGAAACTTCTGATTTAGATCAGAACAAGATTCAAGGACCAAGTGATCAACATCATGTAGTGTGTGGTAAGTGGTAACAAAATCGAACAAGGTGACTAGTACTACTACATCATATGCACAGCAAATGGAACTTCAGAAATTAATATTTTGCAGATGTAAGGCTTCATCATATATTCCTATTATATGTAGGACACTTATCCCAGAAAGAAAAAAAGCATGTCCAGCCGTGTTGGACACGGCACTATGTCCCTGTGTCTGACAATTGTAAATGTAGAAACGTCCATTTACATAAAAAAGTATTATAATATGGAGTTTATTATATCATCCTTTTGACAAGAAATACACATTTTATGGTCTACTTTACTATTATATCTTCTTTTATATATGGATAACAATCCAATTCACATATTTGTATAAATTAGATAAACATACATTTTAAAAAAATATACATTTAGCTAATACTCATGTCTAGATATTAGAGCATTGCCATGTACAACACCCTCTCTCAGTATCCATATATCATAGATTTTACTTAGTCTATGAAGCCAATATTTCATGCACATAGTTTTGGTGTGGATATCCATATAGAAACTTTATGAGTAAAATGAAATGTGATTTAGGACCCTACATTACAATTTTATTTGGACGAAGCCCCATATCAAGGGAAAAAAAAAAAAACCTTATATGGTACACCCCTGAGTCTTAAAAAGATTTTGAAAAGCCCTAACTAACACATTTAACGTGTACATATCCTAAAATAAAATGTAAATGTATATAGATAAATACTAATAATATTAAGATTGGATATAAAATTCCTTATTTATTTCGAGAATAATGCACAAGGTTGGGTAATTTTTATTATTAGAAAACTCAAAAAATAAATTATTTATGGTACTTATAAATGCAAAATTTTGGAATATGCCAAAAAATTTCCATTCATCAATTTTTCCCAATATAAATTTCATTATTATTAAAAGAAAAAATTAGATATATAATTTTACAACATGCATATTTTGGTAATATCAGTATTTTTCTTTTTTTAGCTTTTCATTTTTTATCTACCGATCTTTTTTTCTGACTTGCTTTTGTTATCATCTTTTAATTTTCATCCTCTCCCCCCTTTAAATTTCAAAATTCACCCATTAACATATCTCTAATTCATATGGTTACTTTCTTGCAACCACTAATGCATCTCAAATCTATATGGTTTTTTTTTTAACATCTAAATCCACTTTCAGTATTAATCTAGTACTAAAAAAAAAAATTATGGACTCTCAGAGCAATGTTGATATAAAATTTTGCCAAAACTCACTCTATATAACAACTATGATTTTTCTCAATTTTAAGCTTATTCATATGAAACAAAAATCATGAACAAAATTTGAAATTATCTATTCTTTGTTTTTCAATACAAGAACCTATTGAACATACCTATATTTAAATTTAAGCTAAAAGACTTAGATCACCATCTTAATATATTTTATATTTATACTATTCATTTGGGTAAATCCATGGTGATCTCATATTTAAATTTGGCAACAATAGCTAAAACTAATTGATTAAAATAAAGAAGCCATAATAACCTTAATTCTAAAGCTTACCCTAAAAAGAACTAACTTTGAAATTGTATCAATTTTTCTTTTATCATTATTTATGATTCGATAAGCATATAATAAGTATCCGTCTTTTGATTTCATTTTTCTCTTCTTTTAATAAACATATACCATACTTTAAATGAGTCAATTCAAAGATGACTTTATTAATCCCTCATATATATCACAATGTCTTTATTGCAGAGATGTATATCTTTTACTACTTTTATAATAACTTAATAACAATGATCAATATAAAAGTATGTTTTTTTTTATTTTTATTTTCTAAAACATGCATAGCACATGCATGACAAACTAATGATACCAAAAAATTAAATGATATTTCCTCTTTAATTTTCTTTCTTTTTTGTGATACCCATATTTTTGTTATAGATAGTAATGATCTATTATAAGCATAGTTATTTGTGCAATGAGTATAAAAGTTAATAAATATGCAATAGTCCATTTAGCTACTCATTGTGAAGATGAAGCACCGACACAAGACCAATATATTGTGAAGTGTTCAAGAAATAAGTTAAATAACTATTTCATATACTACATAAATAACTTTCTTCAACTACCAAAATTCAAATTATTTTCCTACTTAAAATAATCAAGATTAATCAATGCATATTCTTATTGGCTTATCCTATCCATATGATAGCCAATTACACAACAGATTTGCTACATCAACATCAAGCCAGACCCATATATACTCTATACTGATGCCGACAAACTTATGTAGTTAAGAAGTGGACGATTTAGTTTTCACAATAGTACAGCACCAAAAATAAAAACCTAGCTGAGATGGCACTAAGGACCTCAAACAAAGGATCAACTAGTTACCTGTGTGGGAATTTACAACATCAGCCCCAAAGAAAAATAGGTTAATTTCACATTCTAACCATCAAAATAGATCTTTCATGCACTTCCAAATCCCTCTTCTCACTTCATTTTTGTAAGTGCATAAATCCAAACATCAATTGTTCAAGCATCTGTACTAAAAATTTGAAATTAAAAAGAAAACTTTATTTTCTCTGTCCACATCTCATGCTGTCTTCGAAACCGATAGTATTCTCAAAGTGAACTCTTTCATGGCCAAGTAACTGGTGAAAAAAGTTTCCAAAAGGATCTTAGGTTACTATCTCCTACTACAGCTTTTGTAGGTTCAGACTCTTAGAAAAAGATCCAACGTAGATGACTTCAGTACTCCGATTTTTAAGAGAAAACGGTAAAGGTGGTTACTTTCTCGCCAGTGGCTTGTCTCGTGGAATGCCAAAAGAGCATGGCTAAGAATTTTTTTTCTCCAGTGGCTTATGGTCTCAACAGTCCAACTTCGCAAACACCTTCAGCTTTTCTTTGAGCTAAAAAACAAGAGCATCACTAGCCCTTCTTCTAACATTTTTGGGGTTTAAGATGCTCCCTCAATTAAACTCAAACCTTTTCTAACAATTGTATTGATGTCCCAAATTCTAACAATTCTGGTGATTCTGGAACTTCCAAAAAGAATGGATCTTTCAAAGATTAAGTCTTTAGCTAGCAAGATCAGAAATTTCAAACAATTATGGCAGAATTTGACAATTATTGAGTCAAGATTCCACAAAATATCCTACCAAAAATCCAAACTTCCAAGGTCAACGGAAACAAGAATCTCAGTTCCAAACTAGCCAAACAGCAATAACTTTTTTTTTCTCAATTGAAACCCTAATTTAACAGTCCAAACCCCAAACTCATTCCAAAAAAGGGGGAAAAAAATAAAATTGGAAACTCAATCGATCTGACCTTCAGCGCCGAGTTTGGATCGAGCTCCGTGATCGTTCAAGATGGCAAGGCCGTGCTTGAGGACCTTATCGGATCTGCGAGCCTTGAGCTTGCGCACGAGGCAGAGGTACTCCCAGGCGCCGCCGCCGCCATTGTCGACCTGGATCTCGAGGCGGTTCAGTCTCGATTCCTCCGCTGCTCCCACCATCCTTCCTAATTTACGCCGACTGCCACTGGAGAGAGAGGAGGACGACGAGATTTGGTATTGGGGTCGGAGACGAAGGCGCCGGCGATTGCTATCGGTTGATGTTGAAAATTTTGTGGGCGTTACTGCGATTTTGTGGGTCGTTTTGTTAGCGGTTCGGATCTTTCTGCGGGTCGGGTGATGGAATCCTTAACTAGAGGGAAATTCTAAATGTGCACCACACTTTACCTAGTGAGCACCGCATCCTATAATAAAGTGATTTACACCATTGGGGAAAATGGTGCTCACCAATTCAAGTGTGGTGCGCATTTAGAATTTCCCTTAACCAGATCTAAACCCGATTGTTCACCAGAAAATAAGTAATAACAAACTGATTTTTGTGGGGGTAATTCTAAATGAGGGGAAACTCTATTTGAGCGCACTTCTTTGCTCACTGGACCACCACCAAAAGTGGTAAAAAATTATAAGAGTGACCATATATTTTTTTTTTTATTATTGGTCTGAAATTAATCACCATAAGATGTAAAACCTGTTCGCAGATTAATCCCCAAAACATTTGAAAACTATTCAGAAAATCATTTAGGAAATTAATCTGCAGCTAAAAAACAATTCACCGATCAGAGAGGTGTGTTCAAATAGTATTTTCCCTAAATGAGTGGGAGTTTCCAAAGAAGCACACCATCTTTACTGGTGTGCCCACTTAATAACTGTATGTATTGAAAGTCTTAACAAAAAATACACTGTTTAGTGGGTTTACTGGAAAAAGTGGTGTGCTCCTTTAAAGACTCAATAAATGAGTCCACTCTTTTTCTCACTGAGAACACCTACAAAGTTTAAATAATTACAAGTTTAGTATGTTTACACTGAGAAACTTTAAATATTTACAGGTTTGGTATTTTTTTTCTTTGACTAAGCTGCACTACTCTTCTACCCACTGGGGAGTTTCTAGAGGGGCACACCATTTTTCCCAGTGAACCGACTTTTCTTAGTGAGCTCAGCCTCTCTTTTAAAAAGAGAGGGTTTTTTCTAATGAGCACACCATTCATGTCAAAAAACCATTTTCTCCTTCAATTTCATTTCTTCCAAAACCCATCTTCTCTTCCTCTTTTAATCCCATTTCCATACTCCTAACATTAAATCATAACTTAAAAAGCTTAAATTTTGAAAGAGGATGATAGATTCACATTTTCAAAATTTTGGATCGTCAATATAGATTTAAAGATTCTTTTTTTTCTTTTTTTTGTTAAACTCAAATCTTCACGGTGAGAAAGAGAGGGAGAGAAGGGAGGTTGAAGAAAAGGACAGTTTTGTGCAAAAAGAACAATAACAAACTTATAAATTAACCAATTTCATAAGTGAGTTCACCAGAAAAAATAGTGTGCTCTTTTGGAAATCCCCATGTACTGCCATCATCCCATCTTAATAAAAACCAAACCCTAATTCAAAAATTCTCATCCCTAACTCCAAATCCCAATCTAATTTTTTACTCCTCTTCATCATAATTAGACGATTAAAGAATTTGCTTAGTCTGTAGGAATGAATCAACTTTTCCCTTAACACTTTTAACTAAATTTTTATTATTTTTTGGAGAAAAAAATTCGAGAGCAATTTTGATTAACAGTGCAGATCGAATTTCGTTCAGATATTAAGTTCCAAAACAATATTGCACTGTTTGAGTATTAATATCCAAATAAATATTGTTCCATCTAAATTAGTGAGTATTAACAATCAAACGGATAGGACATACGCAATCGGAACAGAAAAAAAAAAAAAAGAAAGAAGAAAGGAGATTTAAGAGTAGGATTGGAAATTTGGGTGTACTTTACTTACTAAACCACCAGTCTTTTGAAAAGATTGGGTAGACATACTTAGAAAGAAGGGTTTAGTTAGAAAAAGGGTGGACTCATCATTTACTCACCGACTTGATTTTATTTAAAAATTCAGACACACCTTGAAAAAATGGTTTAAAAAAAAAAACAATATTCAATTGTTGCGTGATATTGGGATGTCATGGAGTCAAAGTGGAAGCAAAAGCTTTTCCACAAGGGAAAAAATTGACAGCTTGACGCTTTCACTGTTCTGATGAGCTGTGAAAACGAAGCTCGCATGCTTTGTTTGGACAACTTCATGAGCTTCTCCTTCCTATTATGATTATATTACTGCTAAGAATATCCGGTGTCAATCACCTAAGAGTAAAAAATAAGAAATCACGTGAATACAAAAATTTACATGATTCATTTCAAATCGGACTATGTGTACACAGCCAATTACGTGAATATAAATATTTACATGGTTCGTTTCAAATCGGACTATGTGCACACAGCAATCAGAGGGGCTTTTTTTCACTATTTAAGAATAGAATTATAAGTACAAAATGATTATATATAGAGAGAGATGGAGAGTTGGTGTACAGTAATTTCATGCTCTACAAAACTCAACAATTACATACATCCATCATTCCTTCGCAAATTTTGCAGCAGAGCAACAGAAAAGAAAGATACTAACACACAAACATCGCAATATGGTATAACCGTATGTAGTATAAATAATTTTTTTTTTTTTTTACTAAGATAAGTCCTTGACGATTTCATCCTTTCATATATAAAACTAAAAGGGGTATTTACTGGTTTGTCCCTAAAATCTTTATATATTATGATTTTGTCCCCCAAATCTTCATATTTAGAGATTTGTCCCCCAAATCTCATAAGTTACAACAATTTAGTCCCCCTCTCTAATTTTTCCTAACACAATTAAATATTTGACCAGTTTATCCCTCTTTTCCTCTTCTATTTTCCTCCTCTCTTCTTCTTCTTCTCTCTTCCTCCTCTCTTCTCCTTTTCTTCATTATTTCTCATCTCTTCCTCCTCTCTTCTCCTTTTCTTCATTATTTCTCATCTCTTCCTCCTCTCTTCTCCTTCTCTTTTCCTCCTCTTTTCTCCTTTTGTTAACAGAGGAGGAAAAGAGAGGAGAAATAATAAGAAAATGAGAAGAGAGGAGGAAGAGAGGAGGAAGAGAGAAGAAGAAAAGAGGGATAAAATGGTCAAATATTTAACTGTGTTAGAGAAAGTTAGAGAGTAAAACTAAATTGTTGTAACTTATGAGATTTGGGGGATAAAATACTAAATATAAAGATTTGGGAGACAAAATCATAATATATAAAGATTTGGGAGACAAACCAGTAAATACCCCAAACTAAAAATATCTTTTAGCGTAATCTCCAATAGTGGTTAGGAAAACCCATGTTCCCATACTATCTTTATACCCACCCTTATATCTTTACTTGCCATATAATCATCGTACGTGTTTCTCACTCTGTAGATATCCCAAGCGCATGAAGGGGGCATCAGCAAATACATTGGCACCACCTCATACTCTGGGTGCTCCACTCCAACTCCCTCAACCATCCTTCTCATCATCTCCTTAACGTCTTTCCAGCCTTGTGCCAGCCGGTCAAATCCACTCCAGCTGTATAATTAGTGTGCTTACTTTCCGCATCAGCATGTCTGTAACCTCTGGTACCAGAGCATCTGTAACCTCCTCCTTCTGTAAGAGCAATATCTGTATCAAGAAAGATTCATATCAGAGCAAGGGTCTCCTCTTCTAGTTACAAACCTTAGGACTCACCAGACATGTTCTCTTTTTCCAGGTTATGAGTAATCCCTACAGGAAAAAAAAGTTCAGATCACACAAGCAAAGAAGAACAAGCTTATCTGAACAAGCTTCGTCGTCGTCGCCGCCTGCAGCTTTCTCTTGCTTACTGGCTTCCTCCATCTTCGACGTCAATGGTGATTTGCCTCTGCATTCATCTTCCATGGCCATCTTTCTCTCTCTCTAAACTCATTCTTCTTGGCTTTGTTACAGTGAGCATATCGAAAATCTAAAACCTTTTATGCAATGCTAATATTGACAAGGAATCGGTTTTCATCAAACGATCTCTTGAAAAACTTCTATAGTAATGTGTGTGTCTATGTTACGAAATAAAAACAGAAGGTATGAATCTGACTTAGAATCTGAAAATTTTATGTGGATCAATATAATGCGTTGCAACAATTGAAATAACTGAAACCTTGAAACTATCTCCCATCTTTATCCCTGAGCCGAGCATGGAAACACTTGGCTAGTCGCTACCTCTAAGCTCCCTACGGCTCCTGCTACCTGCGAAGGCCCTGCAGAGCAATCCTCCGGCAGCCCTTGGCGAGCCGCAGGCTCCTGGAGATGAAGCGCACACTCCAAGTTCCATAGCACGTCGCCCATCGCAGGCCTGTCAACTCCGTACTGAGCCAAGCACTTCTCTACCGTCTCCCCAAACTTCTTCAGTGACTTGGGGTCGATCTCATCCTTGAGCATCGGATCGACAACCTTCTCAATGTGCCCTCTCTTCTGCCACTTCATCCCCCACTCCGCCAGGTTCACCTCCTCCCACGAGAGCGACCTGTCGATCACGAGCCTCGCACACAGGACCTCAAGAAGCACGACGCCAAACGAGTACACATCAGACTTCTCAGTGAGCTGCTGAGTTCTGAAGTACTCGGGGTCCAGATACCCGAAGCTCCCCTTGACTCCGGTGCTCACATGAGCCTGAGCCTCGTCGATGTGAGCCCCCGCAGACCTTGACAGCCCGAAATCAGCAACCTTGGCAGTGTAGCTCTTGTCGAGCAGTATGTTAGAGGACTTGACATCGCGGTGGATGATGGTTCCCTGAGACGTGCCTGTGTGCAGGTAGTGCAGGCCTCTTGCGGATCCGATGCAGATCTCAAGCCGCTGCCTCCACGACAAGCGGGGCTTAGTCGAGCCGTACAGGTGGTCTCTCAACGGTCCGTTCGCCATGAACTCGTACACCAGTATCATCTCTGATCTCTCGTCGCAATAACCAATCAAGGACACAAGGTGGCGGTGCCTTATCCTGGTGAGGACTAAGATTTCGGCTTGGAACTCTGCCAGGCCCTGCCTAGATCCGCCATTGACATCGTTTCGGCCGCCTCTCTTGACAGCAACCGCAGTTCCATCTCTGAGCACACCTCTGTACACCTTCCCGAATCCACCGGACCCCACGAGGGAGTTATCGTCGAAATTGTTAGTAGCCAGCAGAATCTCCGCAAACGGTATCTTGAGGCTAAGGTTCAGATTGCTGGCAGGAGACGTCGCTGCAGTGAGCTCCATCAGTCTGCTATACGAATTCCCCGGCGCTGGTGACCAGGCGGCAGACGCTGAGGGCAATGCAAGCTTCTGCTTGCGCTTCTTCCTTCTCCATCGTAACACAATCACAACAAAAGCCAATACCAAACATATCAGGACGAAGCATCCGAGAACTGACCCGATCACCACGACGCCAATGTGATTCTCCTTCTTAGGTTCCGAAAACTTGGCAACCCCGTGAATCTTCAAGATCTCCAGCCCGTTCAGTATGGCGTTGATCTTGGACGGGAGGTTCCGGTTAGATGGTCCGACGCTGATGTGAATGGTCCCCGAGGGGTTTGAAGCCGCGACGAAATCAATGTAGTAAGGCGAGGCTAAGGATAACGTCTGTGATGAGAGGTCGAGGTCCGTATAGACAGGGTAACCATTTATGTAGACGTTGAAGTAGAGCTCGTAGAGAGCTTTGCTGACTATATCGCAGAAGTGCAGCCGGACGAGGTATCCATGGTCGGAGTTGGGAACAGGAAGGACCCAAGTGAGGTTAAATTTATCCGAGGAGGAGGAGGAATTGCCTGTTATCGGAAAAATAAGATCAACAACATTAACTTTCCAAATTTGTTTTTGATACACGTTATAGCTAAACTTTACTGGAAGAATTCGACATGGTATATGATTATTTATCAAGCTAAATTAGTACTAAATGATGGTCAAAACTTTAAATGAGAGATTGGTGAAGTTTATTCAAGAACAATGGCATTCTCTTTTTATTGATGATTGCTTAGTAGTATCGAAAAAATGACAAGAACTAATATACTAGCATCCAATTTTCAAGCCTAAATTCTCAAAAAAAAAAAAAAAAAAAAAAAAAAAAAAAAAAAAAAATCTAAATTTCTGCCGAAGGTAGTGATCTCAGCACAAATTTTGCTCAAAATACAAATCAGATTTGATTCTTCAAGCCAAAATTTCAAAATTACCAGTCCAGCCGATCTCCCGGCACGTGCCGTACACGCTCGCCGGCGCCGTCTCCGGCGTGGCCCCGCCGTCCGGATACTGAATCCTCTCCGAGAACCGCACCTCCTCCCCGCTCCTTCCCTCCACAAACCCGTCGTCGTCGGGCACCCAAGTCCTCCACAGCGTGTCGTTCTCCGGCGTCACTAGCGGCCCGCCCACATTTAATCGATGCACCACCTCCAGCACGTGGCCCGCCAGCCCCGCGGGAGAGGAGGAGGAGAAGAGGGCCTTCGGTGTGGAGAACAGCTCGATTGCAGCGAGCGAGGCTGCGTGGTTGGTTTCTGGGGTGAAGGTGAGGTCGAGGGAGGCGAGATTGAGGCTGAAGAAGAAGAATTCTTTGAATGTGGGGTGGGTGGGGGAGGAGGAGAAGTGGGAGAGGAGGGGGAAGGCGGAGGCGGAGACGGAGAAGAGGGAGGGGGAGGGGGAGGGGGAGGGGAAGTGGAGGCGGAGGAGGTGGGGCCCAGGGGTGGAGAGGGGGAAGGAGAAGGAGAAGGGGAGAGGGGAGGAGTAGGGGGTGGAGGAGTTGAGGAGGAGGGGGAGGTGGGAGTGGGTGGAGTTGGGGGGAGGGGAGAGGAGTAAGGGGGTGGGGGTGGTGGTGGTGGTGGTGGTGAAGAGGAGGAGGTAGTTGTCTTTGGGAGTGAAGGTGGAGGAGGAGGAGGAGGAGGAGGAGGAGAGAGAGAGGAGTTGGAGGAGAGAGAGTAGGAGAAGGAGTTGCAATGGAGTTGTTGTTGCTCTCATCTTTTGGCTTTATTTTTTTTTTTTTTTTTTTTTTGGGAAAGAATTTTGTTGGGAGATCGAAGATGGTGAGGAAGGCAATTATAGTCAAGAGAGTTGCTGGATGCGCCCCATAATTTTCCCAGTTAGTCCCAATTTCTTAGTGGGTCCCAGTATGCTTTCGAACATGCCATTTTTTTCTTAGCCGAGCACTATTTTTTTCGAAGATTGCATGTGTAACCACCAATCTCATATTTCCATGGAAAAATAGGATTCACAAAGGAAAAAAAAAAATCTTATTAGGAAAAAGAGAGGCTTATTAAGAAAAAAGTTCTCACTAACAAAAAAAAGATGTGCTCACTAAGAAATTGGGACTTACTAAGAAAAAAAAGGGGTCACATTTAGAATTTCTCATATGTTTTAATCTTTGCTCTTCCGGCTTCAATTTTCTCTTTCAATCTCCTTCCTCCATAGCACTTCCTGACGTGCTAGCTCTCCAACAAGATGAGAATTACACTGGAATTACAGTCTTTACCAGTATTTAATACTATTTGTTTGTAAATAAAAGCAAATCGGGAATTCAATCCTAAATACAACTATTGGCCGGGATCTTCGTCCCAACCGGTTGTTGAACAAGTCGGGACATGCTTCTTGACTAGTGTTTTCATTCTCACAGTCACACAGGACACGTGACTGTTCTTAATATAATTAAAATTTTTAAATATCACATTCTTAATTCATCGTTCAAATTATACTTCATATTGAGTCTAAAAATGCTTTAAACATACCTCTAAATAATGAAATTCATCCATTCTTGCTAAAATTATAACCTTATTCTTCATCTTTTTCAATCTCTTCTCAACTCTCAAATAGAGAGATATCCACATCCGATTTACCAAAAAAAACAAAAAATAACTTAAACAAGCTTGAGCAATCTCATACAAATAATAAAAATCGAATTTTGGATGGGATTTAGGGTTTGAAGTATGAGTTTTTTTTTTTTTTTGGACTTCACTCGCGTTGGGTTTTAGAAGGGAGAAGAAGGATTTGGAGCTCACTAAGAAAAAAAAAAGAGTAATAAAATGGAGGAAACTAGACTCGCTAAGAAATGGATAAGGACTATTTGGTCTAAAAATAAAACAACATAAGGGACTGGAGCTCACTAAGAAAAGTTTGGGGCGCATCTAGAAATTCCCTATAGTCAAAATGAGAATGAGAATTTAGATTTTTTTTTTTTTTCCCTCTTCTCTTTTTTTTTTTTTTTTTTTTTTTTCAGATTTGTTAGTAGATGTAAATCTAGAGTATGTGTATTTTGGAGAAAAGGATTACATTTTCTGATATAATTTGTATATTAGTTTCTGATATAATTGTGATAACAGTTATTAAAATCATTTGTTATATCTATTCACAACTAGAAATTAAAACTACTTAAATTACATTTTTTTTTTAAATTTTTTTTGTTGATAGAGATCATTGCAGTTTCGTGTCTATCACTAAAGTGAGGGACTGAATTATGATAAGTAACTTAATTTGATTAGTAACTCTGAGAATAGTTAAGTAAATTTACTATAAAATTAATTTTTAATCATGATTAGTTGATATCTTAGATAACATATATTTAATAAACTGACTATTATAAGGTTAGTAATATTATTAGAGACTAATATCTAACTAATGATGTGTAGGAAACTAATATCTAAATATGAAATTTATTTCTAAGAATTCCATTATTGTGGCCATCAAGCCCATCTCGATGAACTAGAGTTAATTATCATAAGTTAATGATCGGTTTTTTCTTTTCTTCAGTTTTTTATATGACACATTCATAAATATGATGACCCAAATAATTGAAAGTTGATAGTTTAATAAAAAAGAATAATATAAAAATGTCTATATCTATAGACCAATGTTGAAAATAACACGTTATGAAACCCGTTATATTGCGTTACGTAACCTAATGGGACCCGAATGCTACGTAACAACTAAAAATAACTCAGTGCACTGTAACATTACATTTTTTAATGTTATTTTACGTTATATTACGTAATGTTACGTTAATATTAAATTATTTATAATTAGTTTTTTAGTAATTTCTATATTATTGTTGATTATTATTTTATTTATTAGCGAATTGTTGTAATTTTCTTGATTAGTTGTTGGCTTGTTTGATTACTTGTGGAATTACTAACTTATTAATTTGTGATTGTTTCGTTGTTCGCTTGTTATAATTCTTTTTCGATTGATGAAATATCTTATTTGTTGATTTTATTGAATTTTTAACTGAACTGAAATCAACAATTATAAATAAGATAAATTGAACATTACAAAATATAAATTACAACAATGCTAATAACTGGAATTGGAATAAAAAATTGAAATCTTATTATCTTATTTAAATGATGGCTGGAATTACAGTTGGAGACTTAATATAATTTATGAAAATAAATGTGAAAATTATTGTAAAACTTAATATAAAATTAGAATAGATTATATATTACAAAATAGTTTTATATTTTTTTTATATTTTTTAATTTTTTTTTTTGAATTTATAAAAATTATTTTATATAGTTTTATATTTATTTTTAATTAAATAAATAGAAAATCGCATAACTTACGTTATGCGTTACGTTATATGCGACATAACCTAACAAAGACAAAATATCTCGTTATTTTAAACACATGTATTTTCTATTTTCTTCTTTCTAACTATCATACACGTATCTAAGACATTTTAATGCCACGGATTTAACTGTCAGGATCGAACTCTAATATTAAACACTAAGTACCAAAAATGTCTCTGTTTATAATTAGAAACTAATATTATATTTGGGAAGCAATCTCAAGATATTTTGCCACCTATGCATTGATAAAGAAAGTTTACAGGTAGTGCAAAAATATATAATGCAAGTTTGAGGGGGGACTAATCTAGTTAGTCTGGTAAGCACGGAACGGGGTGTGTTTGAGCTGGATTATAGGTGTTCTACCGTGTGGATAACGATGTTTTAGTACGATCGATTGCAAAAAAATTACGTACATATTGTCTGTTTAGGAGCTGACCGGATCATGAAAAGTGAAATATAAAAAAGTAGACCAGTGGGGATTTACATATTTTTTTATTTTTTATTTTTCTTGATTGTTTATGTAGAAAACGATCATGCAAAGTTGTTTATTACTTTTGATTGGTCATGGAAAATAATCCATGGAAAGAGAGAGAATGAAACAAGTGATAGATTATGAAACTAATCACACGGTTTAGCTGAGGATTGTGTGAAGGTGAGCTGGAACATGGACGCCATGGCTGCAACCGCGTGGACAAAGGATGATTTAGGATTGTGATCGGGGAGTTTCCAAATGAGCACACCACTTTTTTTAGTGAGCTCATTTTATAACTGTCCGAACTGTGAGCCCGGATAAAAAAAAAAAAAAAAAAATACTGAAAAATGGGCTTAGTGAGAAAATTGGTGTGCTCATTTGGAAACTCCCTGTGATGGGCCTGCTAGTTTGATAACTGGACGGCGTTAAGGTCGCTGTCCCATTGGTGGGCCACCGTAACACGCTTAAAGTGGAGATTGGGCCGCAAATTGACACCCAGCCCGGACTTGGACACTGTATCCTCATGCCACGCATGCAACAATTATCAATTTTTATTTTTTTAAATTGGTTTTTAGATTAATTAGAATAAAATTGAACACACACCACCCCTCCCCCCTACCCCCCACACACATATATATGAGAAAAATAAAAATAAACTTACAGCTAATGCAAATTATCTGAACTGCAGTTCATTTTCATTATCTCCAATAAATTTTCTTAAATAATTTCTTTTGAATTGTGATCATGACCCTTTAGAGTTCACTCATACCCAGTTTCTTGGGATTTAGTTTTGATTTGGTCCTCCATTAAGTTGACACTAATTTTAACCGGTTCCAATTAATAAATATTTTGTATCCAATTGATTAAAGTGTAAATGGATTCCAAAATTCATGAAATTAAATCTTATTAAAGTTATGAAGATAAATATTCTAATTCTAAAAAAATTGAAAAAAATTTATTTGATTATTATATTTTTGTCACTAGCTCATGTTGTTAAAGGAGAAACTTTTCAAATGTATAAGGAGAAGTTAATAGCTTCGCGGTTAGTCAAACGCGAGGCTATTCCTTAGCCTCGCATCAGCCTTCGTGTCAGAGTAGAACGCGAAGCAAAGTCATTTAGCCTCGTGTCCAAAGCCATTAATTCCGCGTTAGCAGATTTTCAGAATATGTAATTGATTTTAATTGAGATTTGTGATTATCTAATACCCGATTGAGTCCAACTAAAATACAAAATCAAGAGATCAGGTCAAAATCAAATCTTAGATGAAAATCATTGATGAATACAAACCTTCCATCCCTATCTCTAAAAGAACTCTTATAATCAACTAGCGTCTATAAATGGTCTCTATGAGGAGACTTTGGACAATTCAAATTACGCACGAGAGCCTTGAACCCTTTGGATCAGCAGAGAGAGAGAGAGCTAGGGCCGACCTTCTTCTTCAACAAATGAAGATTTTCATGTTGAATCGTCAATAGATTCTACTAATTAAATTCCATCACCATATTAGAACGCACGTCTTATTGTAAAAGAGAGTGATAATATATAAACCATCTCGTTTATTTTCTTTTGTTCTTCTATCATTGTAATCAATGGAAGAAAGAAATAATTTTGAAAATCACTTAATTTTTCCTGAGCATGCAGCTCATCTACAGTAATATATATATATATATATATATATATATATATATATATATATATATATATATATATATATATATATATATATATATATATATATATATATATATATATATATATATATATATATGATTACTGTAGGTTAGCTGCCAGTTCAAGAAATTTTATGTGAGTCAGCGGCAAAAATATAATAATTTAATATTTTTTTAATTTGTTTTTTTGAAATTAGAACTTGTACCTCTTAATTTCTTTATGATCAAATTTCATAAATTTTGTAATTCATTTACTCTTTTTTCAAGTAAATACAAAATATTTTATTCATTGAAAACCGTTAATTTTGTGTCAACTTGATGAATGACTGAATCAAAACTAAAATCCAAGAAATTGAGTATAAGTAAACCCTAGGGGGTCGAGATCATAATCAGAAAGAAAATTTTTTAAAAATTATTGGAAATAGTATAAATGAATTGCAGATCAGGTTACTTACGTGAGTTATCAGCTCATTTCTATTGTTATGTATATAGAGAGAGAGAGAGAGCGGAAAATTCACCGATTGTGAAGAGAGTTCTTTCATCTCACTTAGCTGGCCTAATAAAATTATTACACGTGGCGTCACTCAAGTTAATAAATAAAAGAACTCCTTTAACCACCTTTTGAGTGGCGCAACGTATAATAAATTTATTGGGCCACCTAAATGGCGGTGAAAAAACTCCCTTCACCGCCGGTGAATTTTCCTTTTGCTTATATATATATATATATATATATATATATAGAGAGAGAGAGAGAGAGAGAGAGAGAGAGAGAGGGATGGTAAAAACTTTGTTCGTGACAATTGGAAAGTTGCAAAATTGCAACTACTTTTGTCGTAAATCCTCCAGCAGTTTTTTGTATTATTAGTGCCCTGACTGATACTGGGCAAATCTAAGAAATTTGCAAAATGACACTTTTTGTTGGCCCTAATGATTTTATAATTATAATGATCCAAAGATTAACTACAATTTTAGGTGAAAAGTTTCTTAATTATATCTTTCATCATCTTGTTTCAGGCTAATATCCCTAACTGCTCGATTTCTGAAGGGTATTTCAGTATTTTCCATTTATTACTAGATTGCAGCCCCAGTGGGAAATTCTATTTACGCACGGCAATTTAATCGTCCAGATTACTCTTTACACCAAACTTCCATTTTAAAATATTACTAACTTACTCTCGGTGCCCAAAATTTATTCCAATTTTAACCCTCATTCTCTCCATCTCTACTTTCGTCGATCATAGCCAGATTTCATTTCCCGAATTTTGTTTTTTTTACCAAAATCAAAATTCCCTATCTTCCTTTTCCGACCCACCGGACTCCGTCGCCACCACAAAATCAACCAGCACACTAGATCGATGGGCTAAAAAATATATTGGTCACCCCAAAATTCAATAATTTTTATCCGTTTTTGTTTGAGCCAGATATTAATGATATTAATTTCCAAACTAAAAATATATTGGTCTGGTTTTAATACCCAACCAAATAATGATCTAGTCAGGTATTAAAATCCAACCAGTAATCGACGTCTCCCCAGCAAAAGAAACATAAGTACCAACAAATTTCAAAGAAATACGCATAAAAACCTAAGAATAATTTTAAATCGTACATTAGATTTGTTCTCCGATGCCAATTGTATGTTGGAATTTTCTATTTATATAAAAAAAAAACTCAAA
Organism: Dracaena cambodiana; assembly: GCA_036321105.1. Lineage (NCBI taxonomy): Eukaryota > Viridiplantae > Streptophyta > Magnoliopsida > Asparagales > Asparagaceae > Dracaena > Dracaena cambodiana. The sequence goes on from JAYEPQ010000015.1 coordinate 1,696,503, forward strand.
TTCAAACTCCAAACTCTAATCTTACTTGTCACGGTGAATTTGAAAAATTTAAAATTCTTTCTAACCTTTTTAGGAATGCGAATGTAAAAATTTCAGGGGGCAAGAAATCAAATCGATGAGTTTGGTGGATGTGTTTTTTTTTTATTTAAATACCAAAAAAATATTTTTTAGAGTTTTAGAAAGAAAACAAAGGAGGAAGACGATGAATTGTAATTCTAAATTTTAAGAAGTTTTAATTTGGGATTTAAAAGGGTAATTTAGTCAAAAAAATAATTGTAAACTTGTAATTATTTATAAGTTTTAAAACCGTACGTGAAAAATAAATTTCCGTGTGTAAATAAAATTTCCTAGTCCAAGTATGTATATTCTTATCTCTGTACTTGTAACCCTAATTTTCTTAATAGTAAAATATGATTGGCTACTATGCAGATACTCCCATTTGAAACGAACTACGTAAATATCTGTTATCTATACAAGTACGTATGAATATATCTCTTTATCTTCTGTGCTTGTTTTTCAAATCTGTGAAATTCTCAACATCGATACTTTTTAACTGATAGATATTAATGAGATCCTTACCATTGATTTAGAAGTTCTTAATCTACACACCACCTTCATCTGTGTATGATTTCTATATAATAAATGATAATTGTAATGTTCCCTCCTATGGGATCTTGGTGGCAGAATGCTAATAATATATTTTCGTAGGAATATACTAATCTGCAATAAAGTAACAAAAATTAAAATTGCTTATAATTAACCATGAATTTCTCCTTAAAAAAGGCTAACTATTATTATTTTATAATTCATGAAAATTATTATAAACTACAATCTTGTTTCATATATGATATTATAGCGTGTATTACATTCTCTCTCTTTTTAGAATCTGATTTATTATTGTTATATGGGCTTAAAAACATACTAACACCATGATGTCAGAGAGCTAGCTAATACTTCACTAGACAATGTGGAGTCCATTCTCTCCCTTTTAGGTATGACGTTCTCATCAGAAGGGCACAACAAGCGATGTGGAATTTTAGAGTTGGCTCCATAAATTACACGAATATTTTACCATACAATATGGTAATATAGAGGCGACATTCAGTTCCACTATATTTGTGTAGAATGTCCTCATCAATGGAGCACACCAGACAATATGGAATTCTAGATGTGACTCATGAATTATGCTAACACTTCACCAGGCAATAAAAAATTCTAGATGTAACCTTCGATTCCGCTGTAATCATCTGATACCATGTAATACTTAGTTTTGCACACTTCAAATTGGTGTCTTTACCAATATCTAAAAGAGTTTATAATTAGGGTTAATTACAGTTAGGCCCATTATAGTATTGAGAATGTGTAACTTAATACCCCTAAACTTTGAAACTCTCAAAAAACCCTCTGAACTTAGTTATTTTCACTCTCTTTTTTTACTAAAGTGCACTCTTTGTCCATCAAATTCCTATTCTACCATCGTCCCTCCATTTAACCAGCACACTCTCTCTCTCTTTCTCTCCTCCCTCTCTCCCTCTTTATCCCTCTCTCAGTCACTCTCTCTATTCCTCTGTCTCAGTCAAAGAAGGAGCGTGAGTGACTGAGAGAGAGGGATAGAGAGGGAGAGAGAAAGATGAGAGAGAGAGAGAAAGTGTGCTGGTTAAACAGAGGGATCAAGATAGAATAGGAATTTGAGGGACAAGAGTGCACTTTAATAAAAAAGGAGAGTGAAAATAACTAAGTTCAGGGGGTTTTTTGAGAGTTTCAAATTTTAAGAGTGTTAAGTTATACATCCCAATACTACATGGGGTCTGACTATAATTAACCCTTATAATTATTTGGCTTCCTTTTTCATAAAGGCTAATTACGATTACTTTCTAATTATATTAAAATAATCATTATAAACTACAATTACACTTATCTAGACTATTCGAGTGGGTATTACATACCTTTCGTCTAATTTTCTATATGGAATCTAGTGTGAATTATTTTGTCAAGTATATACATCCTGAGAGGGTGCAAGATATAATTACATGTACTCAGAATGCAAGCCCGCAGGATGCAGGGAAGCCTACACAACAAGCAGTGCATAACGCGAACAAATAGACGGACGGCCGGCCGGCCCGACAACACAAACGCCGTAAAAAGTTCTTCATTGGAGGATTCTCTGACACTAATCACTCCACAAATTCCTATAAATACTAGGTCTCTGTATCCATTTTCACAACAATAACAAAGCAAGCGAGCTACTACTGCAGTGCAGAAGGAATTAGAAAACAATGGCTGGTGTTGGGATGAAAGTGATGGTTGTGATTTTGATGCTGATATCTTTCGGTATGTTTGGTGAAGGAATCCCTGGATACGAGACTAGCTGCGGAGACCCCGGCTCAGATGGCACCGAGTGCCACCTGGGCGTCAACAACCACGACTGCACCGTCTGCATCAACGGCGCCTGGGCCGACATCGGTAAGAATTGTGGCAACGAGGGGGGGACGGCGGTCCGCCCCTGGTGCAGCGTCCAGCGGGCCGCACGCGGCTGATGGACGGCACGTGCTATGATGCGGTTGAAATGTTGCGATGCAATATTTTGTTTTAGCTGTTGTTGTTTTCGTCGTAGTCGTTGTTGTTGTGTTTTTTTTAAGCTTTCGATCGTCTTCTTCTTCCTCCTGATGTGGAGTGCTCTGTGTTGTTGCACTTCTTCTCTACTAATGGAAGATATTCAAGGTTAAACCCCCAGAGTTTGTAATTTGTGTTGTTCATTGCAAAAGATTCTCTTCTGTTTTCTCAGATATCATAACTTCCTGTACTATGAAGTTCCAGTCACTGTATCAAAATTAATGATTTCTTTTTTAGCCGAACCTTGGGCTTTACACAGCAAGATTTATTTATTTTTTTAAATTCCTACCAATATACTAAAATTTTGAAGCTATGGTGAGATTGGAGATAAGTTGCTTTATAGTATAACAATGCATACAAAAAATGGCATCCACTACTAATACCACCAATTTGTGTCAGAATTTTCTGAATAATTTACCCAACAATTTGCAAGTGGCACCCCTTAGCATGTCCTTTCATGTTCATGACACAACAATGATTAAGAATCTTGAAACAACTGCACAAAATCAAGTCCAGCCCCCAGATTTCATCACCTCATTAAAAAATTTATGGAGAAAGAAAGGTTGCATCTTAAGTTTTTGTTTGCCATCATGTCTCCTAACAGGCTATCCCAATGTCTGTTGCAAACTGTATAAATAGGATCAAAACTGAGAGTACAAGCAGAGCTCACATAAACCCCCATAACTTCCTGCACACTGAGCTCTACTGCAAGAAAAATGTATCAGAAGATCATCACTCTTTCCGTCGCCCCCTTTGCCACTGGGAAGCGGCTGATACCAAAGCGAGGGCAGATCAAGATAAAGGTAGCGGCCGCAGCACTGCGCTCCATCGCTTCCATGATTTGCAGGAAATGATTGTCCATACTGCATGCTCAGGGGTCATTGATGCTAGCTAATGCAAGATGTCTTCGGCATTTATCATTTCTTTTCTCCATTGACAATCGAAACTTCAACTTGCAACAATCAGAATCGTTTGCATGCTGCATATTGAGGGGCAGACGATGTATATAAACTCTGCATGACGAGGGCAATGGTGGTGTTGCACTACAGTCCACAACTACAATAAGATTACTGCAACGATATATATTATGAACAAGGGATTCTCTGAATAGTTTCAATGATGGCACTGCATTTGGTCTGACGAGGAGTTTTGGTTCTGCAGTGGGTGTTCATCGTCTGTTGATGATGATGATGATGATGTGTCCTCCGGGAGAGTGCTGCTTGATGGCTTGGCAGCCGGTGAGATGATGTTCCGGAACCAGGCACCCTGAAACCTGGAGACACCATTGCTCGAGTTGTCCGGGGTGTTTGGTGTGGCTGACGAGTTTGAGGCCACACCAGCCAAAAATCTGTAGGCCACTTTGCTGGCTGATACGATCTCCTCCTTTGCCTGTCTAAGCTGCACCAAAGACACAAAATAAGATTTCAGGCTAATCTGGCACATTAAACTCGTGATCAAAAAATACAGAAGTAGAATGAACAGGAGAGAAGATTAACTACTTCTTTTACCGAGATATAAATAAGTAGTAGCGACGAAAGAAATTTTTTGTATATGCTCGGGCATCTAGGTGAGGTCAGTTGTATTATCAATAATCTCTAGGCTGAATTGCAAAAAACTATCCTAAACTGTACGTGGTTTTGAACTAAACTACCATAAACTCCTAAACTAACAATTAATTACCATAAAAAAAAACCTAACCCCGTCAACGGTGCAAAGAAAATGACAAATTTACCCCCCTCAAGTATAGGGGACCCTAGAAAAACACGTGCTATGCATATGCTTTCTGTAGGTACTTTCATCATAAAATTACACGTACAACTCACGAGATTAATGGCATAGATGGTCAGTGATGGAGAGTAGTTTAATGCAAAGAATTGATAAAGTTTAGGATAGTTAATTGTAATTTTAGGAGTTCATGGTAGTTTAGTGCAAAAGCTTATGTAGTTTATAGTAGTTTTTAAATTCAGCCAATCTCCAATCAATCAACAAAGGTTTTTTTTTTTTTTTTTTCCCTTTTCTCCCTCTGTTCATCTCTATCTACTCTTGTCTCATTCAGTACGTGTACATTTTATTTCTACTGCATTTTTGACCAATTTTACTATAGAATCACACGATTGAGATACGCAAGCATGACTTGCAACTACAAGAATTTGTTGAACTTCCCAATTGACCAAGCCCAAGAACTAATATACGATCTGATACCCTTTTTTACTAGGGAGGATCAAACACTTCCCTCTCCAGAAAATAAATAAACAATATAACATTGGGAGTTCATTCAGAGCATCAAAAACTATATGGAATGACTTAAGTATACAGCAAGGAGATGATGATGAGATGAATGTAACTAGTCTAATCCAAGATTTGTGCAGCTTATAAAGAGGAATAAAAGTAGAAATCGGCTCATCTGCTGAGCAGCATGGACAAGGGAATATGAAATACACCGTAAAGTGCAAAATTCCTCAAAAGCTACAAGGACCTGGGCACCACACAAACCTACAAATCATCAATTAATCAAGTCAACTAAACTCTTCCCTATAAAAGAGGTCAGTAGTGAAAATTTCATTAAGCTCAAACAAAAAGAATTAACGAAGCATTTATAACCTTGGGTCAAATCTAATGTTGAACCCTATGAGTTGATGCAAAAAGCCTAGTGTAACTCAAAGTTCCATAATGATCAAATAAAAAGAATTAACCAAGTTTTTGTGGCCACCAGTCAAACCTGATCTTGAACCACTATGTGAAAAAAGCCTGCAAAACCCTCAAATCCACTTGACCAGTAGAACATTGGAAAGAACCCAAACAAAAAGGCGACACCGAGACTCGGAAATAATCCAAACAAAGAGGTGAAACACAACACTCACAACCACATTCATCCTTGAGGCACAAAATAAGCCAAAGAGCCAAATGGAAAATCATTCCTTGAGTATTAGATTTGATTGTTATAAGATTTTCTTCATACATGATTAACTTACTTGAGTAGTCCCCTAAACTTATTGATAAATGTCCTTCTCAATGGCCATAAGATTGAATCAATTACTGTAAAAACAATGAAAATAATAATAATAATAAGAAAGGAAAAGTAGAGAACCGAAAGAAGAAAATCCTCCTCATATTTTGACCTATACAACGTGCTTTGGATGAGAATAATGAGTCCAATATTGTTATCAAATTAAACCAACTTTATGCATCAAACGAGGCACATGGCTATCGAGTTGGTTTGAAGATATCAACTGTATCATGTGTCATATATGTGAATTGTGGTGTGTACAGTGTTTGAGATGATGCCCTGATGCCTGCTCAAGTAAGTATCTGCTGCGCAGCCCAACCACAAATAAAACATGCCTACTGATTTGTCAAATTACGGATAGACGATGTAGATGTTTTTCACAATCAAATGTTAAGAGACCTTACACCAGGGGACCTATCACGTATTACTTTCAGTGGCCTTTCATTGACTGTCTTGTGCATCCAATGTTCAAAACATATTCTATAACTTCATTCCGCAATGTATAAACAGACACAAATGTGTCACCTTGGTGAAACATTTATAAGAGTAACAGTGTAAAGTAATGCAGTACACTTAAGTGCAAAGTACTATTTAATATAAATTTCATGTCCATGAAAGCAAGGAGTAGAAATAAATTTGTTGCAAACACTATTCATATGAAACACTAAACTCTCTTCTCCTTTAATTGATAACGTACAAAACTAACTGATCCATTGTGACTTATGGGTAAACTATCCAAGGAATACCAGATCAGAGTTTCTTAAATTTCCACGGAGTTGAGCATTAAGAGAAGTTTCTCTAACAATAGAATTAGAATATTAGGAAATATAGAACAAACAGTAAAAGGAAAAAAGAAAAGGAAAGTAAGCATTCCTACCCTATTGGCTGTGTTCTCTGCAACTTCCAAGGCAGCATCACCAGCATTTGCAAAACGATTGATCCAAGCTGTAAAAGATGAGATTAATCTGATTTTATAGTAGTCCACTGGCAACATTTATAAGAATTTATGTCCAACAGCAGAACTTTCAAGGATATTCTCAATCAAAGAGCACAAAGTAATAAAGCATCATTAGTTACACAATAAATTTAAAACATCATTACACCCTGGAAAAGCAAAAAAGAATCTCTCCTACGATCAAGTCTAATCGCAAAACTATTAATCAGATAAAGATTCACTAAGCTGTGCCATGACCCAAAAACTTCTGGGAGAACAAACTACAAAAGCATCAGCAAAGGAAAGGAAAAGACTCAAAAGCGACCCATATGATCAATATCACTATATAAGCAATACAAAATACAATAGGTTTCACTTTCCTATGCTTTCAAAAGAGTTGCACCAAGAGAAGGAGCCTTCATCTAATAATTTAATTGATGAACAGTAAAAGTTATAGGAGCATATAGAAAACTTCCTGAAACTTTTCAAATATCTGCAGGGATTACTTCCAGAAACAGGAGGAAAGCTCAAAGTAATTAATACAATGGTTCGTGTGTTTGTGTATTGAAAAAATGTAATTAAGATGTCTCCACAGGGAGTTGCCTATGGAGGTGCCCTTATGTCTAAACCATTAATATGATCTTTGTACTCCAAATTAATATGATCTTTGTACTCCAAAGAAGTGGTGTATAGCACTTCTTCATTGTTGATCAGGAAGTCTCACTTGTTCTACTATTGATTTTGCAACTATCCAATTTATAGTCAAAATAAATAAAAAACATTATTTTTTATATATCACCATTTTAAGACATAGAGATCACAACTAGTGATATATATTGAGATTTAGTGGTGCCTCCACAGGCAACTTCCCTATAGAGGTACATTAGGTACACCTTTATATATTTATATATATATATATATATATATATATATATATATATATATATATATATATATATATATATGAGAAAAATGAAAATGAGCTGACAACTCACGCAAGTTATCTGAGCGGCTGAGCTGCAGTTCATTTCCAATATCTCCAATAATATTTTTTAAAAATTTTCTTTTGGATTATAATCTTGACCCCCTAAGATTCACTCATACCCAATTTCTTGGGTTTTAGTTTTGATTTAGTCATTCATCAAGTTAACACAAAATTAATGGTTTTCAATGAATAAAACATTTTTTATGCACTTGATAAAAGGGTAAAAAAACTCCAAAATTTATGAAATTTAATTCTAAAGAAGTTAAGAATGTAGAGATAGTAATTGATAAAAAAAATATTGTATGATTATTGTTTTGCCGCTAGCTCACGTAACTTTTCCTGAGCTGGCGGCTCACCTACAATAATCCCATATATATATATATATATCGCTTAGCTTCTAGCGACTAGCTTCTACGCTTCAATCAATGGCTAAAACTACCTTTCATCAATTTTGGATTCAAAAACCTATTGGTCAAAGGAAAGGGGAGGTCTCCAGATTCCGGAATGAAACCATATGACACAAGTCCCACGTACGGTTTTCTTGAGAAGGGTGTGATACCACCACCTATTAGGCCGGACGAGTAGTCCATAAAGCTACATCCCTACTTACCCGGTCCATGCACATTGCTCTCTCCAAGAAGTTGGCCATCGGAATTAGATCTTCCCATTTCCAAGAAGATCCGAGGCTCGATCTGGTTTAGAATCAAGGTAATTCTTTTTCCGTCTCTCTCTCTCTCTCTCTCTCTCTCTCTCTCTCTCTCTCTCTCTCTCTATATATATATATATATATATATATATATATATATATATATATATATATACAACATCAAAATTAAGATCTCTATTAGAACAAACTAAGAGAATAAGAAAAATAGAAAATTTGTTAAGTATATATTTTAGCAGTTTCTCTTTCTCGAAAACCTTCAAATAAATCAATTAATCCAAGGAAACCATATTAGTATTTCACATATGCTTGAAAAAAATATGTTGGCAGAGCATAAGATGACTTTTACTAGTGGCACAAGGAGGGAGAAACCAGGCGAAGTGCCAATGGACCAAACTAATAAGGGGAAGCAATAGTAGAGTGTGCTTAGCAAGGACTTCTTTTATCATCCATGAAGTAATGAATTTACGTTTGTTTTGAAGAAAAGTGAGCACACTTCTAGTTTGATAACATATGAATGAGTAAAGCTTGCCTCTAGCTTGTTTAATAAGTTATGGTCTATTAAGAGTCAAGGAAGGAACTTACTTCTTCCCTTTTTTTTTTAAAGGTTTGTTATGCATCTTGATTTCTTAATTTGAAAATATAAGTTATAAAGCAAAAAAGCTCAAATTTCAGGTTGCTTGAAAATAGTCTCACATAAATGTCAATGTGAAAAGACAAAGCAATGGAACTCCAAAAGTTATATTTTAAATGCTAAAATTAATTATAATTTGAAAGCAAAGAGGGAGATGACTTCATTGTCAAAACAGGATTTCCTAGACAAGCACTCAAAGACACACAAGAAGATGTTGGGAACGACCTCATAATCGCAGTCACAAAAACACACAAGAGTTGCTAGAAAAAGCCTATAGTTGCAAGCGACACACAGATGTGGAGACAAGAAGGTTATTGAGAGACTTTGTAGTGACAAGAGACGCCTGCATAAACAAGAATGCTATTTTGGACAGAGGAGATTTAACATCAGTAATTTTTGTCCCAAGTAATCTGAAGAATGACTTTACACATGCGTATGTACAAGAGCTGTAACCTGGCAAATATCTGATCAAAACTTCCGCACTGATACTGAACAAAAATTAATGGAAAATAATAGAAATACACAAAGGTAAATAAGCTGGAGGAATTAAGCCAAGGAATCCAAGGCCCTAACTTTTCATTTATGGACTTGCATTTATTTTCATGATATGATGATAATCAAGACATACACATTAAGTCTAAAACTTCATAACAATTAACAAGTATCAGACACTGCACAATAAGTATCAGACACATAGAGTAATATTTTTAAATCTTAACATGACAATAACAATCCTCCAACATGTTGATTAATGCCAACAAACATCATTAAAATCCTAACTAATATTAACAACAAGGATTCAAATCTTCAATTAATAAAAACTTCACAAACACACACATACACACACACATACATATATCATATGGAATTTTGAACACATTTGAGATATGTGCAACATGTGCCTGAGGAGTGGCCAGTAGGGGTCCAACAAAGGGGAAGGATTTGTGTTACACGTCAATATGTTAGGACTTATATATATAGCTTTTTGTTTTTGCAAAAAAGAAATAGCTATATATATAAGTCCTAACATAATGACGTGCAACACAAAACCTTCCCCTTTGTTGGACCCCTACTGGCCACTCCTCAGGCACATGTTGCACATATCTCAAATGTGTTCAAAATTCCATATGATATATGTAAGTCATTTATTAGATACATCCTTGACATGTGTTGCACATATGAGAAAACATTCCCCTATTAAAGACTATTATATTAATTGAAAAGATGTCCCAGAAATGATTTAAAGTGAACTTAGTTTATGTCATGATGTAAGTAGTGAAATGCATTGTTAACATATTGAAAGATAGCGAAGATGAAAAATAGTTTGGTCATCGCATGTCATCAAAGAATCAATAGTCATCACTATGCAACATTTCACTTTCACCATTTATTTTAAATCACAAATCAAATCCTAAGTTGAGTTGTAGAGCTAAACATTAACAAGGAAAACATATAACATAAACAAATTCGATTTTATGCACAATACTAAGATTTAGAGGAAATCATATTACCTGGAAGTTTCTGCACACCGAGCTTTTCACAGAAATCATCACAAAAGTGGTTGCAGTTTCTGGAAAGCAAATCATATGAGCTTCCAGGCCACTCTCTACTGAGTTCCCTCAAGATCTGATTTACCCTGCTGTTTGTGCAATCTGTCTCCCCCAGGGCAATGGTCTCACGGTACGTGTACATAAGATTTTTAGTAGGTGGACAACTAAAAACTCCACTACCATATTCACAAAATCCAAATGACCATTCTTGGGAACCATAAACCTGCAAATAGAGACATCATCTTTAAGTACCTACAGCAAAATGATAAAATAGTAATTGTGTATCTAATTTTCTTCTTCTTTCCAACCACTAGACATAGTTTCGAAACGATATCAGAAGGTGCTATTAGATCAGAAGTTGCATCTCCATCCATTTTCAAAACAATTACAGAGTACATTTAAGATAAATATTAGAAGATGCCGTTAAGTCATTAAGTTATGTCACCATCCATTTTCTAAAGAACTAAAAGTGAGAAAGTTTATATAGACAACAAATGGCATTATGCATTCTGTAGAGTGTAGTTCAATAACATAGGCAGATAAATCAAAGCATGGAGCCATATGTCTAAAGGTGGCATTAAATAACTATTATCTCTAAAAATACTAATCAACAACAAACTTTGACAACAAAAGTAATGAAGAAGGTAAGATGCAGTTGATGTTTTTTTTTTTTTTTTTTTTTTTTTTTTTGGAGTGGGTCATGGGGGGTTTGGATGTGGGGACAAGACAAAGGCTTGCAATTGTTATAGGATTTAATTTACTACAAACTTTAATTTTGTATTTTCAGAGCTAGCTAAAGAGGATAATTGAAAAAGAGAAGATGAGGAAATGATTATAAAAGGGGACATAAATCTCTAATATGCAAAATAGGAGACGCATAGGATGAAAGAGGGTTAGGGTAAATTGCTTACGATTTCTGGAAAATATAATTCTATGGTGTTATAGTTGTAGGCAAATACCTTTTTATAATGCATAAAGCAACAAGAATAGAGACTAACATGGTTATCTTCACCATGGTAGGAGGTGGTAATTGATAGTGGCCAAGAGCGTGTGCTCAATATCTTTTTTTTTCTCCTGAAATAAGTCCTCAATGACTACATCCTTTTGTACATAAAACCAGAAACATCTCTCAACGCAAGCTTCAGAAGCCGTTGAGGACCTATCCTCGTATGCACCCTTTGCCTTTACTTGCCACATAATCAGCACATGTTCCCTTCCCTCCAAACATGTTGAACATCGGTGGAGAAAACTTGTACTAAAGCACGGACTTGCAAGCATAAATCTCTATGTAGTGACGTTACCATGACCCTTCAAAAGAGCAGCAAAAACCAGTTCCATAGCGAGATTTACAACACTAGTCTTGAATTCCAACTTGTTTTCACATAATCGACTATTACCCAGGAAGCCCTACCAATTTGACAAACAACTTGCACCACCAAATTCTCCGAAAAACTATCTTGAACTTTCATGCTCATCCATATTTTTCGAGAACTAGGTCATATGCTAATTACTTATTCAAGTTAAATCTCCCAATTGACATCATCAGCAAATGAGAGGAAAGGAGTGTTATTGACGGGCAATAACCCGTTTTCAAGTATCAAACCAAACAATCTATACCTGTAATTCTCTCTTCACCCTCACCTCTTCCCCTACTCAAATCTCCCTCCATAGATAAAAAATAATCAACCCAAAATGAACCGCTACCCTGCCCCCCAAAAACAAATTTTTGACAGTTTTTGTCATACAATTTCACAATAACTCGGATCACCAAACTCTCCACAACCTAAAATGAATCATTAGCCTGCCCTAAAAGCAAAATTTTGACAGCTTTTGTCATACAATTTGACAATAACTCTGATCACCAAATTCCCCACAACCTAATTGCATCAAGTTCCTAATATTTTACGACAAAGATTCCGACAATGCCTTCGAACATCCAACAGATCTCACCTAACTGAACATAAACTCAACAACAATCCATTAATAAAAAATAAAAAAAATCGGAAAAAATCAGAGAAAATCAATGGCGAACCTGGATGGCGCTGTGGAAGATTCCACCGATCCCGATCCCGTCCTTGAAGATCCTGTTTATGCTCATGATGGTGCTGTTCGTCTTCTGCGACTCGCTGTTCGTCACGTCGTAAACGTGAACCACCACCTCCTTCTTCATCCCTCTCTCCTCGATTTTTTTTTTTTTATTTTTTTTTTTGAAATTTTAGGTTTTAAAGATTCTCTCGTCGGAGATTATGAGGTCGCTTGCTCCCGTCCCTGTTTCTCCTTCCTCTTCAAGATTGCGGGTTTTGCGCGGGTTGCGGGTTCGGGCAGAGATTGTCTCTCGATCCCCCCGATCTATTTTTGTTTTATTATTCGCCCGTTTGGACACGTGGATGTCACGTGTGCAGGTTCTTGATAATGGTCTGTTTTGAGGGAGTTTCTAAAGGGGCACACCATTTTCCCTACTGAGCCCACTTAATAACTATTTGGCAAACCAAAAAATTACCCTGGGCTCACTAGAAAAATGGTGTGCCTCTTTAGAAACTCCCCTGCTTTGATAATGAGTTGGGCATGAGTGACCTGGGGAGTTTATAGAGGGGCACACCATTTTTCCTAGTAAGCCCACTTAAAAATTTTATCCATATTACAAGTTTGTCATCGAATTTTTGGACTAAAATATCATTTTCTTCAATCTCTCATCTCCTTCTCCTCTCAAACTACAGATCAGTTAACAAAAAAAAAAACCTAAAATCCACAACTATTCCATCAAATTTTTTTCTATATTAAATTATCTCACAAATTAAATTCGAAAATTGATTTTATTAGGCCTTTGCTTACTTAAAAATCCTAGAAACAGTGCGGATTGATAAAAATTATGAACTCAAAAAAACTCAAAATCCGAACTAACACTCGAACGGAAAGTCCGTACGATTAATTTTTATCTCTTTTCATCCAGGAGATAAATGCCACTATAAATAAATCTTTTTTCGTCTCATTATCCGTGAAGTCATTGTAATATAGTGGTGAGTATTCTCACCACTCACCCGAGAACCTTGGGTTCGATCTCTGGCAATAAGGAACAAACACAAAGAAAAAGTATTTTATAGATGATCATTCTAACTAATGCATTGGTCCATAAATCAAAATCAAATATTGCAACATTCTGAAGCAATATCATTTGCATTTTGAATCAAAACAAGAATATTGCGGGAATTTTTAATAAAGATTAGGCATTTATTTAACATAATATGTTAAAATATAAGCATTATCTATCGAACTTTTAAAAGATACAATTCTCTTTCATGCTTCTGCCTAAATAGAATATATCAACTCCATGGCTCTCGACCACCATCTCCATAGCACTTTTACCATCATCATTCTTCTCATTGTCCATTTTGAATCCAAATTCAAACTCTAACAATTCCAAACTCCAACAATTCAATTCAATTTCAAACATCAACTCCATTGTTTGCGGGTCGACGATTGGACCTCCGACGAGTCGGAGAATTTTCAGGAGAGTGAGCGGCTTTGTTCTTCTACTAATTTTTCTGTTAAAATAAAATATAGGAATCCGTTATTTCTCAAGAAAAATAAAAAAAAAATGAACAATTAGAAGAAATTAATTTAGGAATAATTTAAGGTCAAGAAAATCAATCAATTAATAGAAATTATAAATAAACTGAGAAACAAGATATTGAATTTTCAGCATCAAATTCGAACTTTTGGAAAAAATTCTCCATCTAATCCTCAAAATTATCAGTTAAAATCTACAAAATAAGTAAAAAAAAAAATTGCTAAATCCTCAATCTTATCATCAAAACCCTTCCAACACCTCCTCCTCCTCTCCAACCCAACGAGACCACCAAATCCAAATACCTCACATTCTTTGCTCCAAAAAAAGAAACCAAAATTTAAAAAAAAAAATTGTTAAATAAGGAAGAGATTTCACTCACTTCAACTCAAGAAGCGATGACAGGTCGTTGGGCGAGCGGCGTGGGTTGGATCAGCGATGATGGTGACGACAGCGGCCAAATCGAAGAGAGAAAAAATTTTTGAGTGGAGGATGAGATAGGAAAGGGAAAGAGGAAGATGAAGGATTAGAGGAGGTGAGAGAGGGAAAGAAGAGAGGAGGTGGTTTTTTGGGTTTGAGATTTGGCCAGCCCTATAACTGGGAGAGGTAAGGGAGAGAAGAATAGAGGTGGGGGAAAAGAAAGAAAAAGTGGGAGAGAAAGAGAGTGTGTGTATTATTGAGATATTTAGTATGCTTACTAGGAAAATCCTTTCTTTTGAAAAAAGAGGTTGGCTCACTAGGAAAATTGGGTTCAATAGGAAAAATAGTGTGCTCCTTTGGAAACTCCCGTCGACGTGGACGAGGGATGCTTGACGGCCGGGTCGGATCTCAATGCTACTGGATCCGGATCCAGGCGATCATGGGTTCTCTTTTACACGATACAATTGCTATAAGCAAGCTTGGCTAAATTAGATTTCTATGAAATTTTCTACATATCTCAACTTTAGCATGAAGTCCCCATTTACATATATAACGCTGTTTTCCGAAACAGAGGACGCTACTTAACTATCACTCGATAATGCAATAGTCTTAGGATCTTGAAATAACTGTAACTATTGCCACATTCAGATTGATACATAATATTTCTGAAACTGGAAAGATTCATTTTTTTTTTTTTTAAAGAGTTGATTACATCAGATAATACACTACACACTGCTCTGAATATTTACACAAAAAAACAAAATACAAAAGAGTATAGCAGTGTCTAAATAAAAGAAAATACAAATAAAATATATCAAGGTTATCTAGAAATTACAGCATTACTTGCTGGGTTTAATCTTGTTGTGGTTTTGAGCCCAGATTTAAAAGGCAAAGCAGAGGATAGAATCCGTATTTCATCAAAAAAACCTATTTCATCTATAAATTTTATAAACCAAATTGAGATTTGATGGCTCTTGACTGGCAGTTTGGTTTTTGAACTTTCTAAAAAAATTCTTAGAAAATCATCATAATTAAGAAAAATGGGAAAGTGAATGGGAAAGTGGTGACCTCGAAGAACAAAGTCATTTTGAATCATAAAGTTCAAGGTACATTGATCAGAAGCTGAAACTATTATCGCCTTTGAACGAGTTTCACACCGTTTGATAATTAATCTTTCAACATCTTTCAACGGGTTAACATAGCGGGAGGAAAAATTAGTTGCGAACCTGTAATTTTACAATTTTGGGAGGTGGGCTCACTGAGCAAAGTGGTGTGCTCGAATAGAATTTCCCGTCTTAGGGATCGCATCCAGCAAAATGGCGAAAATGCCCTTGCCGTGCCCCTGTGCCTATGGTCATCGCTCATGCTGATCGCATGTGCTTGCCTTCTAATCTTCACTCTCTCTCCTCCCTCTCTTTCTCTCTCTAGAATTAGGTCAGAGAGTCTCAGATCCAATCCAATCCTTAACCGCGTGAAAAAATTGTAGAGTCGCCTTTGTTTCTCTTATGAGATCGAAGGAGGTTCGGATCGGCTCACTCCCTCTCCGATTCGATTAGGTGACGATTCCACTCGATCTTTTTTTTAAATTGAAATTCTTTTTTTTGGGTAATTTTATCTGAATTATGCGTATTTTATCTGAATTTTGAGTAGATCTGATCCCTTTTGCTGTGATTGTTGGTTATAAGATTGATTGTGATGGGATGGGCTTGGGCTGATTGGATGGAATTGGGGTTTGATTTGTTCCTGTGGATGATTTGGAGCTTAAGAATTCTCTGAGAATTTTTAATTTTTAATCAAGTTCAATCATTTGGTTGGGAAAGTTAATGTATTGGGGCAAATTGTTGTTGATAAAGATTAGTTCTTGGTTACAATAACATTAGATGAAAATCAGATGATTATGACCATCAATATTAGAAATTGGGTTAATTACAATCAAACCCCCTGTAGTATGGAGGTGTATAATTTATGATCTCTAAAGTTTTAAACTATCACTTAGACCCCTAGACCGCTGAAAAAATATCTTCGTCTGAATTTTATCAGTTTTTTTCAGCGGTTCAGGGGTCTAGGTGAGAGTTTTAAACTTTAGGGGTGATAAGTTATACATCCCTCATACCACAGGGGTCTGAATGTAATTAACTCTTAAAAATTTGGTACTAAATGTTAACTGTTTAATGCTAATTATTTGATTCAAATTCAAGTGAATTCTGTAAACCCTATCTTTAAACTCTTGGCCACTCTGATCCTTTATATTGTAAGCACAAAAAAAAAAGGTCCTTTATATTGTACTCTAGCTTGTTTATTCTATAAACAGTGTGATAATCTCCTTGTCCATTCTAAAAGTTTAATTTAGTCAGTGCATCTCAGAGTTATATGCTCCATAAGGGAAATGGGTAGTTGTTGTTTCGACCATAGTAAGAGCTCTAGACTCTAAACAACTGAAAAGGAAACTTTTTCACTTTATGTATTCTCGACTAAGTATATTCTGTATACAGCACAAAACAAAGGTGAAACCTGTGAGTATTATGGGATTTACATGGATCCTGTGATGATATATGATCAAACTATGATGCTCTTGGATATGTTGCTATTTAAATATGTAAATTTCATCATGTATGTCTATAATTTTTCGTAACTGGAGTTGAAAACAATTATATTTCTCAACTTTTTTGCTTTACCAAGCTCTTGTTAACTAGTTTGGTTGCTTTCAAGTTGTTCCCTGTGGCTAATTTGAAGCTGCAGTGCTCTAGTACAGATAAGATACAGACACGATAAGGGTTACACATATGCACCAATTCTTGTAAATTCATGATATGAACACTTTAATGGATACAACAACAATGAAATTGTATGTTTTTTTGAATTGCATTATCTATATTTCAGAGTTGCAAGGTCGTACTGTTTAAAAAACATAGCTTATATGCAGTTTTCCTAAATTATATGTTTGATTTTGTGACCTGAACCCTCAATTTTAGAACTTTGAATCACATAATTTCTTATGTTTGAATCAAAATAAATATTAAAGAAATGTGAAATAACCATTTTGGTTTTCATATTTCTGGTTTATTATTTTGCCAATTGACTGTCTGGTGCATGTGATTTTTTCTCTTGTAATTTTGCGTGTCCTATAAGCACTGGATAGCAATACTTGTAAGGTTAACACCTGGAAAAAAGTTATGTTAGTATGAAAATTTTAGGAAATTAGTCATTTGCCAAGGGAATAGGTTTATCAATAAAATTCTTAATATAAAACTTAGAGAGAGAGAGAGAACAAGGAAGATCTAGTTGATTAATTTGTGTTGATCCTTGTACTAGCTAATGGACAGAAACTCCAATATCCTTGGCTTTTTAATTGGTTGTAATTCCCTAGGCTAGGCTTGATATGCAGCCCGATTGCAACCTAGAGTTTGATGCACAATGGAAATATGTTGAAACAATTGTATATTGGTATCTGAGGTAATATATTCACTTGGCTTATATATTTACCCTTTTTGTTTGGCTGGATGAGGACATGATGTTATCCTGGGCTGGATGTGATTTCATGGGCTTGTTCTGTTTTCATGTGCTCATCTATCATTTAAAACAACCTCTTTTCTTTTTTTATATTCATACCTTCTCAATGTTGTTTTTCCCCTTTACGGAAGGTTATGCATGTTAAGATTTTGATTGTTATTTTTTGGTTCTATCCCTTTCAGTTGGCCATGTGAGCTTTCATTGAGTGGTTTGAACCTTGTGAGGATATTTCACAATTCTTGTCTATCTACTTTGGTGCTTTTAATACGAGTATGGGAGCAGGCTATGAAAACTCTGGAAAAAAAGCCATAAGGGATGCATCAATCAAAGCATTTAACTTCTCTCTCCAGCTTTCTCCGGTTGTTTCCTTTTGGGACTGCATTGTGCGTAAAATGAGATACTCCTTCAGACCTGAATGGGTGTAGGTCTTCAGGACTAGCTGTCAGTATTTGTTTCTGTTAAAAGATATCATAAACTTTTAGAGGGTATAGTTTGAAGCTTAAGATGGCTTTAGAAGTTGTGTTCTTTCCATAGTAGAGAGGTTGAATAAATTAAGTTGAGGTCAGTACTTTTAGAGAAAGGGGAAAAAAAACTGCCATGGAGAAAGTGGGGTGTGGAGCAGCCCCATTGCTGAAGAAAGGAAAGAAGAAGCAGGCCAAGGATGAACTTGATCGCCAAAAGCAGGCTGAGAAGAAAAGAAGACGCTTAGAGAAAGCACTAGCAACTTCTGCAGCAATACGGTCTGAATTGGAGAAGAAAAAACAGAAGAAGAAAGAAGAACAGCAACGGCTGGATGAGGAAGGTGCTGCAATAGCTGAGGCCGTCGCTCTACATGTCCTTGTTGGGGAAGATACAGAAGAATCTCATAATTTTGTGCTAAACGACAATAGCAGATGTAACCCTTGGGACCATTGTGGCAATAATGGGGCTTTCATGGGCTATCACAACTTTGCAGAGTATTCTGTCGGAGAACTGGGATGGTCAGCTGGTGCATATAGGTCTGATTGCAAGTGGAATGAGTGGGAGATTGCACGGGCTTTGCCACAAGGAGTACATGTAAGAGATCTCCAGTCGCCTTTTTATGAGGAGACTTGTCATGGAGCAGAGATCTCTGCAGGGATCATGGCAGCCCAGGCTGTTGCATCATTACAAATCGCTGAAGATTCACAGGAGGAGGATATGTTCTCTGTACGGGGAGCAGCAACCGTCGTCATCAATAGGATGCTGCGAAGCAGTGAGATGGGTGATGAAGTAAATTTCTACAAGGAGTTTTAGACACACTTCATATAGACTTGTATATAGCCATTCAGGTGTGCGCTTCATGCTTTTGTTCGCTTACATTTGATCCTCTAATTATAGAAGCAAGTACTAAGTTGTTTGTACTGCTATTGTGTGTCTCATCAAGACTGTTGTTTTGTTTGGTTTGATTTTGTGATAATATGGTGTGTACAATGAATGGGCAATATGTAATTTGTTGATTTTATCTATTTATCAGGATTCTATTTGTGCTGAGCTTTTGTACGTAGTATTATCAACTATTTATGTTTCCTATTTATGCTAATATTCTAATCTACTGTAGTGGAGGATATTATTATATACTTCTTCATATACTCTATCTATTTCGTTAAGAAGCACTGATTAATAAAAAATACAGGAGGATTTACCTTATATTTATGCTTAAAAAGTTCCATTTACCTAATATTTCGATGTCATTTGAATTCAGATCCTAGGTTTTTGTACTTGAAATCAATTGCATATCTAGATTTTTGCTTGCTGATGCTCGATGGAAATTAGAATAATTACAATGCATGCCGCACAAAATATGAGCATGCATTTTCTTGGTATAATAAACTCTCCTGACAGATTTCATCTCTTCATGAATGTAAACAGAAGGATAAATATTTGCACAGAGGAAGTATGTAATATCGAAAACCAGCCAACTGAAATGATGAGAAAATACAATGATAACCGAAGCAGGACGAAGAATCCAAACTTGGAATTCTGTACTGTTGTCGATATGGCTTTTGAATATAACAAACAGGGATCAAACATATACGATATGTATCAGTACTCTCTGAATTCACGCGTTTTATTTGTGTAATTCTTATTTCTACACACAAAAATATCTTTGCACCATCACCTCTCCAAGTGAACGTTTAATGAGATCCTACGGTCAGCAATCGAGGCTTGAGCAGCGACCGAACGAACATTGTCCTGACCGAACGAACATTGTCCTGAAAGAATAGGTCGAAATGTGAGAAAACTTGACGAGTATATGTATATATATATATAGTACACAAGAAAAGTTGATAAATGTTTGAAGAATTGCCTATCTGAAGGAAAAGGGTCGGGTAAATGCCCAATACCTAATACTAAATCCCAAGCATAAAACAAGGGTATAGCTAGGGAGGTGATAGAGATAAAATTAGTTATTTAGTTGGATTTGATTTGATTTGATTAGGAATTTAGTTATATCTTGGATTTTTAGAGATTTGTTATTATTTTGTTGTTTTAGAATTTTCTATATATATATATATATATATATATATATATATATATATATATATATATATATATATATATATATATATATATAGTTTGTAAAACCCTAATTTGAGAAATATAGAGTGAAATATGATTTCTTTTTAGAGTATGTGATTTGTTTTATTAAATCTTTTTTTCCAGTAATTTGTGAGAGAGTGGGCGTGTGATTCGTCTAGGTGTGAGGTCCAAAACTTAATTTATCCCCAAAACCCTAAGTTTTTTACCAATTTCTCAACCACAAATCCTAAATCGCTTCCCTCCTGCGTCAAGAGGGATAAAGTGAGAAATGAGAATATTCGTATTAAGGAAGGTGTAGACGTGAGAAAATCGGATATGATGATTTGGTCATGTCCTATATACAACTATAGATGTATCAATTCGATGAGTGTAACTCATCAATGTAGGACAAGTTAAACAAGCGAATGAATGACCGAAAAAAATGTGAATGGAGGTGATACAAAAGGATATGGATGCTGAAGTCTTAAATAAAGACATATTGCTTGATAGGAATGGGTGGAGAAGTATCATTAATGTGATCGATAGCCTACCCCAAGTACTTGGGATAAAATGCTTAGTTGTTGTTGTTTTTGTAGTTAGGGAATCATTTCATATTGGAGCGTAAATTGGAACTTGTCCAAGGTATTCTAAATATGAGAACCGATACGGATTTTCGATATATAGAAAATGGAAGTTTCCATAATCATCTTAAGAATTTAAGATAATTCATTGGAGAATTACAAAACGCAATAAAATCAGTCTACACAAATATATATTTCACAGGGCTCAAGTATTCCTTAAACCATAGATGTCAAATGAGCTTAACATTTACCATGTTAAGACTAAAATTGTTCATCTTGCACATGCGAGATGGATATTAAGGATTTATCCAAAGCATTTTATCTTCGTATTTTAGAACTTTAGGTGTTGTAGAAGATAAGCAAATATTGAAACCATATTAATAGCAAATAGCCAACATTTTTCACTTACGCGAGATTTGAGATCTAACGAGCTGGGTCTGGATTGAAATTCAAAGTTTCCCTCCAAACCAGCTCCTTTATATCTTCTTCAGTGAATGATGGTTGCTCGAAATCAAAAACGAAAGGAGCAGGGCAAACAGGCTCATCATTGATATCGTGCAGAGATGCCAGATAAGGGTGATGAAGAGCCTCGTCAACTGCACGATGATATGAGATGAGATGCAACGCTCGTGAGATGGTAAATTTAGAAACAGAGATTTGCTCGGTACATGGATACCTGTTATTCTCTTGCTTGGATCAAACATAAGCATTTTTTCGAGCAAATCAGCAGCTCCAGGAGACATGTTGGGAAATCTCGCAGCGAATTGCTGCCTTGGGTACTGTGGAAACTGTCTCACGTATCTCCGTGCATTGTCGCCTCGGAGAAACCCAAGGCTCGAGTCATCAGGTGAACCTATTAACTTTTCAAGGAGAAAGAATAAGAAGAAAGATGTCATAATAGAATTTAGTACTAAAATTTATAAATGCTAACAATTACTTCATATTGAATTGCATTCCTCTGGTGGCGTTGACAATATTTTACATTGGTTGCCACAGACTTACCATAGCCCTCCTTTTTTATTCTGGGTTAGGAGAGGTAGTGAAACGATGAAAACTTTAAGCATAGCACTGGCAGAGTCTAGTTTATAACTAGTAAAGAAAAGCTTAAAGATATTTTTGGCATTTGATAACTGATACGAACCTAAAGCCAACAGATTGAAGTACTTCTACGCAATCACAGTAAAGACCTCAAAGCCGTACCTCAGTAATCAGCCGTAACTGATGGACATAATCTCTTCCTGGAAATAACGGCTGTCGGGTTACGATTTCACCAAGTATGCACCCAACTGACCAAATATCAATAGCAGCAGTATACTCTGAACAATTAAGAAGCAGCTCTGGAGCACGATACCATCGAGTGACAACATACTCAGTCATAAAATCTGTTTCGGTTGTTGTTCTTGCTAGCCCAAAATCAGCTATTTTAAGGTCGCAGTTCGCGTTCAAAAGTAAATTGCTGGGTTTAAGATCCCGGTGCAATACACTTGCTGAGTGCACGTATTTCAGCCCTCTCAATAACTGATATAGAAAATACTGCAGGTAAATGTAAAGACCATGAGATGAAGAAGAAGGTGAAATCATAAGAATTCATATTAAAACTCTGAAAACCAGTAAACTTAAGAGAATTAGGGATCAAAATAGAGAGTGCTTAGACTTGAATGACACCTCTGACCAACACTTGATTTTAGTTGTCATTCTTACTCGGTCTGACCACTCACATAAGTAGAATTATAGCAAAGCTCGACTTCAAATTTCAAGTGTATCTTATTGAGTTTTGTGGAGCCTCAAGGTACTATACACTAATCTCCAACGATGCAGATCCAACTTCGTGATAAGTTGGCGGAGGGTGGCGGGGTACAGCAGCCCCTTGCTTGGGGTTCAGGACGAAGACTCTAAAAAAAAAGTTTGTAAGGATATTTAGGTAATTTCACATATTAGTGGGTTGCGGCCTCTCTCTTTATGTGTATGTGTGTGTATATATATGTATGTATGTATTTTTTTTTCATCTCATATTTGTAACCATATTCTTAAATAGTGAAAAATCCCTCTGATGGTCGTGGACAGTCCGATTTGGGATAAACTTCGTGTAATTTCTTGTTTTTTATTCTTATGCGATTACTGCTCAAATTTGTGATATTCCCAAGTCCCAACATATCTCTCAGCCTATTAAAAGTTCTAGCTTCTATGTACAAATTGGCATTAGTGATTAGACTCAAAGTGAACTTGGGCCCTGACAAGTGTTAATGTTCAATGTCATAGAGGAAGGAAAAAAAAAAAAAACATAAAAACAGACTAAAATGGTTTTCTCTACCATATGTCACTATTTACCTCAATTATCAAACATTAATGTTAAGATTTAAAGTGTGTAACCAGTCAAGACTAGACGAACTAAATACATAACTCAAAGGATATTTGAATATAATAGTATAGACATAATATTTTTACTAACCAACAGAGATTTCTGTTACTAAACCTGGCAGTGGTCATCATTCAATGGTTGGTTGGAACGTATGATCTGGTGAAGGTCAGTATCCATTAGCTCATAAACAATGTAAACATCATTGAAGCTTTCCCGGCGAGGAGGGCGTATGATGTCCTTGATGGCAATTACCTGCAACAGGCACACAAAACAATCGTCAGTCATCAAAAAATCACAGAAGCACAGTAAAACAACAGTACAGGACCAACTGCAAGTTGAGAACTTCGTCAAAAATAGGTGAACTTCCATTAATCGACCAGAATGTTTTGGAATCAGGAGTTTTAGAGGGACAGTGAGCATACATTTTCATGATCCATGTGACGAAGAAGCTTTATTTCTCTTAAAGTCCTTTTGGCATCAATTCGATTATCAAACGCATTACCAATCTTTTTAATAGCAACCTCTTCGCGTGTCTGTGAATTTACAGCAGCACTGCATGAGACAGGATACTTGTTAGTCTATTCATGCCATAAAAGAGAGAGAAGAATATTTTTTACAGAGCTTTGTAGTTCAAAAATCGAAAGAACTAAAGCAGCAAATTGAGACAAAACAGTTGATCAAGATATACTTTCACAACATATGTAGACCATTTGATTATTATACTGAACATATGATTTCAAATGGCAGAAAAATTTGGGCTAACATTACTCATCCTACCAAAAGCCCCTCGAACTCTATAAGTATCTCATGACCAAAATGATAGTGTAGTTAAAATCCCCTTATGTGATGTAGAAGAGTGTTTCGATAGTACCATTCTCACATGAAATAAGCTACAAAATGCGAATGTATGATATTGGAGGTTCCTATTCACATCATATAAAAGAAAAATTAGGAACTGAGAAGTGCCTGCAGGAGTTCAAAATGCATTATATTTGACTTCTAGGTTTTCAATCGAAATGTTTCCTTTGAACTCAAACCCTCACCATAACACCTATCAATATTTGGGTTAGAGTAGATCAGTACCAACTAGAAAAATGGATTGGTCAAATAGTTAAATTAGGTGCAACTAACACCAAATAGTTGCTAGATTGGTAGAGTTGAGGTGGCAGATACAAAGGCAAAGATTGAACCAGCTTAACTGGCAGTTGGTGCTCTTCAGTAATATATACTTTGCCTCGGAGATGGCAATGAAGAACCCAGCTATAGATGATGCGACTCTAATGGAGGAGGTGGAGTGGGCTCGTGAAGTGGTGATACTAGCGGTTGTTGGTGTGGCTCCATTAAGAAATTTGAGTACCTTGATCATTGTCGTCATTCACTAGGATCTTGGAGCATGATCAATACCTCTTGGTACTTGTCATCCTTAATAACAGACGAGTCCTAAACACAAGACGAAACACGACTAGGTTCAAGAATATGATGTTTTCCTTTGATAGTTGCAGATGCTAAAGATGTTGGCATCATGAGAAACATGATAATAACAGAAGCCGTAACAGTCATGTCAATATCAATGAGTAACAAACTGAGCGGACTAAAGTCGAGCTACAAAGAGAGAGGAGGAGGAGGGTGCTTTGAATTTGGGAGCAGAATTTGCCTGCTAGTTCAACACTAGCTTTGGATTTCTGAGTTCAGTAGGTTGTTGGTTTAATTAAAAAGGATAAGAATTGCACTAACAAATAGATTTGATACTACACACTGATTTCGATTAATCAAATTTATAATATGATTCATAGCTATTTTTATTCATCTCCAAGAAATTTTTTGCTGCTCAATTCAAGTCAGGGTCGACATATAAATAGAAGTTATGCTCAACTAAACTAACTAATTATTGCTTTGATGCTCTTTAGCTTTTCTCCCTAGCTCTCCACATTCATTAAATTTGCACTTCATTGTTATCTTTCTTCCTTCTAATTTTTCCTTATCAGTCCTATGGGCCTCTGGAAAGGCACATACTAAGCCAAGACCTAGAAGAGGTTGCCATACACATTGTCCTATATATAGCGGTCACCGTGTGCCTGTGGATATGTCGTGCCTATTGTGGCGCCTGAATCTATTATCTCCGACCTGAACCCCCTAGGCCCTCTCTCTGTCTCTGGAGAAAGAGATGAACTAAAACGAGAAATTTTTATGTTGAAGTCTGTGAATTTGTGACCTCTCTCTGAAGAGAAGGAGACAAACTTAGAGGAGAGGCATTTTTGTTGAAATCCATGAGTGTAGGAGCCGAAACTTGTTTTTCATTCAACGCTCTTTTTTCTTTCGTTTCTTATTGAAGCCTGAGGAGTCTTTCATTGCTCATGCACTGGAGCTGAGGTGGGAAAGCTTGTGAGATAGCTCACAAATGGTTGACATCAATGGCATCTACTCTAGAAATTAGAAATAATTAAAAAAAAATGTTGGGTAGCTGAGAGAATTGATAAAAAAAAATCTCATCAGGTTCCCCCGAGTAATCTTCTACTTGTTTACTCCATTATACCATGCCACCCTCTGCCATGAGCAGCTCTAATACACTCAACTAACTTAGGCAACTAAAGTTAGTTTTCAGTTGTTTAGGACCAGTCCCCAGCACTTGGTCATCTTTCAGCAAAATGTAACATACGAGCAGATAA
Source organism: Dracaena cambodiana (assembly GCA_036321105.1). NCBI lineage: Eukaryota > Viridiplantae > Streptophyta > Magnoliopsida > Asparagales > Asparagaceae > Dracaena > Dracaena cambodiana. The sequence goes on from JAYEPQ010000015.1 coordinate 1,722,532, forward strand.
GAAGAATCTTAATGCAAATATAGGTAGTCGCTATATGAAGAACTACGAGCAGACGGGTGCCTACAGAAGCTCGAAATCCGTTATAACTAACTTGCAGAACTCGATCCTTCACAACAATGAGCTAGCAAAGGTTTCAGGTTAGAGTGAGCTATCAAGAAACATAGGTTGGTCAAATAGTTGGATTAGGTGCTACTAACAGCAACTGGTTCCTAGTCATTAAATCCTTCATATAATAAAGGTTATCATCGTTTAACAATTATCAAATAACAATAACTGAAGAATAACCTAAGAAGACCGACAAGGCAATCCATTTCTAACCAATCCAGACCAAAAGATCCAAACATTCCCAGATCTTTCAGCTCCTCAAGCAACAAGTACAAAGAATGAGGGGGGGGAAACCCATTAAAGGTCACTCGGGCATTCTATCAAACACCAACTAGGCAACCCTTTCTCTCACCAATTGAGTCCCCATAAAAATCTATTTTTCCCTTGAAATTTCAAGTGCTCTAGCGTATTAAACAAAAACCCATTATAATTCACACGGTAATTCAATCAAATACCAACAAGGCAATCCATTTCTTCACCACTCCAGCCCCATAAAAATCCAATTTTTTTCCCTGAAATTTCAACTGCTCTAGCAAATTAAAACATAAGTCAATCAAACATCAACAAGGCAACCCATTTCTTCACCAACTGGGCAACCCTTTCTCTCACCAATCCAGCCCCCATAAAAATCCATTTTTTTTCCCTGAAATTTCAACTGCTCTATCAAATTAAAACAAAAACCCATTATAAATCACAGGGTAATTCAACCAAACCCCATAAAATCCAATTTTTTTTCCCCTGAATTTTCAATTGCTCTAGCAAATTAAAACAAAAACCCATTAAAATTCACATGGTAATTCAATCAAACACCAACAAGGCAACCCATTTCTTCACCACTCCAGCCCCCATAAAAATCCTTTTTTTTTCCTGAAATTTCAATTGCTCTAGCAAATTAAAACAAAAACCCATTATAATTCACACGGTAATTCAATCAAATACCAACAAGGCAACCCATTTCTTCACCACTCCAGCCCCCATAAAAATCCAATTTTTCCCTGAAATTTCAACTGCTCTAGCAAATTAAAACAAAAACCCATTAAAATTCACAGGGTACTTCAACCAAACACCAACAAGGCAACCCACTTCTCCACCAAATTTCCCAAAAATTAAAAAAGAGAGAGAGAGAGATTGATTCAAAACATCTCACCAGACGATTCCGTAGGCTCCTCGTCCCATGGGCCTAAGGGGAGGGACATACTTGGCCGAGACCTCGAAGAGGTTGCCGTACACATTGTACTGCACGTAGCGGCCGCCGTGGGTCGGCACCCCGTGGATGTTGTGCCCGTCGCCGGTACCCGAATCCATTACTGTCTCCCAACCGAACCCGCTAAGCCCTCTCCTCTCCTCTCCTCTCCTCTCTCTCCCCCCCTCTCTCTCTCTCTATGTATAGAGAGAAGAAATAAGTGAAAAAGGAGAGGTTTTTGCGTTGAAGTCCGTGAATTGGGAGTTGGAGCTCGTTTTCTATTTCAACTTTTCTCTCTCTCTCTCTCTCTCTCTCCCTCCCTCCCCCTCTTCGTGAAGACTGATGAGGAGTCGTTGCTCGTGTGCTGGCGCTGACACTAAGTGAGAAACCTTGTCGGGGGAGACTCCCCATTCTATTTTTTTAATTTAAAATTTTGAAGTATTAGTTACTCTCAGATCTCCGAGAGATATTATTATTTAGCGTATTTATTGGTACGTCACTCAAATCTTATATATTATGATTTAGTCCTCCAAATCTTCATATTTAAGATTTAGTCTCTCAAATCTCCCAAGTTACTACAATTTAATTTCCTTTCTAAATTTTGACATGATATTACCATTTTACTCATCCTTATTCATTCTTTCTTTTCCTCCTCTCTTCTCCTTTTCTTCATTATCCCTACTCTCTTCTCTTTTTCTTCATTATTCCTCCTTTATTTTCCTTCTCTCTTCCTCCTCTCTTTTCCCAATGAAAAAAAAAAAGAGAAAGAGAAAAGGAAGAGAGAGAAGGAAGAGAAATAATGAATAAAAATGGGTAAAATAGTAATATCAGGTCAAAAATTAAAGAAGGTGACTAAATTGTAGTAACTTAGGAGATTTTGGAGACTAAATCCTAAATATGCATATTTGGGGACTAAATCATAATATATAAAGATTTGAGGGAGAAACCAGTAAATACCCTTATAATAATATCGGTCAAGGATTATTTTTTAATCTGGTTGGTATGAACAATTAATGCGTAAGAAATATATGCTGAGTATTTGACTTTTGAGGCTTTTTATGTTAATACACAAGTTTTCCTTAAAAAACCAAGAAAAGATAAGCTCATACTCAACCTAGAAATTCAACGGCAGTGGCTTCTAAGAAATTATTTTTCTAAGAATTTTTTTTATTAGTTGACAGGAATTATTAAGTTGACTCGATTAAAATATCAATTAGGTTGTACTAGAAAAGGAAAAAAACAGAATAAATTACGCGGTAGAGTAGAGCGTTGACATCTAAAAATCTCAGAAAAAGCCTTTAATAGTTATTACCCTTTGGGGGGAATTTTCTACGAAATATGTCTGTCTCGTTTCCAATCGGTCAAACCCATCTCATATCCTATCGTAGTGATTAATGAAAATAACATCTCAATATTTTTAAATTGCTAAATAATGTTTTAAAAAAATGACTAAGGGCACACTCCTTTTAAGAGTACATCCTTCAAAATTTGCAAAACCAAGTTGTTATTTTATTTTTAAGAGCACACCTCTTCCTTTTCCACTAGCCCTAAGTTGAACTAAGCTAGACCAATTAATGTTGGTTATGGCTGTATATGTGTAAAGTGGTCGCAATTACAATGTTTTTGTTGCGAGTGGTGCTTTCCACTATTTGATTGCGACTGCAGTTGTAAAAGTATAGTTATAATTATTTTTACATTTGCAGTAATTACAGTCAGATTACAAATAATATATGTATTCAAACTTCTTAAAAATAATAATAAAAAATATTACTTAAAAGTCTTTGCAACTCTAGCTACCTTTGCAATTCCCAATTTAAATGTATTAATACAAATTACAATAACTTTTTTATTATCGCAACTTCAATTACATTTATATAAATTGCAACTTACGGACAATTAAACTTCTAAACATGTATTAGTTCCAGGCCCTAGAGAATCCCGGCCCGGTGAGGCACCTGGGTCCCACTCCAGCCCGTCGTCGGCCCGGCCCAGAAGGCCCGATTATGTAACAAGCAAAATGAAAAGCTAAATAAATTCCCAAAATTTGAAAAACTTGAAAATGTCTCTCTCCAACGATAATTTGACGAAGAGGAGAGAGATAATTATCAACTCGAGAGATGACGACGGCGGCTCGAACGACGTGGGCTCCGGCGAAGGGCGGCACCCGAATCTTTGGCCCCTCGCAGAAGTTCTCGTCCAGGGACATCGCCTCCCACACCACTCTCAAACCCAGATTCGTCTCTCAAAACCCTAACCCAAGACCTCTCAAGTTGGCTAGGTAAGAGGTAAAAAATCATTCAGAACAGGTTATATTTGAAAATTGTTGAAATAAAAAAAAGGGTTAATTACAATTAGACCCTCTATAGTATTAGAGATGTGTCACTTAATACCGCTGAAGTTTGAAACTCTCAAAAAAATTTCTGGACTTAGTTATTATCACTCTCTTTTTTTACTAAAGTGCACTTTTCTCCCTCAAATTTCTATTCTAACATCATTCATTCTTTTAACCAGCACACTTATTAAAGGGAGAGATAATGATACAATAGTAATTTGAGGGATAAGAGTGCACATATCCCTAATGCTACAGGGGGCCTACATGTAATTAACCCTGAAAAAAAATATAACCCTCAATCCTGTAAATTTAAAGTTTTGATGTAATGAAAAGATTTTGATATAGTACCAAAGTAATCCAGATTCAAATTTGCAGCTTTTAAGAAGTAGTTGTATACCGCATCTTAAAGCTCATCTCGGACCAAAAGGGCACAAGGGCACTCGACTACGTACACCCCCCACCCACCTTACCCCAAATCTGAGTATCAAACACGGCTTGCCTTATCGATGCTATTTTGAATGCGAGTTCTATTTAGATTGAAACTCTTGCATTAACCTGGGGCTATAAATATCTTCCTGGTGAAACCCTAAGGGTCTTCTTTTTTGGCATCGGAAGTCTCCTATCGATCCTTTGGCAATTCAAGTACGCGAGAGAGCCTTGAAGCCTTTGCTGATCATCTTCTGAAATCTTGGAGAATTCAAGTTACGCACAGAGCCTTGAGTTCGTGAAAATCAGAGAAAACCATCATCTTCTTTCTGGAGTTCTTGAGAAGTTCGAGTTACGCGAGAGAGCCTTGAACAAATCAAAACCAGAGAAGATCGTCTATATTCGGCCGATATCTTTAAAAGAGAAAATTTCAACGTTACCGATCGTCCAAAGGAACTACTATAGATCCCATCGCCACAAATCCCACGAAACTATTGTAAAAGAGAGAGATTGAAGTATAAAATCCTCTCGTTTGTTCTTTTCATATCTTGTTCACTTCTATTGTAATCTAAGATGTATTCAATGGAAGGAAGCGAAGGAACTTTTGCGACGAACAATCGATGCTATTTTGTATGTACTTACGCATAATTTGTCACGTGTTAGTGCATTGTTTCGTGTCGCACCCGGGTCTGTCTGCTTGGACAACATATACCAGATTCTATACGGTGCAAATTGATTATCCAGTTATTGTTCTGACATTATGCATTTTTTTTTTTTTTTTTGTTAATAATGAAATTATTCTATCAATAACTTTATCATAGTTTAGATATATGGAGACTTGGTTATAAAATGTCGACTAAAGCCTCAAGGAAATAGATGTTTAGTATTTAGTTGAATAGTTATTTTAGCTGGATTACTGTTACTCCTTTAAGATAAACGTTCTTACATCATTTTGTGCCCTTGGTGCTTTGGAGGAGCATTTGGTTACTGAAATTTTTTATGCAATGAGGTAATAACTTGGTTGTCTTGGATGAGCAAGTTGCCTGAACCTTGATGTACTACTCTAAAATTAAAATGTTGAAGAATCGAAGTGTTTGAGCTGAAGCACAAATACATCCTACTATACACACTCTAGCGGGTGTTTGGTTGTCGCTATAAGTGTGTAAAGTTGTTGCAAGTGCCAACAGTTTTGCTGAAATCTTTGTTTAGTTGCATTTGCAATTGTAAAAATTTGTAACTACAACTATAACCACTCATGCACGTGCAGTAATTTCAGTTACTGAGAAAAGTACATATAATACGTTCTTCACCGATCATCTGTACATATAGTGATTATATTATTAATAAATGAGATAATTATTAGACCTTTTGAAAATTAAAAATTAATATTTAAAAATTTTTGCTATTCTAATTACCACTTGTAACTCCATAAACTAATCGGTCTCTCATCTTTAAAAATAATACTCTATTGCTACTTTCAAAAGGATTCATTAGAATCCATCATTCTAATTTTTCATGTCATATAAACTCATTTATAAAATGTAAAGAGGGAGGAGTAAAGTGTAATGTTACTACGTTCCGAAGGGAATTTCTAAATGAGCATATTTGTTATTATTATTATTATTATTTTGGGTTAATTACAGTCAGACCCCCTGTAGTATTGGGGATGTGTCACTTAACACTCCTGAAGTTTGAAACTCTCAAAAAACCCCCTCGACTTAGTTATTTTCACTCTCATTTTCTATTAAAGTGCACTCTTGTCCCTTAAAATTCCGATTCTATCCTCATTTCTCAAATTCCTATTGTTGGTTAAAAGGAGGGATGAGGGTAGAATAGAAATTTGAGAGACAAGAGTACACTTTAGTAAAAAATGAGAGTGAAAATAACTAAGTTCGTGGGGTTTTTTGAGAGTTTCAAACTTCAAGGGTGTTAAGTGACACACACCCAATACTACAAGGGGTCTGACTGTAATTAACCCTATTATTTTTTATACTGTCTTCTAACTTGGTCAGGTCCCATACGGTTGCTAAGGCCGGTGACGTGCTCATTTAGAATGTCCCTTTCCAAATTCCTAACAGAACACTTTTCTTAAACCAAACAGTCCTTTAACTTCGCCGCAGGACAGCTGAACCTACTAATTTCGCCCCCAAAATGGCAAGCAACCCCTTCTCTCTCTCTAAAAGTCTAATAAATCAATTAAATTAATTCCATCCCTAATGGCTTCTCTTCTCCCCCGTTCTCTTATCCCACCAAACCCCATCCAACCCAAAACCCTAAACCCCCGACCCCCTAATCGGATCCCCACCCGAATACGCTCCGTCCTCCAGTACACCCGCAAGCCCGTCCTCTCCGGCCCCACCCCTCGCGTCGTCGTCGTCACCTCCGGCAAGGGCGGCGTCGGCAAGACCACCTCCACCGCCAACCTCGGCCTCTCCCTCGCCCGCCACGGCCTCCGAGTCGCTGCCCTCGACGCCGACCTCGGCCTCCGCAACCTCGACCTCCTCCTCGGCCTCGAGTCCCGCGTCAACTTCACCGCCATCGACGCCCTCAACGGCCTCTGCCGCCTCGACCAGGCCCTCGTCCGCGACAAGCGCTTTCCCTCCTTCTCCCTCCTCTGCATCTCCAAGCCCCGGTCCAAGCTCCCCTTGAACTTCGGCACCCAAACCCTAGCCTGGATCGTCGACGCCCTCGGCGCCGACCACGACTTCATCCTCATCGACTGCCCCGCCGGCATCGACGCCGGCTTCATCACCGCCATCGCCCCCGCCAACGAGGCCGTCATCGTCACCACCCCCGACATCACCGCCCTCCGCGACGCCGACCGCGTGGTCGGCCTTCTCGAGTGCGACGGGATCAAGGATATCAAGATGATCGTCAACCGAGTCCGGACAGATCTGATCAAGGACGAGGACATGATGTCCGTGCTCGACGTGCAGGAGATGCTGGGGCTGGAGCTGCTCGGGGTGGTGCCAGAGGACGCGGAGGTGATACGGAGCACGAACCGGGGGTTTCCGTTGGTTTTGAATCGGCCACCAAGCATGGCCGGGATCGCGTTCGAGCAGGCAGCGTGGAGGCTGGTGGAGAGGGATAGCATGAAGGCCGTGATGGTGGAGGAGGAACCCAAGAAGAAGGGGTGGTTCTCATTCTTCGGCGGGTAATTTATCGGTTCCAGCGGATGCTATGTGTATAGAGGTATTATGCTTCCCCTGCTTCTTGAACTCGAAAAAAGTTCTTGTTCTGCTTTAAATGCTTGTTTGTTGCTAGGAATTGTCGTTGTGTTAATGCAATGTGTGAGAGCTAGATTGAATTTTGTGTATGATTGAATGTTGTTCTCAATTCAGATTAATATTTTGCAATTCTAATTCTTGTCGCAGCAATGTGTTAAGAGGTATCAATGGTTTTTTTTTTTTTCTAAACCATAGTGTGTATCATGATTCATGAATTGGAGTTTATTTTTAGAAATTTTTTTTTGACAGAATAGGCCTAAAATGCAATGTGTTTTTAGTAATACTGAAACCTTTGGAGCAATAGCAAATTATCGATATTTCGAGTTGATTTATGATGATAGTTGGACTGAATGCACTTGTTAATTTGAACGGCTTTAAACTCTTTTCATTGTTTATCGAGCTTATGGTCTATGATTATTTATGTGAAAAAAATTTGAGTTTGTGGCTGTGTTGAAACATTTTGTGCCAAGTAAGTTGCATTAACTAGCTTCTGTTTCTATCTAAATATCTTTAGATAATTTGTGAAGGTGACTTGATAGCATTTTATTTCATACCTATATGCAAATTATAGTTGCTTGAGGAAGTCATATTTTTCAAATGAAATGAGAATGTATATTAGGAGTTTTATCTTCACTTCTTTATGATCGAAAGATAGTTATCAAGCAGAATATTTGCTATGTAGTTGACATCTTATTTTATCTTGTATGCATGCCGTTAAAATTGTTCAGTTATTGGTAATATCGCTATTTAGCTTTGTGTGTTCATTGGCTCAATGCTAGTCTGTCCACAGTATATTTACTAGTGATTAGCTCATACCTGCAATAATAGGGGTGGATAATTGATGTTTTTATATTTGTAAATATTTAAACTATGCATCTTTGTTAATAGCCTATGTGGAGTGGTCCGTTTATGGTTTTATTTGATTTCAAGTTAAAACACTGTGCCTTCTGAGCAAGTTTCCCATCTAGAGCACACACATGAAGGCTAAATTCGAATAGAATATTTTTCTGCACGCTTATAATGGGAAATTTTCTCTATGTTTGATGACAGACACATAGATGATGATACCTCGACTCCTCCCTCTAAAACATTGGTTTGCTAATGCATTGCAGCATGTGGTGGGTACTTTCAGTAATGTGCTATTGATTCCATACATGATCAGTTTATTTAGTCGACTGCCCTTCAGGACTTTAATAATAACATGATGCATTTGTAGTGTTAAGCAATCTTGTACGTGGAGCACCCTTATATGTATGGGACTAATCGACTCTAACTGATAAGGTAGTTGTTTGTATTGGTTTTTATGTTTAATTCCGACTGTAGAATTGAATTAATTGTTCTACGATCTATAAGTATATATAACTCATATTAGTTCCCTCTCTCTAGGAAAGGGAAACAGGAAACTAAGAATGCTCTTCCGCCATTGACATTCCATGTCGGTACCTGTTGCTTTGGGTCTATATGATAACCAATTACATCTGAGCAGTGTACTGAGTAGTGAGGTTGCTTAGTTTCAGTTTATCTATTCAAACTGTCAAAGAGATCTAGAGAGAGGAGATAGAAAACTTAGTTCTCTTTAGTATTTGCTTGGATAAAGCATATGATATGAAATAATGAAAGGTATTTATGGTGGTTTTAGAGAAAAAGAGTATTAAATAGTCATTGTAAGTAGTAGTATAATGGTAGAACCAGCGAGATCTTGGCTGCATTGGTAATTCTATCACCACCTAAACTATATCACATGCTGAGGCTAATCAAGTCTCGATATATCACCAGTCCATTACTAACCTGTTTCCTTGAAGGATTCAAGGTCTATGCTACCATTGGTAATGTAGCCGCATTTTTATAGATACAGTGCACAATTTATCGAGGTAATTTAGAGGAACAATGATTACAGCACTGTGATATCTGGTTTTCTTCCATCCATTTTTTGTTGTTATTTCTAATATTGATTTCATCGATGTTATATGATCCCCATCAAAACATACAATTTTGGTCCCCAGTGACAGAAGTGCACCTTGGTTGATCTAATACCTCAGTTACCGTAGTTTGAAAAAATATTGACAGTATGCCAATCTCCCTCATCCTCTTCGGCACCTCTTCTCCCTACATTCACATCTTTTATGTTTGAAACTCTTATTAGGTGATCTTATTTAGGCAGCCAATGTACTTTGAATACTTGTCCACGCTCCATGGAAGAATAATAACATTTGTGTGTGGTATGAAGAAAGGTGGTTTGTATCAACGGCATTATATTGTATTCTTTCCTTTTTCAGTTCTCGTGCAGGAACATTGATCCTTCAGATTCGGTATGCAAGTGTCCAGTAAAACCTTGTAACTGACCTTGCACTGGTTACTTTCGCCTGTACTTGGAAATTGTTCAAGCTTGCCATGGACAGCTAAGGTGCAGTATTAGCAAATGTAGTGTCTTTGCAGGACTACAAGTTGAATTCCCCAGCTTAGGTGACATTTTGCACATACAGTCTGCAGTTTTAGAATTGCAATGTTTTTATTCTCTGGCTTAATTCAGTGACTTGTGGCTCATAAACTGTGAATGCTGAAAGTGGATTTGGATCTATCTGCTGCAACATAAGGCATCAGTTGCTGTCAAATTACTGTTTACCGGTATGAGGCTGCTGATTTTGCTGCCAACAGAGTTGGGTGAGTAGAGTTCAGTCAAAATCGAACATAACCGATTGAAATCGATCCGAATAAACAAAATCGAACCGAATTATTTGGTTGGTTTTCAGTTACAAGTTTTGAAAAGCGAAACTGAGCTGAATCCAACATATAATTTAAATATATATTAATACACGAGCATATATATATATATATATATATATATATATATATATATATATATATATATATATATATATATATATATATATATATATATATATATATATATATATAAGCATGTATAAAATTGCCCGTTTTAACTGAATAAATAAAACTAAACCTTTTGAGTTTTTTTGAAGTCCGAAATTAAACCGAACTGTTCTAATTATTTAATATATATGTGTCTACCTTGAAAAGATATAAATACTTACAAAAATAATTAAAATTATAAATTTTAAATAAGTTATATTCAAAATTCTACCTCTAATCAGACCGGACTAGTTTGGTTCTGTTTTGATATCCATTTATAACATATTTGGTTTGATTTTATCAAAGTTGGCAAAAAACTGAATCGAAACCGAACGCAGCTCACCTTTAGGCGTGATACGCTCAAGACTTGCTGTTACATGCTTGGGCAAAGTGCTGCATGTGGATAATTCTATTGTAAACACAACATGGTCGCTTAGATAATTTATTTGGAATTTTATTATTAAATGTTGAGATGGCCGAGTTGGTCTAAGGCGCCAGATTAAGGTTCTGGTCCGAAAGGGCGTGGGTTCAAATCCCACTCTCAACATAATAAAATTTTTAATATTTCAAATTATACTTTAATTTTCAAAAACTTAAATTTTTAAGAGCTGTACAACTTTTCTTTTTATTTGTAGTTTTAAATTATATAATTGCGTAGTTTTTAGTTATTATTAATATCGTAATTATGAGATGTTAATGGTTTAATTACCGTGTAGGTGTAAAGATCCCACTCTCAACATAACAAAACTTGTAATTTTAAAGCAGTTACTATACTTTAATTTTCAAAAACTTAAACTTTTAAGAGCTGTACAACTTAAATTCTCAATTTTACAATTCTGCTACTTTTATTTGTAGTTTTCAATTATATAATTCGTAGTTTTTAGTTATTAATATTGTAATTATGAGATATTTTGGAGCTCAATAAAATATTTCTTATTCATTTTAAACTCCAAAAGATAACAATAAAAATGCTTAGAGATTATATTTGCATTGTAATTTTTTAAATTTGAATAAATATTACGCAATAGAAATATTTATGTTAGTATTGTAATGGTATAAATTTATATATAAGTTATATAACAAAAACATTATATATTTTTTGGATTGGAAACTCTATCCGCACACTTCCGATAGTAACGTTTTGCTTCTACATGCTCTATGAACTGTCTGGACATCTTGACCACCGCGTAACTCTATTCTTATGCCTTGATCTGCCTCGCTCATACGGCCATCTAAGTGAAAAATAATTAAGAAAATAATTTATTCTGAATGAAAAAAAATTAGAAGTATTTTGGACCTGATGAAAGCCATCTACCACATGGAGGAAAAACACTTGAATATAAATCCCTCGAACTACCATATGGAGAGCCTGAACACATGTTAAACATAAAGAATTCTTGAATATAAATCCCTCCAACCGCCACAAGGGGAGTTGAACTCAAAAGTCTCACATGAACAGGCCGTAAGAATGGGTAGATTCAAAAGATTGACTCGCTTTATTTAAATTTTTGAATTAGAAAACTGAATTTTTTATTTTTTAATATAAAATTTCGAATATGGCAGGTCGAAAAATGTACATTGGACTCAATCATTCTCATCCTTACTCCGGATCGTGTTTGCGGTCGAGCTAAGCTCAATTATTTTTTCATCGATGTGGTCTGGAGATTTGGCGATCGAAATGAGCTTACCATTCTTCTGTCATTGATGGATGCCAAAGAAGTTTTTGGGTTTGAGGAGTTGATCCGAAACCTTGCTCCCCTCTGATCAGGCATCACGTCGGCACCATAATTAGTGATGGAAAAATTCCTATTAACGAACTATTGGTGGTAGTAACTAACAGGAAACCCGCGCAAACGCTCAGGATCCCTCTTGAGTGTTACAGTAATTTACAGTAATATAATAATAATGACAAAATGGTAAGATATTATGTTGACATAAGATAAGTAAATTATGAAACAAATGTAATTGCTTAATTATAAATATACGTAAATAAAAAATAATGTATCTAATAATAAATACATGACATTAATTAAAATTCAGTTTACAAAAAGTTTCTTTTAAATCTACCAAACAGTAATATGTGAAAGAAATAGGAATTAGAAGCTAACATTTTCGTAGAAGGGTTCGCCGGCGCTTCGAGGAGAACTCGAGATATGGATGGTGGCTATTGAGGAGAGATCTAAGAGGAATAAATGTTAAATTATTAATTTTAAAATATAAATAATCACTGAGAAAATTTAATAGTTAAAAAATAATTAAGTAAATGTATTATTTATAACCTTAATAGCATGTTAGCGACGGTATCAAATTTTCTAAATGGGCAATAGTACTTTTGAATTTTTAAATTTTTGAAATGTTTATGTTACTTATCCCACAATGTAACTACTCTTCCCAATCCAACAGTCTCATTTGTTTCTACTACTTAATTTTTTTTTAAAATTATAAATAATGTAACTACTTATCCCAATCCAACATTCTCGTTTCCTAATTTTTTAAAAATTATAAAGCTTTCGATGGTCCAAGTCCATTTTTTTTTAAATTTCAAACTTTTTTATTTTTGGTTTTGTTATTTTTTCTATCCTCTTCCCTTAGTAATATAGTAAGATAGTCTCTTATTTGTTTTGGTGCAAAAACTATCCCAATATAAAAAAGGGGTTTTTAACTATATGTCCCTTAAATCTTTAAAAATTAGAATTTAGTCTCCTAAATCTTTATATTTATAATTTAGTCTCCCAAATTCTTTAAGTTATATCACTTTAGTATCCAATCATTTTTCCATTATACCTCTCAGTTAGTTCACTTTAGTTCTTCTTTGATTTTCTGATAAGGAACAGAGAGATGAGAAGAATGGAGAGGGAAGACAATAAGAAGATGAAGAGACTAGGAAGAGAAAAGATATGACTAAAATAAAGTAACTCATGATATAACAGAAAATTCGGAGTAAAAAATATAATTGGAGTATTAAAGTGAAGTAATTTAAAGAATCTGGGTTTAAATTATAAATATTAAGCTTTGGAGACTAAATTTTAATTTGTAAAGATTTAAGTTTTTTTTGGTTATTTAAAAAAAATAATTTCCTAGACTTTCCTCTCTCTCTCTCTCTCTCTCTCTCTGCTTGTAATAGTAGACGAGACGAGAGAACCCACTCTCTCTCCTCTCCGATCGGGAGGGGAAAAATTGAGCCGATCAAAAACCCTAATTACCCCACAAAAATCCCCCAAATCCATCGAATACCTCGTCTCTCGCCCTCCCCCAAACCCGAACCCACCAGAATTCGATGATCGGATGCTAAGACTCGCGCCTCTTGCTCCGGTTCTAGCCTTTCTAGGGTTTCGGATCGATCCGAGACTTCGTATATCTTAGAAATGGTCTCTTTATGTAGAATTTACAAATAGGACCGTTTCTAGACTTGAGCTGGCAATTTTTTTTTTTTCCTTTTTTTTCTTTTTTTGGAATGTTGCTGAATGCCATTAGGGTTCGTTGAAATCAGTTGTTTGTAAGTAAGGTCCCGCTTTGGGAATGAGTTTGGAGGTTGAGGAACAGGTGCTGCTGCCTGAATCTCGAAAGTAAGCGTCTTTATTGTTATTATCATTTTTTTTCAATAGTTTGTAATGTTGATTGAATCTAAGTAGTTAATTGATTGCTTTTTATTATGGGGTATAGGAGCTTGAAGAAGTCGTATACGAGAGATTTTCTGTTGTCTTTAAGTGAATTGGATGCCTGCAGGAAGTTGCCTGAAGGGTTCGACGCATCGATCCTGAGGTGTGAATCGAATTAAGAAATGTACTGCATTCTAGTGTGAAGTTGTTTTTTTAATGGTTTAAGGGGTGGGGGGTGTGGGAAGTTTGATCAGCAGAGAAGCTTAGGGAGCTTATCTTCGCAAGATTTGAAGCACTGTGAATATGGATCCATTTTGCAGAATAGGAATGCACGAGGAGGCCTGGAGAGGTGGGACACCCGGTGAGCGACAAGGATGCAGATGTGCATTCTGATCGGGAATCTGTAGGGCAAGGTTTGTTCGATTTCAGTGATTGCTGTTGTGTAATTTGTGAGAATTGTTTTGACTTTCTAGGAGTTTTGCTCACCCAACCGCAAATTGATTGGAGGAGGCTTTGATGATGTTGATGATGATCGTAATACTATTTGTCAAAAATGATATAAATAAGTGCTCCACTAATTACCCAATCAGCATGTAACCCCCTCTCCGAATTCTCCCATGTACCATGGCACTACTGCTTGAGAAAGATAGGGTGCTTATAGCTCCGCATGTTTGGAGGATTTAAAAGTTTCTGCTCTTAGCCCTTGATCTAACTGGAACAAAACCTTCCCAAAAAATAAGACCCTGATTTATAATCCTTCTTTTGCCAAACTAGATCCAGTCCTTAACACATACTACAAGAATAATAAAAATAACAATAGTAAGCAATCTCGTCACTTTACATTATGATGCTTTTTGGTTAATTCAGCATTTCATAGTTACTGGGTTTGTGGTGTATATGGAATGTTCGAGGATACTTCATTTGTTAACCAAGTTCTTCTCTGATAGCCTTTTTTCTATTAAACATAGGCATATCACTTCTATTATGTATGACATGAACACGTGTTTATATTATGTGTACCTTGGCATAGTACTTGCCAAGGTTTTAAATATCGATTATTGCGGATATATCGGATTTAAATTTTTTATAGCGGTTATCGTCATTGCGAAAATATCGAGAATATTTTTCAAATATCGGATATCAATATCGGAATGTAAATATACATGCATATATTATAGAAAATAACTATGAATAAGGTAATTCATGTATGCATCATAAAAAGTTATGTAAAGCATCATATAGTTTCCTTTCAAATATAAAATTTAGGTTTATCTTATATATCTATGACAATATAAAAAGAACACTAGACAAAGGTAATTGTAATAACATGGTTAATAGTTTCCTTTTCAATAGAATATTAAAATAATTACCAAGAAAAAAACTGAAGCAAAAAATCAAAACTGAAACGAAAACAGTGAGGAAAAAAATTCATCTGAACTTATCTATATGACATGCAATAAATAGATTGCAAAAACAGAGAAAAAATCAAAACTGAAGCAAAAATTAGTGAGAAAAAATCAAAACTAAAGCAAAAAAACAGAGAAAAAAAAAAAAAAAACTGGAGCAAAAAAAAAAACAGTAAAAAAACATTGAGAAAAAAAATCAAAACTAAAGCAAAATAAACGGAATTCTATGCAAGTTTCAAATTTGAAGCAAAAACTAAAGCAAAAAGTCGACCGCAATTTAGAATTTGATATAGCGGCCGCAATATCAACTTAGACCAGATATTGCGGTGCAATATTTTTTAAAATGATAAACGCATTGAAACTCCATATATCGTTGCATTTTGTATTCAAAAATGCAATATCGACCGCAATATCGATATTGCAGCCGATATTTAAAACATTGATACTTGCAATTGGGCCCTAGCATGCCCTTTTCCAAGAGGACATATCACGTACCCATTCTTGTTTGCGTATTATAAATAAATCAAATATGGGAAATAGGCTTTGTGGCATATGGACAATGAGCATGTAAATCCATATAGGAAAGAAAGACTGTTCTCGCAAATCTCGAAGTCCACTCATCTTCTGGGGAAATCACATGTTTCTTTCTCCATGTCATCACACTGGGGGTTGGCATTCAAATACATAAAACAATAAAATAAGGAAAATTAAAAAATAAAGAAAAACTGTGAATTTTACTGTAAAATTAGACCTTGAGTCAATATGATTAATATGAGAGAGAAGGAAGAAAGGAAAATAAAGGAAATGTTTAAAGAAATTTGCTAAATTTTTTATTAACAAAATTGGAGTCTTCAACTCATATAGGAGGGGGAGAGAGGAATATGATTTTTTAAATATATTTTATTGCATTTCTTTCCTGCTCTTCTATGTGATGGTATAATTTAATTTAATATATCTACTCATGTTCTTTTGGTTCTTCTTTTCTCTTTTCTCATCCCGAAGGACCTCCCCATCGTCCTATCTTCACAAATAAAGAGACCAAGATAGCTCACGTTAGGAAATAAAAGTCAAACAAACTTGCACACATAGTATATATATGTTATAACTGTTTCTTTATTTCATGAGTTTTCAAGTTTTCTGTGTCGGATACTTCGTGTCCACAACCGTTCTCATGTCTCATGTCTATGCCTACAAGTTGTAGCAATGAACTTAACTGGTGTTATGACCGGCGTTATCCAAGTTACTCATGCTTGAGCTGTGACCTATTCCAAACGTGCTGAATTATGGTGCACTGTCGATTTGAATCCCCAAAATTGACAACTCGTGAAATCAAAGAAAAACATTAATGACTATATTATTTAGTGAGTTCTCTCAACATAGTTGTTGGCGCTACTTAGCCTTTTCGTAATGTATTTTCTTTTTTTTTTGACACTGACATTATTGATTTAAAGTTTTGATATTGTATTTTGATTATTTAGCCAATTAGATGTACATTTAACTCTTCTCTGTTAAGTAGACATAGATATATGCATTCTTATCAAATCACCCTAATGAATGCCCACAAGATAGGAATACCCAACTGATTGGACACGGACCTAACTTTATTTTAGTTGGGTTCAACTTGTATCGGGATTTGGTTCTGGTTAGATTAGGTTGAATTTGGTCTGGATTGATCTGTGTCTACTTCTAGATCTGTTCATGGACTAATTTGGATCCAGATTGAAATAAGCTTGTTGAAATCATTAGAAAATGGAATGAGATTCTTTGGCTTACCTCAGAAACTTGAACGCGAGTCAATGGGGTGACGTGGTTGCTTCTTGCTGACGAAGTTAATGTTGATGAGATGAAGATGATGCTGATATAATGCCTTCCACCCGTAATCTGGATAGTGGAATGCCAGCAACATATTCTCGTAGAAATATATTAAATCTCCAGTAGAATATCAAGAATTAATATCAATAATTAAAACAGTTTATAATTATAATAGATGCCTTCCTAAAAAAGGTTACTTACAATTACTTTATTGATTCATGAGAATCATTATAAACTAGTAACTCTTGTTTCATATCTAATGTGAAACTATTCGAGTTAGGTTGATGATTGATGATGTTGATGCTTGAGGTTTAGATGTGTTGAAGATGATTATCTTGTTGATGATGTTGTATGATGCAAAATTTATATTTTTTCTCTTCCTCTTCTCTCTCTCTCTCTTTTTTTTGTTTCTCTTTCTTTCTCCTTACTTTCTCTCTTTTTTTTTTTTCCTGATATGTTCTCTCTCTTTTTCTTTGATGATCATTTTTTTTAAAAAAAATTCACTGATTTTGTTTTTATGATATTTTTCGTTTAAAAACTAAATCAAAGTAAAAAAGATGGAAGATGAAGAAGGTGATTTAGGGTTAGGGTTTTGATGACAATTTGGTGAAAATTGGATCTTTGAGTTTGATAGTAAATTTGATATAGGATAGAAGCAAATTTAGGGTTTATGGTAGAAAATTTGGAATTTTTGTGTAAGAACTAGGGTTCAAAACAAAGGGAATAAGATTTAGGCCTCACAACCAGGTGAACAATGTGACAACTCACATGAATCAAAGATTTAATAGAAAATTAGCACCAATGGACTAGGGTGTCAAAATCAATTCTCACTCTATTATTCATAAAATATGTTTTCAAGTATTTATATAGATAAACCTATGTGCACAAAACATGCAAACAAATTGAAAATCTAATCTAACTCTGATTTAGAGTTCTAAAGAAAATAAAGAGTGATACTAATCAAATGAAAGAGAAGACTAATCGTAATCAAACTTTGTCTCCATCAATGTTACTTGCTATTTTCAGTTTCCATTTATGATGAGTTTAATTAATTGTATAATTTTTTTATATTTTTGAGTTATATAGATTCTGGAAGGCATTTTGGAAATCAAACTCGACAGTATTGGTAAAATTCAGAACATGATGGTCTTTTGGGAAGTGGTGCATTTCCTAGACCAACAGGATATGCAGGATCCTCGGTGCCGAAGACTTGAGGAAATGGTCCTTATCAACGTAATAGGAGCAATGAACCTTATCAGCCTCCGCGACTTTATAAGGTTTTTTTTTTCCTCTGCATTTTACCTGCTATATGATGAAATTTCTCATTCTATCTATTTCGTTTTCCCATCACTTGTCTTTTCTCTGCTTTGGCTGGGAACAGATTCAGTTTTTTTTTCTTGTAAATTATTTTGAGTCAATATCTATGAAGTATCCTTTTACCCAAAAGTATCAGAAGATTATATTGATATCTCAAATTTTAGTTCTTCCCAGTAATTGAATGTAGTTTTAATTCCAGGCCATGCCTTATTCACGGAAGGATAGTACTGATTCATATAATGATGAAACATTCGGGTCTACTGAATGTTCAAGTGTGGACAGAGCAGAAGAAAAAAGAAAGAGGAGAGGTACTATTTTGTTTGTCTATGACCTGATGGATATCTCTGTTAATTGTTTATTACAGTAAAGATAAATTTGAAAATAATTTCACCTTGTAGTAAAGTCATTTTTATTTATTCTGTTATGCAGTATCATTTGAGTTGATGAGGAAGGAGCAGCAAAAAGTACTGCAGGAGAAGCATAAACCGAATCTTGATAATCACAAGGAAAATCTTGATGCTGATATCATTGCACTATTAGGGAACTCCGCAGATGATAAGAGCATGAACTAAAAGAAGTCAGATGAGCCTTTAGCATCTTCCCTCCCCCGTATTGATTCCTCTAGATCTTCTTTACGGGCACAAGCTCCTGCAACCAGCCCTCTTGTTCCCCCTGGTTTTAGAAGTTCGTTAGTTGACAAAAACCTTTCCATCCAGTGTTCAAGTACTTCACTTGCACCAGAGGTAACTTACGAATACTTATAGCAACTGTGCCTTTTCATTTCCCTTATAGCAGAACATATATTTACTAATCAGTTAATTGAAGAACAACTTGATTGATGTTTGGATTTTAGATTCTAGTGTATTGAATCTCCTGCATCCAATAGTTTTCGTGAAAGTACAAAGAATTCTACTATTCTAGTATTAAAAAAAAGTCTATGATGCATGATCTTGGACAATTTGTGATATGAATACGATTATAGAGAAAATCTGAATTCTGAAATAGTAAGATAAGGGAACATGCGAGATGATGACGTATGTATGGATGTGTCTATATAAATACTCATAAAACCTATCTTGATTGGGACATGTTTTACTAGAACTAGAAATAAAAATAGATATAAAATCTTTAATGATTTAGATTTGTAGATATAATCTAATAACTAAAGTAAAGAAAAAGAAATTAAGAGTCTTTATTGACTTAATATATGGAGCCCTCTACATAAAAGAATCTTTTTGCATCTCTTTTTGAGCTGTATATGATTTCATTGTGTCTGACATGCGATCTTAAAAATATTTTGAAAGCTGACACATGCAAGTTTTTGGTTTTCTAAAATCTGACACAGTTTTGGAGTGTCAGATACGTGTTAAGAGCTGTTGTTGATGTCCAATAAGTGTTCTACACTGACAGGACATTCACTTTGCTTAAGTTAGACTGGTTTCACCTCTGTCACTCCATCATCATTTTATCCGTTATAGATAGACATTAATACACTAGTATATAAAAACTACTCTGGTTACACATCTGTCATTTTATCATCATTTTCGTCATTCTAGATAGACACTAATATATTATCATTTCAGTTATACTCTACCTACATGCTTCTTTACTGTATACGAGCATCTACATAAAACCGAACTTTTTTCAGTATGGTATTACTAATTATTCGAAGGATGTGCTTGTCTGTTACTATGGTATTACTGAGGACCTAAGCATAAAATGCTTGAAGTTGGAAAGTTTTTGATTCATTTGATGTGTTTGTTGAGGTTGACATTTTTACAAAGATTTGTTCTATTTGTTGGCTATTACCCTAATTCCATATGAAACTTCGTTTAGGTATGAAATGTTGGCTTCAGTAAATGTTCTCCTTAGGCTTATGGCAATTCTTCTAGACACAGTCATTCAGATTTGATGGGAAAGGGCATAGTTGTTTATGAAGTTTCTTCATAATAACTAATTATACTATTTGCACAAGGAATTTTGTAGTGTTTTAACTGATTATAATATGGCATTGGATCTGATTTAGGTACTTGGGATGAATCTCACATTAAGCTGATAGTGACATACTCTCACTTCATATTTCATCTGCCGGGCAATTTTAATATGTATAACCCAAATTTTCCTTTTATCTCTTATATACATGCAATTTTTCATATATATCACTCCTGCCCCAAAATCATCCTTCGTCATATTTCCTTTCGAAATTTTCCATTTAATATTTTTATACCATCATTTCAAGAACCCTCTCCTCCATTAGAGAGCATTTATATATAGATTCCCTTTTCTAGAGCTGATTCTGTAATCTGACTTGTTTAATATAGTTGAGTGTTCCAAGCCACTAGTAAACTGCCACCACACCAACCAGTGAACCTATAAGAACGAGGTTTCAAATATCGGCCGATACTGATATATATATTGCAACTATTATATCTGTTTATAAGTTACCCAATATAATATATATTCTGGATGATCAGTACCAATATGTCTCATATTTATGTACCGCTGATATGATACGTCTGATATGTAAATTATTAGCTGATACAGGTGCAACACCTGAGATTTTATACTTTGTTATATAAATGAATGAAAACAAGTATTCCAAACTTGTAAAGGCAATGGAGAAGTGTATGAAATGTGTAGAACATGTGTCCAAGAAGTAGCTGAGAGGTGTCCAAGGAGTACCATAACTTCAAAATAAATTATGAGATTTGAGGACATGGCTGACAAGTGTATGGCATGTGCTTGAGGAGTATCAAATAAGTGCTGGTGTCTGAAGTACTCCAACATGGGTACGGATTTATGATATCAGTCTGTGCTACATCGATCACTATTCACTGAAAATGGAATCCTTATTTAGTATAGGTTTCAGACATTTAAAGGCCATTGTTCTTTTTTTTTTTGGGATAAATGTAAATTTTCTCAACATGGAGTTGTTATTAATGGATCCCTTCCTGGTGGGACCACCGTGCATGTTTATAATCATGCATCGTGGGACTTTCAGGTGCTTGCATATTGATGATGAACCATGTTTGTTTATTCTTGGGCATTATATAATCATAGGGAACAATTCATTCTGTTGTGGCTTCTAATTGGAGTTTAAAGAGTTCGGCGCCTACCAAATGTTTTCACCTTGACAAAGGGTCCAGATAAAAGCTTCAACCCTTAAAAATGAATATCCCCATCCTCTTGCAAGGCTGAGTAATTTTGTTTCACATGTTGGGTAAAAAAGCTGTCGATTATGATGAGTTGAGAAACAGAGAAGGTTTGTGTTTGCTACAGAACTGTAGTACATCTGGGCACAGCTGAACAATATAAAAGAGGGAGCCAATGTCAAAGCAATTACAGATCCCCTTTCACTTTATTTGTGTTCATTCACATGCTTCCTAAAAAAACTTTGCTTCTTTTACTGGTTTCAACCATTTTTGCTGATACTGCCACATAACCAATCAGTACTGAAATTTTCTTTTATGTGAACTTCTAGGGTTTTGGACGATGATCTTGAAAAGACAGTGGATTTTATAGGATTGCTCTAGTCAGGAGGGTTAGGGTATTGGTTTAGCCTTTTAGGTGCTGTTTTGTGTAAGGAAACTGATCAAGATAATACTCATGGGAATTAGGTACAGCATTCATATTTGGACAGATCAAAACAGCGAAAAATGATGGTTTTATGGCTTTAATCAGGGTTTCAAATAAGGGTTGAACTGTGGGTCTTTATTGGCTATGATTTTGCTAAAAAAACATGAGGATAACTATAATAAGAGAAGCAACGCAGGAAGGAAGGCTTCACACCTTTTTTGTGAGTGATTCACACCTATGGTCTGGTTTCACAATAGAAACATATCACTTTTTGTGGGAGCAATGGAGGAAATTCCCATAGCATCATAGATTGAACAAAGTCACCATTATCCAATTAGTGCATTGAAATAATGAAATTTCCTAATAAAAATTTATAGGATCAGAATTGACAAAGCTACAGAACTACCCTGGTTGAAAACAGGTTCTGTACAACCTGGAAAATTTACCGAAAATTCCTAAACATAAAAGAAAAAAACACCTAAAGACTGTAACTAGTAAATAGCAAAAAGTAAAAATTAACAATTAAGCATTCAAATCTAATGGAAAATTCTATATCTTTTAATGACCCTTTGATCTTCAGCATAAACTCATTTTGAACTGGTCTTCAAAATAAATCCTGCTTGCTCTGTTTTTTTTTTATTGGTTTTGAAAGACCGAGATATCAACATCAAACCAAATTCATGATAATTGAATGTGTTTTAAGCTGAGTTAGAAGCTTCTCAGGAAATTTTAGGAATAGGAGAAACTAATTTTAGCCACTGGACTGCGTCAAGAATTGGCAAGTTGGCTTTTGGCAGGTGCGTGAATGCATCATTAAGCAAAGTGATAAGATCATCATATAAGTGGTTACTTAATGGTCTTAAATGTAAATATGTGTGAATCCATATGTTAAACTTGGTGACTCCCTCCTGCTCATCTGTTTTGTTTTCCAAGAATTCTCCAAGAACCTAGCTTTGGAATCTAGAGGCTAGCAACGATGTTTATTTGCTAATATAGCATCATGCAGATGGTTCAAGTTCCGTTTCAATGCCTCAAGAAGCTTGTTTACTTTATTATTAAATATGAGAACCTTGCTTGCAATGTAAGCCTAGTTCTCGATGCTCATTTCATTTTCAGCAATTCATTGGTGCCAGGCCAGTAGCCTAATTTCCTCATTGTTGGCATTCGATCCAGGAACTTTACTGCTTCCATCTCTGTTACTTACAAAGTATAAACCGCGAAATTTTTTTGTATGTATCATTCCCCAATGATAATGCCTCGTAGCCAGTCGGTTGTTTCAGACTAGCTACCTGCTTGTCAACCATTGATAGTGTTTTTTCCTTGTTTATTCTTGTCTTTGCGAAGATGAGATTTGGATAACGATTTTGTTTTGCTATATTTTCACTGTTTCTTCATACCTGCAATGTCGTAAAACTGTCTGTTCTCAATCTGCTATAGTTCGTCAGCACCAAGGTGTTAAAGACCAAGAGTTAAAAATGGAGTACAGCAGCATTTGAATCGTCCAAGTTTGCTCCTTGGTTTTCTGAAGGTAAACTTTATTATGTTTGCATATTATAGGGTAAGCTTACTGATTTTCTCTGTTTTCTTTGTAGAGAAAAAAATCTGTAGAGGATTTTTCATCCAGAGAGATGCTCTCTTTCATTGTCAATAATGAGAAATCAGGTTCTCAGGTGCCTACATCTAGTGCAAAGGCTAGTCAACACATCCCACTAAAATTTGACCTATGAAAGTGTTGTTACTCCCCCATAGATCCCAACATCCCCTACAACCTCCGCAGTTATTGGGATTCCTGAACCGTATTGCGTAGGTGAAAAAAAAGTTCAGAGCTTTGCTGTGCTCACGTGTGAGGACCTTGAGTAGTCCATCTAAGCCAAGGTGAAAAAGGCCAGTCTGAGTGGTCATCACACGGTTCAGGGAGGTTGGACTCCAGTTGATGGTAAATCTGAAAAGCAGAAAGCTGATATTGATGACAATGCATCACAGCATCTCCTTTCTTTGTTACGGAAGGGAACAAGCTTGAGAGAGTCGATATCATCTCCCAGCCCAGATGTTATCAACTCCACTGATAGGTTTCTGGCTCTCATGTACATCCTAGTTCTGATCACATTTCTGATAATGCTGCTGTTAGGAATCCTAAAGTAGTATGTAGCTCCAAGCAAACTCTTGCACTTGAAGCGTTATTTGGGCCATCATTTATGGATGATCTGCATTCAGCCGAAGCTCCAGTCTCAAGCTCAGAGAGGTTTACTTGGCGCAGGAAACAACACTGACGTTGTTCAACCTCATGGAGTGCCCTTTCCCCCAGCTGATGAAGCTTTGTTCTCTGTCTTTTCTCTTGAATCTAGATCTAACAAGACCATACTTGAAGAAGATATACTTGCTATGAACAATACTCAAAAGAATCAACATATTCCAGGCCCTTGGGTAAGCAGCTACAGTGATTCGCCTACTGAAGCATCAAAGCTTGTTGACATGGGTATTGAGGGGGGAGCTCCAGAAATTCAACTGCCAGAAGAGGATAGCTTGATTACAGTTAGTGATACTGTGAACCCTATCACCACTGACCCTTTCAACAATCTGCATAAACCTGAGGAGTTCTTGCCTGAGAATAAGAGTCTGGGAGATCCTAATGATAAGTTTCTTAATGTTATCTTCAGTGATGGAGAACGACCGAGGACACATGTTTCAGATGGTCCAACTCAGCTGCAGAAGGGTCCGCTGGAAATGGTTGATTCTAATGATCTTTATCATCACTTTCATGGTAGGCCATCATCAGACTTTCCTCATCAGATGGATCAAACAAGGCCTTTGTTTCCCCCACTGGATCATCTTGGTCATAGGAACCCACAAATGAAGTTTGCAGGTCAGGATGGCGTTCATCATGATCCTCACAATCCTTTTCCTGGGAATCTTACTCCTCACCATGTTTTCGGCAGTATGAGCGTACCAAGATTTAATCCTGCTGCTGGTCACCTTCCTACATTACAGAACATGCCAGTCCCAGGGAATTGCCCTCCGCATCATCCAATGCACAGCTTGCCAAGAGTTGTCCCACCATCTCATCCGGTCAATCACATGCCTGGCTACATCCATGAGATGAACAATATGCATAACTTTCCTTTTCATGACCAGCAGCCTAATTATGGTGGCAGCCCTGGAATGGTGTTACCTGGTAAGGCTTTTTCCCATCATTGGTCTCATTTTTTTTTTTTCTGTTCTTTTATGGAACTATTTGCTTTTTTTGTTATTTCAGTTTAAAATTTGAACTCTTTTTGTCATTTCAGTTGAAAATTTGAAATATAATGTGCATGTATAGTTCTGCTGACTTGCTGCTGGATATGCCTCAAAAATATTCTCAAACTGAGTTCTAAAAATGAGATTTGATTCACGACATAAATAAAATTTTCTACACGGTTAATGCTGGAATTTCTATGCGCAGATTGTGCTACCAAATTTTCTGAGAAGCAACAGCTAGTTTTTTAACTGCTGGCCAATTATATACTTAAAATGGACAAATACTAGTTTCTTGGTAGAAAAATGTTCTTAATGGTACTTTGGCTTATCTTGTTCATCCCAAAGGAACTCAGTACTCTTTAGAGAATTCTTTTTTCATCTTTCCTCTTTATGCACTCTTTTTATGTTCAGGAGAATGAATATTTCTCAGTGATCTCTGCTAGCTTAAAACTCCTTGAACATAATATGTTAGTAATTCCTCAACCAGACACCCTAGTTTTTCTGGGAATCTTTTTCCTCAACTGGACTCCCTTGCATTACCATGAAGTTGTCACCGGCTTCAGTTTATAGTTTTACCATAATTACTAGTTACGCATTGTTTGTCTTTCCTAGTGACTTCTTGACCACACGCACACACAGGCAAAGGATCTTCATACGTAACACGTGCACATGCACGCACACACACACACAACTTCACATTTGTGCGCATGCACACAGAAAGAATCTTCGTAAAAGGTGAAATTGGAGCAATGGAAGTTACAGTAAAGGTTTATTATTTATTACTTGACATGTTTTCCTACATCATGCAAGATAACAACTTATGTTAGGTTTTCCTTGCTAATTTGGAATTGGTTTTCATTGCTAATTTAGGTTAGGGTTGCCTTTGCTAATCATGTTTCCCTGTTAATAACGATCTTCATTTTTCCTTGCAGGGTCTGTCGTTTCGGGTGGTGGGGATGCTCACCCAGAAGTTCTTGAAAGGTTGAGTGAGATGGAGCTGAGAGCTAATTCAAAACAAATCCCTCCACCTATGGGAGTCCATATTCCTGGGATCCATGGTCCTGAGAACTTGAATTTTAGGCACAGGTGAAAACCAGAAGCATGCTGCTTCTCTCTATGAATTTCCTCTTTTATTGGAGGCGGAAGTTCCTCAAGTTGGTGTATTCTTCTCGTTTTCCCATCTCCATGTTTTCGTTAAATAGTGCATTATTTAGAAAAGTAAAAAGAGTAGAAAGGTGGTATAAATTGTCTCATATTACCTTGTGTTGGATTAGAAGCTAGAGTTTTGTTGTTTATAGATAATGAAATTGCAGTAGTTACTTTTTTTTTCCTTCTCTTTTCTACCTCTTTGTTTGGGGATGTTTAGGGAATGGGTTTATGATGAGTTTGGGTATGAATATAGTAATCGTTTACCATGCCTAAATCTTTTTTCTGGTATTATGGGGTGAACATTGATTTTTGACATCCGGTACTTTGTTTATGCTAATGTCATTCTGTTACTCCTATTTTTGAAATATCGGAAAAAAATTTATCATGTTAATTTAGATTTTGTATGGGGATTTAGTACATATCTTCAATTGAGTTGTGATTTATGACTGGCCAGCAATAGGTTTTGAAGTTGGAAACTCTATGCTACTACTCCCTTTGTGGATTTGGGGTACTTGATGATTCCAGTCAACTTTCAGCACAGCTCAAGGTTAGTTTCTCCTTCAGTCTGAGGTTCTGCTCACTAAACTGCTGCTTTTTTGAATCATCCAGGTTGTTGCTTGCTTTCATCAACTATTGTCCTTCTTCCCTAAATGGGAAAAGAAAAGCTCTGAGCTTTCATTTCCTTGCTCCTATTCTACCTTGCTAACAGTCATAAGGGCAAAAGTTCCTCCAAAATAGAAGCAACAGGCTCTGTATTCGACAGCTGGTTGCTTTCTTCCTCTTGTGTAAGTGCATCTACTTCAAATTTACTCCCGTTAACCTACTTGCTGCATGTGATTTATTCTTCAGCCATTGAGTTATTTGTTTGTTTCATTAGCCTGATCAATTATATAAGTTGCTTTTATGGCAGTGAACTGTACGCTGATCATCAAAACTTATGGATCCATGGAGACATGCCAAGTCTTGATTTACTCTTTGAAGTCGCTGCATAATTGGGCATTTAGGATTGAACCAATACTGAGGTCATTACTCATTAAGTTGGGAAATTCTATTTGATCCCACCACTTTGCTCACTAAGCCCACTACTGAAGTTCTAAAAAATTACAAGTTTGTCTTTTTTTTTCTTTTCTTGTGACAGAGTCTTCTATCCTGTTCAGGGATTAATTCTAGACTGATGATAAACCCGTTCGGATAATAATTCCCGAACATTCTTCTATCCTGTTCAGGGATTAATTCTGAACTGATGATAAACCCGTTCGGATAATAATCCCCGAACACTGTGCAAACCAGTGCAAACCATTCGGAGATTTATCCCCCCCTAACACACACCCCACACACCAAAATGGTCTCATTGAGCAATCTTGTGTGCTCAAATAGAATTTCCCATGAAGTCCAGTAGGTGACTTTCCTGCTTGTTTGTGTTCTTCAGAGTACTTTTCTACAGGGAGTCCTCTTGTACCAACCCTGTACCAGTTTGTTTTATCTGAACTTTTCTGTGCACATACTGAGTTGAGCTCTGATTGAAGAACCATGGAGATCTTTCAATTACCTAATTATTATTAGTATCTAGTACAGGGGATTTATAGTTCACATGTCCTTTCCTGAAGAAACAAAAGTTTCAGCTTTCCAAAGTTCAGCAAACTTTTCATTGCTTTCTCAATCAAAAGCAAGCCTGATTCATAACATTTTATCATTTTATGCTTTTATATATATATATATATATATGAGAAAACGGGAAATACACCGGCGGTGAAGGAAGTTTCCTTCACCGCCGCTTAGGTGGCCCAATAAAATTATTACACGTGGTGTCATTTAAGAGAATTCATTTATTTGTTATCTTGAATGACGTCCCGTGTTATAATTTTATTGGGCCACCTAAGCGGCGGTGAAGGAAATCCCTTCACCGCCGGTGTATTTCCCGTTTCCTCTATATATATATATATATATATATATATATAGTGAATACTATTAATCAAGATCTAAAAATAGACAATCTGAAATAAAAATCTATTACGGTAAATATGATGTATCCTTCATAACCTATCTACAAGCAAAGTTTCATAAGAATTTGATTTTATTTACTGATGGATCAAGCACTCGAAAATAAGTAAATTTTATGACGGTTTGGATTCGTTCGTTTTGTTTGCACTTGATCCTGTTTGCACTTGATCCAAAGGTAAATAAAATTCGATTTTCATGAAGTTTTGTTTATAAATAGTTTATGAAGGATAAGATCATATATACAGGAATAGATTTTCATTTTGAGTTTCTCATTCTTAGAAATTGGTTAATAGTATCCACGACCAAATACTATTAGTAGTAGCGTAGCCTCTCTCTCTCTCTCTTTATATATATATATATATATATATATATATATATATATATATATATATATATATATATATATAGTGTAATACCTTAGTTTGAATATTCTCATATCAGATATGAGGTAAGAGTTGGTATAATTTATAATGATTTTTATGAATTTATAAAGTAATCTTAGTTAGTTTTTTTTATAGAGGAATTTGTAGTTAATTATAAACTATTTTAACTATTGTTATTTTATTGAAGGCTTAATACATTCGTATGGGAATATATTTAATGTCCATAAAGTAATCGTAGCTAACCTTTTTGATAAATATGATATGTTGTCGGTGTTTTGCAATCCAAATTCCGGTTCATAACTTATTTATTTATTTATTATTTCAGATATAGTTACATCCTCCATCTTTGACATGCTGTTTCTTGGCTAGTGGTCAAAACAAGTCGGCCAACAGAATATGAAATCCTGCAATCAATCCAAATAGCATAACACATAAATAAATAAAAAGAAACAAGAGAAAATCTAGCTCCCATACCCTCAACAACTTTATGATCACACAAAAATATAAGTTCTAAGGAGGTTCATCACATCACCTCTGCAGCAGAGAATAATTCATCTATCTCCATGAATATGGATCCAGATTTCAAAGTGTCTCCAACATCCTCATCATACAATCACAAATACAAGTACAGAACACAATACGATACAAAGGAGGGCACACAGCACATATAACTTTCTTGCTCAGAGGATTCCATATTTGGGGCAAGTGTAGTTGAAGCAGTCACAGGGAGAGTGAGACAAAATCCAGCCATGAGCTGCAGTAAGATGCTGTCCAAGTCGTTTTCATACTTTGATCTATTCACTGGTAATAGTAATAATTATTATTGTCAGGAGATTGGAGCACTGTCACTATGTGGGGGCAGCCAATCCGAATCCGAATCCAAATCCAAATTTGTATATGTATTCATATATTGATAAATATGGAATTTCATAAATGTTATATTTAAAGTATAATATATATGATCAAATACTTCAAGAAGGGTGGTGTATCCTTGTAATGTTCTGAAAATATGTGCATAATTATTATTTTTTAGGCATTTTACTACTTAAACTCATGAGAATCATTTTAAAGTATATTTTAACTCTTGTCTCGTATCTTGATGTATAACTATTATTAGTTAGAGGTATTAGGCCTCCTCCAATTTTAGGATCTAGCATTTTGGGGCTCTCATAGATTTAAGAGGTGACCTCCCGTACATCTCCTTATATGGGACTTTGTTCTATTTTGCACTTAGCTCTATGCAACACTTACTTGCACGTACTTCCAGCCTGTATTGGGTCTAATGCCAATTGTAACATCTCTAAACATACACATAATTTTATTAATTTTATATTTACGGATTCATCTCTTAAAAAGAGGAGCTACATTCACTTTTGAAGTTCATATGAGTTGTTATAAACTATTATAACTTCCCTTACTCTTGTTTTATATCCTAAAGGAAGACTCTTTTTAGCTAAGGGTTTCAGTATTTGGCAAAAATTCTTAGTTTTACTATCTTTTTAATTCTTATATATACGCCTATCGTATCATTATTGTATCCGATGCTCGTGTGTGCATCCGTACATGTGACATGAGCAATATTATTACGAAGTAGATGCTGTCCAAGTCACTATCGAGATTATAAATGACAAGGAGAGGAGTGGGGACTAGTTTCTTTTTAGTAATAGCTAGCTTCAGCTCATCTCAATGTCAGCTGTGTGCATGAATGAGTTTGTTGCTGTTGTTGTGGAGTTTGTTGCTGCAATGAATTGGGAATTGGAGGGTGGGGGCTGCTGCTGGTACGGCCTGCTGCTGCGCTGCTCTGGGCTGAAAGCAACGTGTCCACAGGGCTACGCCCAGGCTGCACCTGTCGTTTTGCCTGTAATCGACGGGCGCACCGCTGGGCCGTGTCGGTGCCTGTGCTCGTGCCTGTGCCGTCGGTGGTCCATACCGATTCGGACTCGTGACAGAACATGCGTGTTCTGTTTGGTTGGCTGATGATTGATGGAGACAGTTGTTGCTCGATTTCGGGGCACAAGAAGACCATCAGTGAGCAATACAACGTATCCTCTCAATGTTTCTTAGATGATATTTTGGTTCTATGGAGTTGGGACATGCAAATGTTCTAATGCTTGTTTTTCGATGGGAATTGAGTATGTCATGCCATTATAGTGCAGTGACAAATTCTCCTGTCGAAGGTCCGTTCGCTTATCATCTTCTATCATTTTGATAACCATTTCCAAAGTAAGAGTTCGATATATGGAGCAGCAGCTGATCTAACAGGTATGGATTAAGACGATGACGTGCAAGTGATCGTACCAAAATCACTTTTTTTTTGTCGCAAACAAAGTAATAATGCTAGGAGTCGTCGATCTGTTAGCATATTTCATAAAATATGATGAGTTTGGTGAAATACTTTACATAATTGAAGGAAGAGGAAAAATCACGTATTTTAATTTAAAGAAGAGTATCCAAGCATGACTATAATCAAATGTCTAAGTATTGAGAATAACACTTTAATCCACGTAATTTGTTAAGTGAGAGACAAATAAAACAATTATAGATGGATGTGGATAAGAAGAAGAAAAGAGACAAAATTATGTCGAAAGTCCATCGATGTATGTATAGGAAAAAAACTACGAAGCAAACTTCTAATAACTTACACTATATAATAATGTAGTATTACAATACTATCTTCAGAACTTTCTAGAGGATAACTTTCAAGAGAATAACGATTGGGACTGTGATGAAAACTCACTATAGGATAGTCGTCTATTATGTATGAAGATCTTCGAAGCACGGAATTCGAAGAGGATGTATGAATCTCACGGAAAAGGATCAAATTTCCAATGTGAAGCCTAAGTATTTGAGAATATACCAACAAAATGGGAAATACTATTTATGCACACCATTTTGCTCAAGACACATATCTTTATCTCAACATCCATTTTTAATTTTGAATCACCTCATATTTATTCAAAATATCAATTTCTTTGCCAATTCTAACCCTCCCTCTCTCTCTTCTTTTCCATCCTATTTCATACTGGTTGGATATTACTATAAGACCTAAATGAAACTTGATTTGATATTAATATATGATCAGTAGACTGTAAAATGGTAACTTAGTCTAGGAAAATAATGGCAGACTTGTAACTTTCCGAAAGTTTCAGAGGTGTGTCTTGAGTAAAGTCGTGTGTTGTGAGGAGAATTTCCCCAACAAAACAAGGAGTAATTAAGTGACAGATTAATTAGGATCAATTTAAAGTTTTTTTTTTTTTTCCCCCTTCCTTCCACATCTATATAAGCTTACATATACTTTTCCAGGTAGAAAGCAAGTACATGGTGCTGAAATACAAGAAGATATGACGCAAGGACCCAAGCTACACTAGAATTGGTACAGCTGATGACTCTCTCTCTCTCTCTCTCTCTCCTCTCTCGAAAAGATAAGGTGAAGGAGCCGTATGAATTGGGACATAGCTAGCTAGCTAGCTATCATGCATGCATTAAAGAGCAACGTTGGCATCTTGTGTCATAACAATAAATTAGATGGACGGGGACCCAAACCCTCTCGTCTCGTGCGTGGATCCCAATGCACAATTGACGTGCTCGCCATGCCGACGCGCTCATCCCCACATACAGGTAACAGGCCCAGTACTACTGCCCTGCCCACTGCCTCCCTCCCTCCCCTCCCCTCCCCCTTGGCCTCCTCAAAACAAAATGCTGCAGAGGCCACAATGGCTACTTACTTCTTCAGCGCTCATCCAGTGCTGTTTGTACCGGTGGAGCCCCCCATGGCTGTGGGTCCCGCTCCGGGCTGCTGTTCAGGGCAGGGATGCAGCAGGGATCTCATCTCACTGTATGCTGCATGCATCTGATCATGCATCCAAACAGGAGAGAGATAAGATCATATCTTATATATGATTTAAATAGCTTCTCTGAATTGGATGCAACTCAATTGCATTTCTAGCCAAAATGAACTCCTATTCTATAGATTTAACGAGATTCTATACGCTGAGATGGATTTTAGGCCTACATCCTCAGTAAAAAACTGATCGTTCTGCATGTTCTTTATTGGAGAAAAATATGATTACAATCTCTCGTGATTCCAAGTTGTTGTTGTACTCGATGTTGGAATTATCACATTTGGTGGGGTTTTTTTACCTTGGCATGACCGTACAAATTATGTAACAACAAGTTATGTAAATGTAGACATTTAGAATGTATGTGTAAATATTTGAGATTTAAAAGTTACGAAACGTCACCGCTATATATTGAGGTGTCTAATTCGATTCTTATATTGCAGACATGTATTAATAATATCTTATACGACCATAAACCAAGTTTGATTCTAACTTTTATTAATTATAAATATGGGGGGAAAGATGAATACACTAATTGACACAAATGATAATATAAGGTATTTAAACTGTTAGAAGTTCAGATGTGAGTATAATCTCATATCAGATAGAACAAGAAAAATTTATGAATTTAAATATAGAGTTAAGATATCTACTTATTAGCTTAAAATTTTGGATCGGCTTGGTTATTGGGTTTGTTTTTGAAGCCCATCATTCTTCTAGGTGGGCCCGAGGTCGCGAGATGACAGATCTATTGTTGAGTCGGCAAGAATGTAAATACAACAACAAAAAAAAGAAAAGGCGATGACCTACACGACCACCACCGGCCCCAACGGTGCACACGAAACGGAGTGGCTTAATGCATCCGTCAATCGGCGAGGTAGAGAAATATTTAAATCTCTTCTTGTAACTCTTTTCTCATAATGAATTTCTCCTTCTTTGTTCCCATAGACGTATCTGTTGTCGAGTCGACAAGAAGGTTGGTGGAGACATATCTTGACATGGATAGATCATAAAGAGGATTTTTTTCCCCCTACTTTCGGCTTTGCAAGAATGGATCAAACAACATTCTCAACTATCAACTAGTTAGTGAATTATGCTTATGGTTAAATTCTACTTAAACTAATATATATCGTACATCCACGATCTATATTGTTTTCCATTTTATGCGTTCTAAGGTAGTAATTTCAAGTTACAAAGTAGTAAGATATGTTTCAAAGCGCCATCTTTTATATCGTCTAGCTATGTTAAAACGGTACACGCTTCTCCGTATTGATTCGTATAGATCTTGGTAAGAATCATCAACTTTATAAGTTTTAATAACAGCTCACATCTCACAGACAAGAAAGGCATGAATTCGGAGTATTGAGCTATTTGATCCAACTTTGGGTGTGAGAGTCAATAACCTACTAAGCAAAAATAAGGAACCAGTGGATCTCTACTTAAGAAAAACAAAGTCAAGTCAGCCAAAGAGAAAAAATGGGTCTACATGGCCGAGACAAGAAAGAGAGTTTAACTGAAAAAACAATCATAGGCAGATGGAAAGGAGAGAATCAGTCCCGCAACTGAAGAGAAAGGCCCGATTGAGTGGTTCCTCAAAGGCACGAGACTATATTGATGCGAAGGACCGTTCGAGTCATTAGAGGGGACGACCGGGACTATTTGTTCGGTCAATCACCCAAAGCAGGAGGGGGAGGAACCACTGCAGACAACACCTCCTAGCCTCGATTCTTTTGCATAGTTGCATATATCAGTGAGTATCTAAGTGGCCATCATGATGCTTTGAACCGTTCAATAGTAAAAGTAGATGAGAGGATGCAAATCTAAACATGCTGCTTAATAAAGACAATTAGTCAACATCTTGAAATTGGTGGTTCCTATCATGATTTAATGGAGAACAAATATAAAGTGTGACATCTAGAGAAATTAAGCGTTGAGAAGAGGCTAGGGTTTTGCCAACAGAGTGCCAAATGTATACATCCACATCCAAGTCTTTGAATTTGAACTATATATGTATAGGTCTAAAGAGAGGGAGCCGTGTCTCTAAGATCCACCTCAAGTTTGGTCAATGGTACCTGCCACAAACCCTAATAGCGACCCTCATCAATCTCTTTCCTTTTTTGAGTCAAGCTACCGTTTTCTTGGACATAGAAAAACGCGTGTCGATCGGTTTCTGAAAATCATGATGTGGCTTAAAAGTTTCCGTCCATCCCATCCCACCCTAACGTCTCTGAGGAAAAACCCTAGGCGGAACGTTTTGGTGGATTCGCATTTGATAACTCATAAACCATCAATTTCAAGTTTGTTATTTTTTTTCTAATAGAAAAATTACATGGAGCCAATCACGGCGTCGCCAAGTGATTTTTTTTGTTAAATTAACAAAATTTTAAAAAAAACTCATGAACTATGAGTCGCTATTGAAAATCGATTATGATGGTCTGGTCATATGCAACGCAGGACAATAAATGCACCAGTTTGATGAGGAAAGTATATCAACATAGTACAAATTAAAAGAGTAAAAAGAAAACCGAAAAAAAAAACATGGATGGAGATGATACTAAAAAATATGGATTCTCGATAGGAACGAATGGAG